>JAPWLS010002393.1:0-117519 GCA_028551675.1 Tineola bisselliella | reverse complement strand
TATCTTCAATAGAATCATAATGTCGACGTATTGATAAACCATAGTACAAAGTTAATTTGTTTATTACTTTTTCTGTAAGCTTACCTCTACCACCAAGACCTTTTTGTTTATTTTTCAGTGCACGTAATCAGGTCCCCATCCATTTCTGAACATGTCCTATACATTCATTCTTATTTACGGTTGTATTTTTGTAAAGATCTGCTTTTATAATTCCTGAATAGGTCTTCGAATCACTATCGCCAATATGGTTTGCACTCCGGTGCGCCCGAGAGCGCTTTGTTAATTGTCGAATAACTCGAAATATATTTGTCGGATTCACTTCAAATTTTCAGAGAATATTTTAAAGATATTATACTTTAAGAAAACACAACTAAAAAAAAATCGATTTTTTGAAAATCCTGACTACCCCTGCCCCCTTAATAGTTTAATCTCATTGAGGAAGTTGTAAAAATAACAGGAAATAAGTGTGTTAATTATTTGTGATAAATTTGATATTGAAAACATTTTTAAAAGTTCTAATAAACTACAAACATTATTGATCCTTTTTCTGAATATCATAGGGTAAGCAAAACTTACAATAGCCTAATATTCTTGGAATCAAATTACATGTCTTGTTGGGATGTTTTTTATTGAGTGACAAGAATGACAAATTATATAATATGTAAATTTACTTTGATTATGTAACTTAAATTGTACTAAATATAAAATCTTTTTTCTTCTTAAACAAAACTAATAGTAGCAATTTGTAAACAAACATTGCTCTGCACCTTTGATAGTATGGTTGATAGAATAAATAACACTTTATTGCACTTAGATTTTTTAACACATTTAAATTTGAACCTCAGAGTTAGCTCAGTTGGTTGAGTGATTGTCACTATTATCTGAAGATTGTGAATGAATTATTTTTATGAATGTAGTTTTATTTGTATTTGGTATTACCCCATTGGATTTAAAAATGATTTGTGGAATGCAATGAATTAATTTTCGTTTCAGGTGTCATTATTTGCGTTAGAAGAGGCTCTGGAAGGGAGGACAAGGCAGATACCTTATGATGCTATTCTTGCATTGGATGTAGTGATGAGACATTTACCATCAATGATGTATACGCCAGTCGGCCGTTCATTCTTCTCTTCACCCGAAGGTTATTACCATCCATTGGGTGGTGGCCGTGAAGTTTGGTTTGGTTTCCACCAGTCTGTTAGGCCCAGCCAATGGAAGATGATGCTGAATATTGATGGTGAGTTCCATCAATCTGGTTCTTGCAAGATTATCTATGTTTATATCTGGTTTAAGAACATCTCAAACATTCAATTTTTCACAATTCTGAAAGTCCTACAGACATTTCTTTGTGGTTTTTAGTTGTCTCCATCTATCAATCACATCCTGCTTTAATGTCAGTGTGGCTTTCAAATGAAGAAATTTTATTTCAATATATCAAATCATAATTGTGACCATTTTGTTTTTGTCATAGTGTCTGCAACTGCTTTTTACAAAGCACAACCAGTAATTGAATTCATGTGTGAAGTATTGGATATTCGGGATATACATGAACAAAGGAAACCTTTAACTGACTCTCAACGTGTCAAATTTACAAAAGAAATTAAAGGACTTAAAATTGAAATCACACACTGTGGGACAATGAAGAGGAAATATAGAGTCTGTAATGTTACACGTAGACCTGCTCAGATGCAGTCGTAAGTTTTTATATTTTTTTTATGCATTTAAAGGAAATAAATAATGTGACCATAAAAAGCACACCACAGCACACCATAAAAGAGACTACACTTACACACACTTTCAGTTTAGTAAAACAATAGCAATATATGAAGAGGATTTTCTCAGGAATCTGCTATTTAATTCTGTATTTCCTTTAAGTGTGTTCTAAGACTTTATTGATGAAATGTTAATAGCTTGTTAAGTTACCACATTAGCTTGAATAAAGTTGTTATTAATTATTATTTTTTAGTTTCCCTCTTCAACTAGAGAATGGGCAAACTGTAGAATGCACAGTTGCCAAATATTTCTTAGATAAGTACAAAATGAAGTTACGTTTTCCTCACTTGCCATGTTTACAAGTGGGGCAGGAGCACAAACACACATACTTGCCATTGGAAGTGTGTAACATAGTGCCTGGACAGAGATGTATAAAGAAGCTCACTGATATGCAAACTTCGACTATGATTAAAGCTACTGCACGATCAGCACCCGATAGGTATGTTAATATACAATAAAATAAAATTAATCATTGTTGAGGCAATATTTTTATTGAAGTTTAAAAATGTATTTTTAATGTTTTAGGGAACGTGAAATTAACAACTTAGTACGTCGTGCCAATTTCAATACGGATTTATATGTGAAAGAATTTGGTCTAACTATCTCTAATAACATGATGGAGGTTCGCGGACGTGTATTGCCTCCACCTAAACTGCAATATGGCGGCCGTGTGTCCTCCTTGGGTGGTCAGGTAAAATAATTCAAATGTTCATTTTTTATGAATGCACTACAACACTATTGGTATTTATCCCGGAGAATGTAGTAATCTACATTAAAATCATATTTAAATGTGATAGTAATTGAATAAATTACTGAAAGTGTTAGGGAATCTAATACAATAACGTTAATTAAACAGCAGGCATTGCCAAATCAAGGCGTTTGGGATATGAGAGGAAAGCAATTCTTTATGGGTGTGGAGATCCGTGTTTGGGCTATCGCGTGCTTTGCTCCACAAAGAACCGTACGAGAAGACGCACTCAAGTATGTATCGCATTATTTTCGAGTTCACGTTTACCCATAACCCTACACACTTAGGCTTATTCAATTAGCACACATTTCACATAATAATATGAAATTAACATTTCAGAAACTTCACTCAACAACTACAAAAAATATCTAATGATGCTGGCATGCCTATAATAGGCCAGCCATGTTTCTGCAAATATGCCACAGGACCAGATCAAGTTGAGCCAATGTTTAAATATCTTAAGTCCACATTTGTACAGTTGCAGCTCGTTGTCGTAGTTTTACCGGGAAAGACTCCTGTTTATGGTAATTAATGTGATATATCATATATACTATACTATGTGAAATAATTATTAAATAGTAATGTTAATGTTAAATTTTTAGCTGAAGTAAAAAGAGTGGGCGACACAGTGCTCGGAATGGCTACGCAATGCGTACAAGCCAAGAATGTAAATAAGACATCACCACAAACGTTAAGCAACCTTTGTCTCAAAATCAATGTTAAACTGGGTGGAATAAACTCCATCTTGGTGCCATCACTACGTCCCAAAGTGTTCAATGAGCCTGTAATATTCCTGGGAGTAGATGTGACCCACCCTCCTGCTGGAGACAACAAGAAACCTTCCATAGCCGCTGTCGTGGGTTCAATGGATGCCCATCCCTCGCGCTATGCCGCCACCGTTCGCGTACAACAGCACAGGTAACTACTCCTGCTGATTAGTTCTTTACGCGGTTGCTTTCTTTATATGGGGTCTGCTCCGCCGACTGCCTAAATGCGCCCGATATCTAATTTAAGTCGTACTTCAGTTTATCCGATTCAGATGAAAGAAAAAATAATGGTTTGATAATTTCAAGACAAGAGATTGTGCAAGAGATGAGCAGCATGGTTCAAGAGTTGCTGATTATGTTCTACAAGAGCACGGGAGGATTCAAGCCGCATAGGATCATCATGTATCGGGATGGCATCTCCGAGGGTCAGTTCATACATGTACTGCAACATGAACTCACGGCCGTCAGGGAAGCTTGCATCAAGGTGACCGCCACTGCAACGTCTATTCATTCATTTCGTTCACATGCAATAATATTTGGTGTATATCTAGTTGGAGGCTGACTACAAACCGGGTATCACATTCATAGTGGTCCAGAAGCGTCATCACACACGGTTGTTCTGTGCCGATAAAAAGGAACAATCTGGTAAATCTGGCAATATACCGGCTGGTACTACTGTCGATGTTGGTATTACACATCCAACTGAATTCGATTTCTACTTGTGTAGCCATCAAGGCATACAGGCAAGCATTTCTCTACTTTTTTTTTGTTAACTAATTTAAAAGACTATGTGGTTTACTATCACTGGTCTGAGCTCAGGATTTAATTCCCTATTAAAACAAATTTATTGATTAATACATATTGTTAAAGAAGAATTAGTTATTTGTTTCAGGTTTGTGATATCCTTGTTATTATGCCTATAGCACAGACTTATATGATACATATTGTATTTATTCATTGTCTTCCAGGGCACGTCAAGACCGTCTCACTACCATGTCTTATGGGATGACAATCATTTTGGTTCAGATGAGCTCCAATGTCTAACGTATCAATTATGTCATACTTACGTTCGTTGTACGCGTTCAGTATCAATACCTGCTCCGGCTTATTATGCACATCTGGTTGCGTTCCGAGCTAGATATCACCTTATTGAAAAAGTAAGATCATTTTCATATATCTCTTGGGTTAACAACTAAGTGATTGCGTATTTTAATTAATAGGAAAAGTTCTGAATTTACGTTTTAAAATATAACTTTATTTAGTTAGGCATCGTCCATCATTTTTAGCCATCGTTCAGGCAGTGTTATAATTCCACTGATTGATATTTGAATTAACGTATTTGTGTAACAGGAGCACGATTCAGGCGAAGGCAGCCACCAATCAGCGTGTTCCGAGGATCGTACTCCAGGTGCAATGGCAAGAGCTATAACAGTTCACGCAGTCACTAAAAAGGTCATGTACTTCGCATAAGTACTCTTCGTAAACGCAGGGTGATATAATTGAGAGAATAATCCGCCTTTCATTACGTTTCGTTATACATTGGGCCCGGTATATCATTTTAAACTAAACTTATGTTGAAGTTTTTCAAACAGAGCCTCATTGTTAGACTTTAGCTGTGTAAGTTTATTCAATATTGATATACCGGGCTTTGTTATTTAATGTCGATGAGAGTTAAAGTTAAAGGTAAACACCAAATTAGACAATGATTGAAAGAATTATATTATTTTAGTAGATGTTTAAAGTCATGGGCTCATCGCAATAGTATCGCCCTGTAATGTTGTTAATTGTACAATATTGTACGCAGTTCTACTGTTCGTAGAAGTCCAGAAGTTTTAGCAAATTGTGTGTTATGAATATTGAGGATGTGTGATGTTGAAATGTTTTAAAAATTCATATTTATATTTTTGAAATATTTCAAAGTTTATTGGTATTTTGACTTTTTAACGGGTTTACATGCTGTTTTGTGATTGGCCAATTTTTTATATGTCGTTATAACAGATAATATGGCTTATTAATACTTTGTTATTATTCTCTCCGATGATGGCGTATTAAATGAAATGTTTTGTATTATTGAGCAATATTATTTGTTATGTTTACGTGGAAAAGCGGAGTATATTGGTCAACGCACGTGGCACTTTTTAAATTGTGTAATTAAAATAGAGATCTAACATTTGTTGGTTAGTAGATTTTTTTGGGATAAATTTAATTGTAACGTAATAATTACTGTTTTATTAATACTTGTAAGTAATTTTAAATTATGTGTTTTCTCAGTCGTTCTAGTTTAGACGTGACTTCTGGTCTATTTACATACAATTTTTTTAAAACGAAATAGTTGCAATAAATACTGTGATTAATTGACGCCAATTAAATAATTGTAATATGAATGTTATGCAAAAAAAAAAAATTAGAATAATTCTTTTAATTTTTAGTAAATTTATAGTCGTGTTTATTTAAATCAGACCGACGGCTTAAGGGCAATTGTTATCGCATTGGACTTGACTATTCGAAATTTTCTAAGCATTACTGTGCCTCTAATGAAAAGGGGATATATCTTTATAAACACTCTTTTTCAAATAATTCGTAGTTGATATATTTTTCTTAATTTAAACTTTCAAACTGTAGAATGCACGAACAAACCTTCTCGAAGGAAATAATAGTTTTCGTTAACGATAAAACTGGCACTTTTACACAATTGCCCCCCTGTTCCAATGTTAGGTTTAAAAATGCGCGCCGCTAGCTTTGAAGTATGTTTACTTAAATAATGTCTTATCAATATCAACAAATCGTTGGGAACAAAATGTTTAAATAATTCTTTAATAAGTGATTTTCATTTGTTAGTGTTAATTTATCATATGAATAATATATTTATTGAAAGCAAGTCATATCTGATATTATATAATCATTTTGTTATATTAAAATTTTTCCCCCATACTTTTCTAGTTCTACAGTTTATGATATTAATTCGAACTAACGATTGCAGTTTTATTCTTAACAAGCACATAGTATTACGTAGTTGCCGTGTTCTTGATAATATATATATATATATATATATATATATATATATATATATATATATATATATATATATATATATATATATATATATATATATATATATATATATATATAGCAGTTGCCCGCGACTACGTCTGCGTAATAATGAAGATATAAAGCACTATGAAGTTTAATGATGTTTCATATTTCAGTCAACAGAAAATGCCTTCCACACCCCTGTTGCAAAATCTACTAACTGCCTCTCCGTCAAATTTCTAGTTTGTAGCAAAAAAATATACAAACCTGCGAGAGCCCTTACAACTCCCTAATCTGGGGGGCTACTCAGGCATATCCGAAGTTTCGTGATACGAAGCTTAAGTGAATTTTGACTTATAAGTCCGTAAAAATTCCTGTCAAATATCCGTAAAATAAGCATTGTGTGGCCTATCCGTCGTGACGTTGCTGTCAAATCCGTAATTTCGTGAATGATTACGTAAGTGTTCCTGAGTACGAAACGTCCGTATTTTCGTCCGAAGTGTGCCTGAGTAGCCCCCCAGGCCCTGTTGCAAAATCCGTTCTTTGCAGACGTCAACTAACTATAAACTATCTCCCTGTCAAATTTCATCTTTGTATGTCAAGCGGATTTCGAGAAAACTTTCGCTTTTATTTTCATTGAATTAGATATGAATTACAATGTGAACTTAAAATAAAATGAAATATATCTTAAAAAACAATTGAAAAACTGACAGCACATTTGCCCGCCAAAATTAGGCACAGACTTCGAATTGTGTGAACTTAAAGTGAAATACAATATATCTGGCTGAATGGGCTCGATCCCTTTGCCTTAAAATGGAACAAAAAAAAAAAAAAGAAATATCATAGACATCGAATTGTGTGAACTTAAAATGTAATATTTCTTAAAAAGAAAACAATTGAAAATAATTCTATAGCCTATGTTCATCAGGGATTTTTTACGATTCTAATAGTAAAAGAATTTTTCAAATCGGTCCAGTAGTTTCGGAGCCTATTCAATACATACAAACAATCAAATGTTTCCTCTTTATATAATAGTATAGATATATATATATTTCTTATTTCAAGCTTTGGCCAAGTTGTTCCAGTTCGAAGGAATGACTCGCTTAGCTGCAATCGTATATATAGAGTAGAATATATATAATGGTTTGTTATATTAATTAGATAAGCCACTTCTATATCGAAAATGTAATATCTTTAATAATGTAACTCAGTATTTATTGTTTTTTAAAAATGCCAAAACGTTATAGCCAATGGATTATGTCTTGTTATATCGGAATGTTCAAAGCGTAATAAAGTGTTCGTTTATTATTAAAAAAAACATTTAACGAAAAACTCGTTAATGAATGAAGACAATATTGTTAAATTATTATTTGTAAGTTTATTTTGGTATGGATTGGGGATGGCAAAATTAACTTAATATTTTATGCTAATCTTAATATCTATTTTATAATTGTTGTAAAGAATAAGTTAGTGCAATTTGTTGTAGTTACTTAATCAAAGATATAAACGATTGAAGCAATATGAAATACTAGCCCATTGACATTTGGAATAAATAAAATTAGCATCAGATTTTGTTGATTCTATGTTGTTTTTTTGTTTACTCTTTCTTGAGCTACCACATAATAGGTGTAATTGAAGTTTCTGTAAAATAGATATTAAGCTTCGCTTTAATTAATAATTTTTTTTGATGTGTTTTGTGCAATTATATTAGTCGATCTGAAACACATGTTTGTGGATTGTTTGGGAACATCGCTAATAAAGAGAATTCGCATAATTCACTTATGATATAAAGATTAGAGGTCCAGAACTACTTAAAGGACTCATTACATTTTTCTTATAATATTATTAAATTGTATATATTTTTAATGAGTTAATTTGTACTTATAAAAATATGAATTTTTTAATCAAATAATGAAACTAATTTTGTTCATGCCCACTTTGGTGACTCTGCTGCTCGATTATAGATGGCGCTCTCCAAAATGTAACACACATCCTAAGTTTGGAAAAAGTGCATAAAACGTTGTAGAGCACTGGGATGTAGTGCGTTATATATCGACTAATATAAAAGTTAATAAGATTGCTTGTAAGTAGTTTAATATTGTACTTGGAGAAGCTTGATATATTAATTTTTAATACATATCTCTTTTATTGTTTGTGTTGGGTTACTTATTGTACCCATTTGGCAGCACATCGATGGATTGCACCACGACCAACCATTTTTTGCTACATTTTAACTTTATTATTATTAATAGTATGTTATTTTAAAAGTTTTAGGAGTAATTTTACAACCTGATTCACAGTTTGTGTTTTTTGACTCGAGGAGGTTTTATATCCGCGATGTTGTCTTCCTTGGATGAGCTATCAAATGTAAAAATCAAAGATGCTAATATAAACAAAAAAACAGGTTGTGAAATCAGTACCTAATTAACTTCTTTTTTTTTATTTACTTTTATTAATTAAAAGTCATGGGAAGTTTTGTAACAAATTCACTCATAGCATACATAAATCCTTTGAACTATCAAAATGACAGTTTACTTTTACAACTGCCACTTTGACAGCTCTGAGCATTATATTACTATATATTTGTTTTTTGTAGTTGACGGTGATTCAAATGTGTTCTTTTAAAAAAATATAAATGCCGTGAATGTTTTTTCTCTCTTGTTTTGCATGAAATAGTTTAATGTCACGTGAGCAAGAAATGCTTGTGTGTATTTTCAATGTTATAGTCTGTATAACGAGTAAAGAAATATACGGAACCGTCTAAATAAAAAGTATATGTATAAATTGAGTTTATCTGCAATGTATTTTTTCTTTACTCGTCACGTGGACTATATTGCCACAATGTACAAATATGTATCATAATAGACGCTTAGAGCAGCATTTTTAATTCCAAAAATATCGACATATAGATAGATATATGTATTAACTTACGCTGGTTTGAGCTTAATTTTAGGTTTTTTTATGAAATTCTTTATTAATTTTAGTTATTATGAATGTAAGCACGGGAACGAATAGAACTTAGACGTAATCAATTGATTTGCCTTAGTTTATTATCAAATTATGTGGCTTCTATCGAATAATTTATGTGTTCTTGCGTGAGCTAATTCTAAAGGCATATTTCTGTATTAAAATTCTGCTCAAAATATTGTTGCAAATGCAATTCAGGCCTAATACTGCCAAAAGACAGTTCCGGTTCACAGCTCTAGGAAACTCATAGACGAGACGTTTTAAAATTAGTTCTTTTAATATAAAATTATTACTTAATTGTAGATTAATCAATGCCACAAAGTTATTTATTGATGTGCAACTCGCATCTGGTCAATCGCTGGTTTTATGATTCTCACGCTCTTTCAAAGTTGAGCCTTCACTTATCTATTAGATAAGGCTTTAATGCATAATACTTCCTTTACGAATGCCTAATATAATGTTTTAAACATTACCAGTTAATAGATCTCTAACGTGGCTTTAATAATTATGTCATGGCGCCATCCATTAGTGTGACTTCGAGCTGTCAGAGTGGCGCTTTGCTCGCACATCTGCCACTTTGACAGTCCGAAGCCACACTAATAATAATAATGCTTTTGAGTGTTACAATTGTCACATTTATAAACTCAGTACAGCAAAGGAGCCGTTTGTCTTATACTTATTTCTCCATTTACTCTAAGAATTTGTTTTGTATATTAGCAAATAGAGTTAAGGAACTCAATTTTCTTGTCTTTCGTTTCCAATGGTATATTTATAATGCGTGACCAACAATACTTAAATCTTCTAAGCCAAAAATTATATTGTCCAAATGCCGCCTTTTAGTTTATAAGTGAAGTTTCATCGTATATTTTTCATTTTATATATATATTTTAAAGACATAATGTGTATTTTTTTAAAATCTAATAATAGTGTATTGTGATTGAACTGTGTCACTTGCACGTGAAGCTTCATTCATACGACATATTTAGTAATATTTTTGTAATGGCGCACTAATTGCTTTAATTGTGTAGAGTTCACATAAGATTAATTAGTATATAGTGTAATTAAATAGATTTCAAATTTCTTCGTGCAGGGTATAATCATTGTTTTGTGCAATGAGGGAATGCAATATAACAGTTTTTGTTCTTAGTTTTGACTTGAATTGCTCGATTTGAACAATTTTAATAGTTACACCTCGTTGTTACTAACCTAAGCACAAATGTATTTGGACTACGCAGTAACATTGACATTGAGTTATATTATTTAATAGTAAATGGTCGATAGTGGCGTTTCTCCAGTTTCCGTACAAAATGTAACAATATTCGTGCTTAGAGTTAAGTGATGGATAAATACAAATTGGGCGCTCAGAACTAAGATTATTGATGGATACTTGATTTCGGTGATCCGATTGCGATTGAAAAATTCAGAAGTTCGATCGAGTTATCGAAGGTTAAAATAATGGAGTATGATTTCTTTTATATTATTTTTCCTTTGTTGCAATATTAATGTTTGTCAAACAATTATAAGGTAGTCTTATGATTAGTAATAGTATAGATAATTATTAGCTTTCATTTGTTTGTTACAGCATCTCCGTTCTGTCGTGTGTTTAAATTTAAAACGTGGTGACACTTTAATTACGCTTAAAATTCTATTTTTTTTTTCTTTATAATATTCTAAAAATGCAAAGCTTTACATTATTTTGCACTGCCTTTTAATAAATACCCAAGTCCGGTATAAAAAGTAAGTATAGTTTAATATTATTTTCATTTTTAAATGTAATTCTTCGCACCTTTGTATTATGTGGTAATTAGTTTCAATTAATTATCTTGTAAGTTAATAGTTTTAACATTGTGCCTCGTACACAGCTTGCATCCAAGTCAGTCACCACGAATTCTAGTTTTATCTAGACGTACTCCATTTTGTGAATGAGAGAGTGTCACAGGTTATAGCCAACTTAGAATCATAAATGAAACAATACATATTAAAAGCATAATTGAGCAGAGACCAAATAAATAGGCTTTATTGTAGTTTATTCGTTGTAGATTTTTATGTATATTGAGGGACGGAGTGGTTATTTCAGTAAACTATTAAAACTGTTTCTTAGTTCAGTGTGGAGAAAAGTAGAAGAAAATTACACGAGGCCTAACCTAAGTTTCATTCTAAAGCGTTTAGTTTCTTCACAGCATAATGCACGAGGTTCAAACGGTAACGAAACATCATTACACACAACATCAAACGCAGAGTTAGAATAGCCTAAAACTTTATGAATGAACTCTTTCTTGCAACCTTAAAGTGAGCCTCCGTGATTTGAACGCCGCCTCTTCGTCCCTCGAATCGAAACGAATAACTCCAATAAAACGCGTCGTCGCTATTGAAATATAACATAAATGCATATTGAAATAATTTTGTAGAATTGTCACGTAATTGGACAACACAATTCAGTGTATGTGTATGAGTTTAATACATTATTCTGTTTATACAACTTTTTTTTGTTTTATTTCCCACCAATCAATCTATTGAAATCTCACTGAGAACAGATTGTCATTTCATTGCTTCGTTGCAGATATTAAGTTTTATTGGTGCTTACACTACCAAAACTGCATTTTTTCTAGACTTTGTAGAGTTCTAGAGTATGGGAGTTCAGTACAATAACAGCGATTAAATAAAAGAAATTAAATATTAAATAACTTTATTACCCAGTGTGGGGATTTTTCAATGTAAATAGTGAAAAATATCGTTATACACAAAGAAAAGCTAAGCATAGAGTTGCAGTTTAGAAAAATATACATCATCTATAAATACATACAACTATAAAGTGGGCCTAATAGATAAAATGCTTGTTCATATTTACTGTACAAAACAGACTGCCATCTTATTTTTTACCCATTTTTACTTGAAAATCTTAATGTTAGTTAAACTATGAGACAAGCATGTCATGTTCAGTGTCCTGTGATTAGTGTTATGCTGGAATGATTCTTACGCGAGAACAATTAAAAGCGACACTGAGAAATACGAATAAACAGTCTCATACTAAATACGCCCCCGCCGCCGTTTGCAAAGGTCTAAATTTATAATGTGAGTTGAATAACTATAAATTACACATCGTTTTTAAACTTATTTTAACAAATCTAGATTTTAAATTATTTGGAATAATTGAATGATTTTAAACAAAGAGTAGTCAATACTTCTGCAAACTTAATTTATAAAATTATGTAAATATATGAAAGAAATCTTATAATAAAGATGAAAATAATGAATTTTCTTTTTAAGTCTAATAATACTTTCTATACCAAAATATATGAACCATGTTCCCTATTTTTAATAATTTAACTTCATAAAAGTAACATTTAAACATTATAATTAGTTAAAAACACATAATGAACTGTATCAAGGATTAAAGCGGCGCGGGCGCATATTTTTCTGGACGGTTCTTAGGAGGCGGCAGGTTTGTTAGGTGACGTAGGAGAGGTAGCACCACTAGCGCCACGAGCGAATCTGGTCTCCTCGTCGAAACTCTGCATGGAATTTGATCGCGATGAGACCTTACCCTGTGAATAATAATAATTATTTTTAATTGATACAAGGAGGATACAATCACATTCAATTAATTATATTCAGCATTATGTTTAAATTCAAATAAAGCAGCCTTTCGATCCCCTTTCTTCTGCTTAAGTCTTCCAAAGAGTAGTCAGTATTAAATTATAAAAATATAGTAAATATAGTCTAAATTAGAGCATTGCCTCACCTTAACATTTTCATAAGCGGTGCCGACACGTTCCTCAATGGACCGGAAGGAATCAGAATTTCTCATTTGACCAAGTTTAGTGGAGACCCCGGCCGTGATACCACCAAATATAGAAGTGGTCTTCTCAGCGGTCGATTTTATCACAGATTCAGTTTTTTGGTATCTAAAATTTTTTAAAAACCTTCATATATTAAGTTGAACACACGTAATTCACTCATTCATTGTTTCAAATCAATTTAAAAATATTATTATCGTTTACCAAATAACAAATTTAATTGCGAAAAACTAAAGCAACAAACTACACAATAACAAAGCGATATGAAACAGCAAAAACGCAATGAAAACAATACAAAAATCTAAAACTAAGCAATTTTCCATAAAATTAAATTTCTAAGAAAGCATTTTATTGCTGAACGATCGGTTATTTTCACTATCACATTTATTTTGATCAGTTTATATGAGACGCCCACTTTGAGTAAATAAACACGATAGTAAACCGCATTAGGTACGTATTTTAAATTAGTTAAGCCATCTTCGCAAACAACCTCAAACATTAATATTATATTATAGCACGAGAGAAAGAAGCCTCTGGTGCGGCGGAATAAATATATCTATACATATAGAAATAACCGAGCGTCCAAGCTTAAGCCGTAAGGCCCACGATCCACGGAAGCATCGTCTCGTACAATAACATGTAAATAGTATAATTTATATAGAAATTTGTACATTTAAACTCCATATAGTGTGACAGAACAGAAATATTCACGTAAGTCATATAATAATATTATGCTTTAGTGGATTGTGGGCTTTATAGTAATTTCGTGAAATTATGAATAAGAGTTCATACTCACATAGGTGTCTCTGTGACAGCTTGAGTAAGCGCAGACACTCGGCTTTCTATTGACTGATAACTGTCGTGCAAGAAATGCCTTCTTGTGATATAAAATTAAACGCTAACTAATATCTACGAGCACATTCGTTCTGATCACAATTAAAACAATATTAACAGTGTTTCAATTGCTTTAAACTCTGCTTCGTCAATTACAATTACTATGAAACAGGCAAGCGAACCATAGAGAACCATTACCAAAAACGTGAACCATGCCCATCTTTGAGTTAAATATACTAGACAGAATATTGTTTCAGTGTATTCGTGAACATGATTTATTATTTTATAGTACTTTTAACTCAACGATGCACTATGACTATTAATCAAATGCTAAATTAAAAACTGTCTACAATACGTGCTTAAAAAAATAATATAGTTTTCATATTTAAGTTCCATAACCCGTACAAAATCGTCTACACATTTGCCGAATACACGCGGCGTCTGGAGATGTTCGGTTTGTTACCAGCATAAACGTTTGTAACGAGATTACAGCGAGTTTTGTTATTAAAAAATATATATTACAAGGCAAATCTCAACAAATGTATTCTTACATTTACGGCCGAATGTTTCAATACGCCCAATTTACTACAAATAAATAAATAAGAAAAAAAAAGAACTCACACTTGGCTCTCCTTCACATTCTTCAAACCCTGATTAACATCTTCAGTGATTTCTTTCCACACAGTAATACCAAGTTTACGCTTCAACTCAGAGCTCTCACGGATCTGTAATATTTTAATTTTACATTCACTAAGGCTTCTGGCCAATGCCTGAATAGAAATCCATTAAAATTTAATTCAAAAATGAAGCAATCCATTATTTTCCCGCCTTTTTTAGGCTAAGCCAATGAGACAGTAATCGTGGAAACAACGGCCAATAAAGATATCGCACTTCTTTATCAATGTATATCGTAATTTTATCTCAAATTTGTCGCAATACACTCGTATAAATGTACAATTGATTATGGTTTGATTGTAAACGAGCTCTCGTGGCAGAATGGCTGGTGATATTCGAAAATCCGTGTTAATCTTTCAAATATTATTTTAGTACCAATGCACGTCACTCAGTTGTTGGTTTCTCAGTACGTCAGCAAAAAAATGAACTTATCGAAATCAAAACTTTTACATAGGTTAGAATTATCGTAGATAATTTCTTGTTGGGCTTCTACTCGAATACTTGGCAGAATTGTATTCATTACTCATCTGAGGTCATTAATAAAAGAAGAAGAAGAATCATCAGAATGATAATCGCACCAAAATACATAAATATTATGTGCCCTACTTGTAGTAACTTACTTTACTCTGGAGAACGGTGCGCAATGTAGCAATCTCATCTTCAACGCATGCGAGGTCACGACTCCACTGAGCTCTGAGTTGTTCGGCCTGCTCTGGTGTCAGGCCGGCCAGCTCGTCAGTGACTGGCGTCTCGGTCGGGCCAGCACCAGGCATTGCCTCCTCAGCTATGAAGAATATACATGTGCTCTTTAACGAAGATAATTCGATGGTATTCGTCAATGTTGTGAAATGTAAATATAATGTATTGAAACGAGAAGCTTTTATTTAATGTATTAGAATATATTTTTTATATTAAAGCTATGATAATTTATAATAAACAAAGTGTATGCCTTTAGTAAATTCCTTTTTAAATGATATTCTATGTGATTCTAAAGCACCTACATGCACCTAAATGATCACCTACCTATGTCAGGATAAGAGACGCAGCCCATCGCTATCTGACGAGCAATGAGTGCTTTTTCCTCGTACGGTTCTGTAATATCCAAAATCTACGTAAAACTTTGAAATATTTATATTCTATAAAGTAGTTTATTATAAATTATCATAGTGATCAAATGAATAAAATCGTTAATGCTAATTTCTTTGTAATACTTAATTGTAACGTCGCCGCATCGGTGTCTTAAATTGTAATTCGACATTTGCTTGAAAATATTAAACTAACCTCCAGGAGTTATCCCTAAAAATTTCTTGTAATTAGTATGACTGGATACTTTGGCAAGATAAGGCTTAGACAAGTCCTGAAAAGTAACTCTAACTTCACGCATTTTTTTCTTAAATATCCTTAACCTTCTACGACGATTGTCCACATAAAATTCTGTTTCAATACACAAGGCCGACTCTGCCAACTCGGGCAAGGTCCGCCAGTCGACATCGCTGTTCTCTTCGACAGACCAGTTACCGATTTCGGCGAGATCATCGAGCTCGTCCACTGCGACGTCGAAGCTCGGGGTAGAGTCGTCGTCGGGGGTGGCGAAGTACGGATCTTCCATATACTCCAGGCTAGAGGGCTCCAACCCGCTGGCAACGCCATTGCTTGCCATGCCCCGACCTCTATCTATTTACTATACGAACACTATTTAACATTATATGCATAGATTGTATTGTTGTTTACGACCTTCCAACTAAACGAAGCACTTGTCTAAACATTACTAACACAGTAGAATTATGCTAAATTGTGAGATCAATATAACGTCATAGTTTTGATTCTCTTCCTATTACACATCAACAATATTTACTATCGTTAGCAATATTGTTTTAAATCGGAAGCACGCCACGTTGGTAGTCGCGGGCGCCCGCGCTCGTCTCGCGCCGCTGCTCGAATGCCGTGCACGCTACTTTCACCAGCGAAACAAGCCACGCAATCTCTAATTTTTGCTAATGTATTAAGAAAAATACTCAGCAACCTTCATATAAAACGAAGCATAATTTGTATCAATGGAGGATATTCTGCACAATATTAGCAATCGTGTGAGTGCTGAGCACGACTTACTATGACCAATCACGAGTAAAACAAGAAAACTCACCTTGGTCGAGCAAAGTTTATTGACAGCGCTTGAGGCAGTGAGCGAGTGGATCCCAACACCAACAATATACTTAGTTACGTAACTCAATGTTTCCAGTCGCGAGAAAGATAATTGCAGGCAAAATGAACGATGACTCACACCGCTAATAACATTTAGCAGTTAATCTCATTCCAACCCTAACTTACGACACATGCCCAAAATGAATAAAAGAAATAAAGCGAATCATTATGAATTTATTCACCACTTTGAGTTTTGTTTTAAGTGTTACAAAGTAATAAAAAGAAAAACAAGACTCATAAAACCAGTATTTTTTTAACTAAAGGACGCTCAAATAAAAATGTAGTAAGTACAGTATGTTGCATTAATATGTTATAATGCGCTAGCGTTGAGTTATTTAGGTCGTAATCTTCAACATCAGTTCAGTTCATTTTCGTATTTTATTTCTTATTTGGTCAATCACTTGCTCAACAAAAACTAACGTAAGAGCCAATTTCACGGCAGATATTTTCAAAAGATTGTATTTTAGACATTACCATTGAATTTCATAAATATAATAAAACATTTGTAATGATAAATTGTATTGATAATAATCTACAGGTTTTAAGGTGCCTATTAAAAAGAATAAAATAACAAATCATATGAAATAAAAGTTTAATTTATAATAAATTAAGGGTAGAAATGAATGTAAAAGTAATGTCATTTGAATAGGATTTTACTGATAGCGTAATTCAGAATACCTAGACATCCACATTGGCAAAACGCTAAGGCGTCTTGACTTTTTTGTGCATTTTTTGCGTCGTGTCAATGACTCTATTAGAATAGTGTGGCAATCACGTCCCGCGCTATTTGAGGATGTTGATGATGATAAAAAAGTTGTTGCACGCTTGAAACACGCACCAGTTGTTATAAAATCAACTATAACATTTTGCTTTAAAGCTGATTTTCATTTAGAACGGAGGACATTTTTAATAAAACAAAATCTTTCCTTATAGTATCTCTGAGGCTATTTGTGAGCATGATTTAACAAGACTTCAGGCACCTTACTTTTTAATATTTTATTCTGACCTTTCTAATTCTGAAAGTTTGCAACTAAAAACACAATCTCTAAAGACTTATGAGCTCAGCCTATTTTGAGCTTGTAATAAAATAAAACTCAAATCATAAATACATACACTTATTGTAAAATTGCTGCAATTGTAAAAAACATGTTCAACAATAACATTGTTTTAACAACACCTTTTATCTCTTTTATGTTTGTGCTTCTACTAATTGGATTCCACACAAGATAAAGACAGAGTTTTCACACGTTATTAGTTTACATTGTTTACATTAAAAATTATATTCAGGTAAGATGAGTAACTATTGGTGATAAGCTACTTTCCATGGGACAGATTTTACAATATCTAATCATCAAGTCTGATGACATGTAAAACATATCTAGGTAGGTACATATGCATTGAAGATACAAATATACTACTCAAGTAGTTTAATTATGAAGTGTAATCTTTATTGCTACAGTGCAAATAAATTGTCAACACATACAGATTTATTTGTCTTATACGCCTACATTTTGCACCTCTAGCAGGCAAATGTCTTTTTAGTTTTGTAAATTGCAAATGTGTTTTAGCTATGTATTTAAATTATATAGTATATTTGCTCCAAATTAACCTAATTTGTTTGTGATGTCGTCACCGCCAATGTTGTGAGCATAAAGATTGTAAAAATTAATTCATTTCAATTGAATTCATAGTTATTACTACTCTTACAGTACATACATTTTTTGAGTTTATTGATCAAGAATTTTCACATAAAAACTATGAAAAAATTACATACAATAAAGCTTTAAATGTTAATTTTTCCCATTATGACATTAGAAATGATCCTGGGTTTATATTCAATTTCAATTACTACAATAGGCATTAGGTATAACATATTGATTATTATACCAATCAGTTTAAAGTGACACATCATATGACTCATATTAAGTTTAATATCAATATAATTTACAATAAATATTATATTTTAAATAATCTCTCATCTATGTTGTGCTATACTTTGATTGTATGAAAAAGTACCTAATTAAGTTCCGTATAAAATTATCATAATTAGAGTACAAAATATATTTTCCACAAAATTTTCAAGAATAAGATATTTCTGTATATGTTGTAGTTAGTTAAAGATATCGTTAAAAATTCGTACAACGCATAATGAGCTGTCGTTCATGTGGAATTGCAACAAGATATTATCATTCGTGTCTGAACAAAAGTAACATAATTTGACATCAAAATTAACTTAGCGGTGTCTTATATTGGTGTCACCAAATAAGTAAAAGGGCTAAAATAAAATTCTTTCCTTTTGTAAAAGGGTCACAAAAGATAACAATGCAAATGGAATCTTACCTGTTGGTACGGAATTCATATTTGCCAGAAAACAAATTGCACACAGTTAGATAATGTTGTAAACTCTATAAGGATATATCAATAGCACTATAATCAACTGTGAATGAAAATTATAAACAATTAATAAAACACAAAGTCGACAATTCTATAAAGTATCTCACTCGTCGGCTCTTTGCACCGATATTGTTGCCAGAAAAAGAAAAGGCTTGAATGTAAGACGAAAATTCCTAAAATAATAAAAGTTTATAAAGAAATGTGGGAAATTGTATCGAACTCATATTGCAAAATAATAATATAATTTATGCTTTATAAATATTTTACTTATTATGAAATATTTTCATGCCCGTATAGATGTATAGGTGTCAAAAAAAAGTACTAGCTGTACGGGCTCGATCCATTTGCCTAAAACGAATTAAAAAAAAGACAGAAAGCGCATCATCACCCTACTCGTATATTTTTTGAGGAATTTTTGTGTTAATTAGTTTTTAGTGCCCAATACTTAAATCAGGTAAGTGCAATTAATAGCTCTTCTTTGATTACTTGTATGAAGTTGAATATAATAAGCTGTAATTTTCAGCAACACCATGTCGACGGCATTATTCGGTAATACTTCAGCTCTAGGCGGCAGTTCAGGTGGTAATAAGCACATAGTGGAATTTCGCGCTGGAAGAATGACTTTAAAAGGTCGCATGGTGCATCCTGACAAAAGAAAGGGACTTCTTTATGTCTACCAAGGAGATGATTCATTAATGCATTTTTGCTGGAAAGATAGGACCACGGGCGAGGTCGAAGATGATCTTTTGATCTTCCCTGAGGATTGCGAATTTGTTCGTGTGAATGAATGTACTACAGGAAGAGTGTACGTTTTGAAGTTTAAGACTTTCTCGAAGAAGTATTTCTTCTGGATGCAGGTGTGTATTTTTCAAAATTATACATTTTTATAAACACACTTCAAATTGGACATAGTTTTGGAAGAGTAGGTGGTTTTGCATGTTCTTGCTATGCTGGAACCCTTAATCACCGTGATTGATGAATTTGCAGGAGCCTAAAACTGAAAAAGATGATGATTATTGTCGTCGTATTAATGAAGCATTCAACCACCCTCCACCATTTAGAAGAGGTAAAGCCTCACTCATGACTACAGTGACTTTTAAAAAAAGTTATAATTATTGTGATATTTTCAGGAGCCAAAAACTGATAAGGATGATGATCTTTGTCGCCGTATTAATGAAGCATTGAACAACCCTCCTACATCTGGAAGAGGTAATGGTCCTCAAGAAGGCGAACTTCAAAATCTTCTAAACAATATGTCACAACAACAATTGATGCAATTATTTGGTGGAGTTGGCCAAATTGGTGGACTGTCTTCATTACTTGGCACCATGGGGTGAGATATAGGACTTTCAAGTTTATAATTAGTCAAGCTTTAAATTGAAAAAATAAAAATGTAGAGGCGACTTCAGTAAAATTTACTTTATTACTAAATAGTAACATTATTATTTTCAGAAGTGGTAGCAGTGGCAGCAGTAGTGGTACCCGTGCAACTTCAGGCAGTACTTCGAGTTCCCGTGCTGGTAGCACACCAAGGGCTGAAGCCCCACCGAGGGCTCCTTCTAGAGCACGAGATGTCCCTGCACCAACAGCAACCCCACCTAATACAGCCACAGCTACACAACCTCGAAGTAATCAATGATATATTAACATTCTATGTATTCTTTATATTTTAACTTCTTATTTATCTTCATCATGTATTTAATGTATCTTCAATTTGTTTTCATCCATATTCATTTGTATCTACAAATATGCATGTGTAGATAATTCCATACCTTTTAACATCCATTTTTAGGTGGACAGATCTTCCTCTCAGATTTAAGACGCTACTTCTCAGATCTTGGCAATGCTCCTCCGGAAGAGGGGGCTCGTCCTGCCCCGGAGAGTGTTGACTTGGCGGAGGCGTTTGCCTCTCCTGAGGTGGTCGCAGCGGCTGCAGTATCCCCCGCCGCAGCTCGTTTGGCGCCGCATGTGCCACCCGCGCCTGAAGGGGAGACGCCTGACGATGTAAGGACTACACTGCTCTCACCGCAATTTGCTCAGGTGAATTTGCTCATATAATTGCTTTTTTTTGCTTCACTAATACTTATATTTCTAGACAGTAATGCCTGTTTAAAGTGCGTTTTTACATAGTTTTTAAATATTTTTTGATGATTCACAGGCAGCTTCATTGTTTTCGACGGCATTATCATCAGGACAATTGGGACCAGTTATATCCCAATTTGGTCTTGGCTCTGAAGTGACTTCAGCTGCTTCTAGTGGCGATATGCATGCTTTCTTGAAAGCTTTAGAGAAAAATAATAAGCCATCTGATCCTAAACCAACTGATGAAACAGATGAGAAGAAAAAAGATGATAAACCAAAAGATAAATGTGATAAGGATGATGATTCCATGGCTCTTGATTAACAACGGCTGTTACTACTGCTTTCGTTTGATCATGTATTAATGCACCACATAGTAGTTGATTGTAACCTTATGAAATGTTTCAATAAAAAAAATTAAAATTATTTGTTTTAATCTTACGTAGAAAATTGTCGTTTGGCGTTTTAGAAATGGGCGATTAGGTTTAGAATTAGCATAAGGGTACCGATTATTTGCGCCGTAAAATAATATAAACGCCATTCATCATTGGTCGTGACGTCGAAACGTATCATTATAGTTTCGAAAGTAGCTACTAGATGGCGCTAGTTTACTTTTGCTGAGGAAATAAGTCTAAATTCAATAGATAAAAATTTAGTAAACCAAAACCCTAAAGTACGGTTTAGAGCGTGGATTGGTTTGAAAAAAGTTGATGTAATTTATTATCTCAATAACAACCTGTGTAATATAAAAGGAAACTAAATACGTTTAAATGTTAAGAGTAAGGATTATAATATTTTCGATCATTCAGTATAATTATTTAGGCAATATTTACTGCCGTTCTTTTCATACTTAGCATCTATTATTAGATATCTAATCATCTGTTTGATAGCTACATAATATCACTTGGTGTAGCACGCAATTGCGAAGGCGGACGTAACGAATGATGATTGCAGAGACGTGCGAGCGAGCGAGACAAACTACGGATCTCGATAATCAGTTGTATACGTAAAATAACTACATCTGCTTAATTAGCAATAGTTCATGTACTAATAGTTTCAAGTTTATAATTAGGCTAATTCTAACTACCGTAACTAAATCATGGAAGCGAAAAATGTTCAAATGATTCACAAAAATCAATCGTTACCTCCCTAGTATGGTATCAAATGAAGTTCTCTCGCGAATGAGGCATATTTTTAATCCGAATCACAAGCGATAACTACGATAAAAAAAAATGGCCGATGACGCTGACTGGCTATTTCGCTCGTAGGTAACATACAATCTATGGCAAAGTCCACTATGCTAATATACGCACCGCGCGCGCCACGATTGTGTACGCGGTACCAAGAAATTAATATAGCTTACTCATAAATGTTTTCGTTATTTGTTTGTTTGAATAGAACTTGTGTTACAATATAACGGTGTTTTTGAAACCATAATGTGGTGACTTGACGTGAGAGTAACCAATGACCGCAGGGGATCCCTTCATATCGGGGAACTGAGGGGCAGCGCGGGGAGCATGGCACGGAGGAAAGGAATCTCGACTAACTTTGAAAGATCAAGTAAGTTAAAATAATATATCATTTTCGTTAAAAGATAATTAAGGCAGTAGTTTAACATCTTATTTCAACATGAATAAAATAAGATAAAATGTTTAAAAATATTATTTGTTATAGGCTGATAAGAAGCATTCAAAACAAGTTATTGAAAATGTATTTCCTAAAATATAATCTACAATTAATAGTTACTAGAGTTGCATTTGTAGAAAAGATGCATGCAATTTTGTAATCACGATTTCATTTAGACTATACGTATCTTGGAATATTTTGCACTAGTTTAAATACTTTCAATTCTATTTACTCATTAAAGCAAAAGTAATTACTATATAAGACTATGTATATAGGTAACCAATTGTTCAATAGAGTTACCTGACTATAATTATGTCTTGACTAAGCAGCCTACAGTCTTACGTAGTTGGTCAAACATTCCTACACGTGAAGGCTGAGATTTTATTAGAGAGTTTGTGTCAATACGAATGTGAAAGAGCTATATTAATGGTGTTGCGCCTGTGTCGGAGAGCGGCGGCGGGTGACCTCGTGCGCGGGACGCGCGGGGCGCTGGGGAATCCTTCTGGCGCCAGACCGGCATGAGCGTCTGCCCGTGCCCCGCGCCTCTCCGCGCTGCCCACTCGAAATAGATGCACGGTGATTTACGCCTCGGGCGTATGAATAAATAAACTGCCTTCCTCGCGCCGTTCGCAACATTGGCACGTCCGCCTGCCTCCGCGGATTGAGCCCACAGATCCACATATTTGTCTACGTACACAAATATCTATTACCTAGGCATTTCAATGTGTACGCTTTATTAGCACTCAACGTCTGTTTGTTCCATATCCACGCATAAGGCCTATTTGCTTCAAATTACAATTATGGTCACTACTCTAATATTCATCGAAAACCGCAGAAAGGTATAAAGCATTTTTAGCTAATTTTCCTGATCTTTATTAAGCATAGCAAGTTAAATATATATCGATAAAAAATAATAATAAAGAAAGGGTTGAAATGAGATGGTGTATAGGCGAGTCGTGTGGCATGTCAGTAACCGCGAAAGCGGGGTCCTCGCTTCGAGCAAAAAGCCTTCTCGGAGACCGGTCGCACAGGTTCCCTTCGGACAGGCGGAGTAGTTCCAAGCACTTCACCTCCCATTCATTATAAACGTCCATATTGTGATTATTGTGACAGGTAGCTAATTTTGAAAGTAGTTAAGCTATTCTTTGTAAATTTTGAAAAATACGCATCTGTTACATTTTAATTCATTTATATTGTGTATTTACGAAGGACGGTATTTGTTATATTCAAACAAATTATTTTAAAATACTACTTTTATGGTTTGTTACTGTCATAAAACTAAGTACAAAACAAAACAATTCAAACCCACTTTGTGTATAACGTTCCCTAACAAGGTTAAACGCCTACTCATCTAATCGATATGATCCTTCGAGCCGGATGATGGCACGAATATTGTAATCCGTACTAAATTTCTAGAGGTATGTGTAAATAAATACAAAAGGAGTGTGATGCGACAGAGACCTGCATTAGCATCGACAGGTGCAAACTTATTCCGTGGACCCGGTTACCTACAGGTTTTGCATCTTAACAAGTGCATTTTTTTTTTCGTTTTTGTTTTCGAAATACAGTTGCCGTTTGTTCAGATACATATTGTTAACATTACATTTGTATATTAATTATCGAACTAAAGGGCAATCAAGCAGCTATTAACATAAGTCACCTTCTAATATTAGTGCAAAAAGTGCAATGATAAAGACGACATTGTTGGTAAAGCCAAAATTCTAGACCGATTTAAACAATTAACAAAGTAATGTAAGGTCAAAAGAAATGAAATAACAATTAGAATAACATTTGGTGTTAAATTCAATAAATGAAGACAATAACATATGTATTTGTTACTAAGGTCATCGGGAACACAATGGACGCTGACCCTTATTGAATTTATTAACGTCAGACCCCTTAAG
Organism: Tineola bisselliella; assembly: GCA_028551675.1. Taxonomy (NCBI): domain Eukaryota; kingdom Metazoa; phylum Arthropoda; class Insecta; order Lepidoptera; family Tineidae; genus Tineola; species Tineola bisselliella. The sequence continues at coordinate 92,723 of JAPWLS010002393.1, read as the reverse complement.
CATCACCCATTTCCTGCGAACACTTGTTGACTATGTTTCAGCTAAAAATAAATTACTTAAAGTAATTTGCTGCATTAACCAATAGTGATTCGTATTAGTTGCAAATAATCTAATGATCGACTTTTAACGCTGATCTATCATTAAATATTTATGTAATTATTACGCATTTTTGTATTAAAAATATATTAATTGAAATATTCATAGTTGTATTAAAATACCAATCTCTAAATATTTGCCAAGGAAATGTTGCTTTCAAACCCAATCAATAAGTATTTATATCAAGGTACGATAAGTTTAATCGCAGCCGTAACTGTTTTGGGCCCTCCACAAAAGCGACAACAAACGCCTGAGGACCGCCGTAGCTTTTTAATCAACCGATCTAAATATTATTTAAGAGCCGAAATAAATTGTAGTGAGGATTATTATAGACAGAGTCTATATTGAGTGACTGGTATTCTTTAGTGAAAACTGTAATTTAGAGCGCCTAGCTGTCATTTTCAAAGCAATAGACAAGGAACGCTTATTTGAGTAGTATTTGTTGATTATGCTTTGTTCACCATAGAGTTAATCGCGCAAACAAAATCCATATTGTGATTGCAAACTGTACTAGACTGGTTATAGTGTGAACGAATGATTCGGTAGAGTAGTTACGGCACTCAAATTCGCATTCAACTTTTTTTGCATCCAAATCCGAAGCTAGCTAATCTTTACTATAAATGGCTATCCTTCTTGAAAGCAAAATACAAATGTCAGGTAAAATAACCCTAATATAAGTTGTTGCTGCGTAGTTGCCTCATTGCCAAAATACGTAAGTAAATGATACGACTGTATTAATAGAATCAATGGGTGCCTTTTTGCCAACGGAGTCGCATTTAAAATTTTCTAAAAGCTAATTTGTTTTTACGTGGTCTTACGTAACGTAATATTAAAGTATAAAGTATTTGAATAGATTATTATTTTACTAAACATGACTATCACGTAATTTTAATAGAATATATAATATAATGGTATATATCTAAAACACAAGCTCCGAAGCAGGTATGCACAACTAAAACCATGTTCCAGATTTCCGTTACAAAAAATGACATTATTCTATTATGAAGTGATCCCGTCCAAAGGAATATCCTAATACAAAAGTACTAACTTTAGCATGTGGCAATAATGTTTACGTAATGAACAGAGTTATAAATGTGTAATCTTCATAATAAACAGTCTTGTCACTCGTTTATTCCGTTTCAATTACAATTGTTTTACACTTCGGTTATCATTATCGCTTGTTGCTAGTTGGTGACCTTTGTCATAGAGCAATCGCTTATTAGCTCTGTGTTACAATTCATATAAACAATTATTACATATTTTATCATAGTCCCAAAGCTTTTTTTACTCCTCACTTTTTGGTTCAACCAATTATGTTCATTTGTTTATTTTGGTATTATAATTTTACGAAATTCCTGTTCTTTGTGAATAATCCAAATGTTATTTCAATTATACACAAAATACTTTTGTCTTTTCTTAGTACAAAACTTGTCTATGTTTTTTTTAATGGGGATACCCCTTCTTAAACAGACACAATGTCTTCAGGTACTAAAGTATCAAAGAAACTGATAAAACTTTTCCAAGTAGCATGTATAGCTAATTCTTCGAAATTCGTAATAACGTTTTACTGATAATTCAGTAAATGCTATTATTGTTACCGCTTCGGTTCGCATATTATTTAATTACGTAATCATTATGCAAATTATATTATATGGATATAAATTTGAGCTAAAAATACTATAAATTTATTGGAATTAGATAGGGCTCGAGTGAGAGTTCAGAATCGATTAACATTGCGATTTGATTGATTTATACGACTTAAGTAAATTTTGTTAATAATTTGTTGTAATTAATGCATGATGCAAGATTAACAAATCTTCATTATTCATGTATGAAAATAAAATGTAGAATGTTATCAGTCGGTAGGTTTAGCTACTCAGTACTCATACATTCTCAATTGGGGATTTTATCACTTATCTAACAGATATGTAAGATACTGCTATCAGCGATGTGCCGCAAAAGTACAATTCGCGGATTTTTTATTACGAAAATGTTTTTTCTTATCATATTTGTGAATACCTGGTTAATGTAATAAATAGTTAAGAGTTCGAGGGCTTGATCGTAATCGTAATGTGTACATGAACCGATCGAGAAGAATTGTATTATTTTGACATATTAAATTTAAGGTCATATCCGTATTATAGTTTAATGAGAAGAAAGATAAATGTTATATGCTGCTGCGTATATTAATTATGTAAAATTGTTTGTATTGTCTGAAAGTAAAATTATCTTTAAAATTAAAATATTATATTTAGCAGTGTTTAATAATATGATCGAGTTGTAGATAAAGTCCTCCTTGACCTGTTGCCCTTTTGCGCATATATTCTCGACTTGCTTATTGGTCAAAAGCCTGATAAATTTATATTTAAATATATTCGCTGAAAGTCCAAATAATGATGAATGCAGTAAATAATGAATTCACGTCATTTTGTAAGAATTTCCCCAGAAAATTTTGACAAGTGCCAATTTTAAAAGTTGAAAATAAACTAGTGTAGATTTTTTAATGCGACATGCTTCCGTCCAGCGAGATTATTATCGTCAGTGGGTGTGGGAATGCTCTTCGGAAGCGGGATCCCCGCTACTGCTGGCGTACAGCCAGAGATGCAGGGCCGACCCGAATTGCAAATGACATTTCATTGTATCATTATAATTATTAAAAAATAACACGCACTTACTTATATATTATACTACTATATATTATATTTTATTACCGTGTTTTTATTTATTTATTTTTATTTACGTTTTATTAATATATTTATGGGTTTATTTCTGAAACTGTATTAGTTCTGTGCTTAGAGTTCAATAGAATTTGGCATAATTGCGGTATTTAAATCACAATTATATGATGAATAATTATAGAAAACTAAAAAATGATTTTATAAAACTCTAAATAACCAAATGCCTTTAATTGTGGTAATAATTGGGCATTACTGATTATAATTCATTTTCATAATGGATTCAAACAAGTTAACGAAACAATAACAACTACAAGATATAATTTACATACCTATATATATGTAGGAACATGTTATTGAAAAATGTAATGAATGTGTTTTATTGAATTTGGCGAACAAAGAAAGAGTCGCGGTAATGAATACTTATTTATTTGGTCAAGTGGCAGTTGGCTGACTCACGAATATTGTTGTCACACATCTGGTGTATTTTGGTCGTTGATATGTGACGAACACTAGCATTCGCAAAGAATGACGCCATTTGATTGCGCGATACATTAATCGAGAAACTCGTTATAGGCAAGCAGGTAGGTAGCAAATAAGTTAAAGGAAACCTAGAAAAAAAAAAATTTAGATGAATCTGTCGTTTCGATTAGGTTATGTCATAAGCTCATTTATCAAAATATTTTAAGTTCATGTATAGTGAATAAAATACCAAAAAGTAATATTGGTGCGTAGAGGTTACACACTACTTACGACCTCGGTTCTATTACATAACAAAATATAAGCAGTGAGCTGCACAAAATGCCTAGATAAAGAAAATACATTTACTTAAAGATTTAATTATGCAATAGGCCTCTTGTGGTCATTTGTAACAAGTGGGTGTAACGCGTTAGCATGGTGAGTGGCGACGTCAAGGCGCGGTATGTATCGCGAGCCGGTGACCTGGATCCGAGGGAAGCCCGACCTGAGGTGGGGATATTCTGACTCGACCTCACTTTGTTTGCACAATTAATACATTTCGTTTCTCTAAACGCATAATGCTGGCCGCATCTCTATTTAGAACTACAAATGCTGTCAAATTTTACTGAATATCAACTCCCAAGAGTCTATACACACATATAGCTATCGCTACAGCTATCTACACAGTCAAGATAGACTAATCAACGTTCAGAGATACTCATATATATCCACGCGACTTTCTGGCGCCCAGGGAGTATATTTCAACCGCAAGCAGATAGTTTTTGTTATAACATACGGTGTTCATTTTTATTTTGATCAATGTTTACCAGCATCAGGTATAAAAGTGGATACTCATGCTTAATAATAGTACGAGTGTGATTACGATGGCAATAACGTATAAAGATCAAAATACGGTACGACTCTCCCTGGCCCAGGCGATTCAAGGTCGTGACGTTGGCGGCAGGCGAACTGGCAAACGCCAACAAACAACGCAACAAGTGTTCCGCACCCCGCACCACTCCTCTGCCAACGCTGACATTTCTATTGCTTATAATAATTCATTAATATTATTTACTTTATAATCCAAGATAGCAACATGGCACTAAGAGGTACATTCAGCTAATAGCTAGTAGGTACGAAATGATAAACTGCTTATTTGACACATAATAATAGTGGCCAAGCGTTTGTTGATAGAAGTGCGCTCAGGCAGGCTGATATCGTCGAAGCGTGTGCGTCATCAACTCCGCTGATAAGTACTTTATGAAATTATCATTGCAAATACTGTGTTTATACATTCGTATCTTGAGCATGTCCCGTGGAGTTTCTCCAGTGGAAATTATCGCGGCGCTGAACAACTTCTTTGATTAACAGATGACGCCAAACTTTATTTGTTCTGTGGGTAAGATGTGCACAGAAATTCGATAAAGAGGTCTCATTGATAACGGGTTCATTGCGATAAGTTAAATGTAGGAAAATACCATGAGAGCGACGCCGTACCAATCTATTTCATTGTGGTAGGAAGGGATGAATTGTTTCATGTAAGTAATTTACCAACCATGTTTCGCAGAGAAAACGCTTGTAATGACTTAAAACATGATAAGACTTCGATAACATTAATTTTATTAAGATATAAAACAGGCATTACCCACTCGTTCTAGTTGAATGCTACCGTTACGAAACTAGTGCCGCATGAAAATGGTCGTAGGAAACGCAGGTCAGCGCATACGGCCGCGCGCCGATGTACAAAACATGCCAGTACACAGGTGATATCAGTAGCAATAGAATGTATCAGATGGCAATGGACACAAAACTCGGAATTAAAGTTCATACGTATATGGAAGTTACAACTACGTAGGTATATGGTAATAAGAAACGATTTTGCCGCGCCGCCCGAGAAGGAGTGAGATAGATAAAGTGCGACATGAATCACTACTCCCAGTGAGCACGGAGGCCGAACAGTGCGCGGCGCGGGGCTGCGGGGCGCAGGCAGAGAACGACAACCAGTTAGAACAGTCATCCGTCGCGCCGGTGAGGGCAGCGGGGTTTGTCGTTCATCGCACCTCGAACGCTAGGGAGTTTGTTTAGTTGTGTTCGACGAATGGTAGACAAATAAATAATTACGACTCATGAAATAGTGATATTGTAAAAAAGAAAGTTTTAGCTGTATGTGTAAAGTGTAGTGTCAGGTGTTCGTCGAGTACGTACTACAGGACAACATTGAAATTATTAACAATGATGATTCACTGGCGCGCGAATGAAAAGCTGCCTATAGGATTTGTTGACATTTGTGCTGGAAGCGTTTACAAATGATAAGAGGAAAGGATGTCACAATGAAGGATTGATGAATGATAATTTTGGTGAGTTTATTATTTTGGCATAGTTCGAACATATGAATGAAGCATAACAATATATTTCATAGGGAAAAATATTTTGATAAATCTAAGAAATAGGTCTGTATACTTTATATTATTTAAATAATTTTCTTTTCTCTACTAAACTAATTCGAGTAGTTCGATAAAATGTGTAAAAAAAAGTGATTCTATTTAATTATATTTCAAAATAGGTAGTAGACAGCTCCATTTAATATTGAATTTCTGATTCGTTGTAATCATAGATTTTTAATACCGTAAGGACGCAAAACTGGGCAATGGAATGTGTAACAAGTGTATAGTAAGGTGTGTTAGTGGTAGTGCAAGAGAGCGAACGATGAAGGCGTCGCGGCCGCCTGGCCTGGCGCCAGGCCGGCGGGCGGCGGCCGACCGACGGGATTCCTTTGTTTCGTTACGACACCCGCGAACGACATACGACTTTCGCATTCACTACTATTTAATAATCTAATAGCCTTACTGTTAGCTGATGTAACCTGATGTACATGCCATCAGTCCCACGTTTGTGTTTATTATCTTTCATACGCTATACACGGATGAACGAAGCAAATTGCTTGTCTCAGTTTCTTGGAAAATGTAATATCTTCTCGGAACTAACTAATACGGCAGTAACTCGTCCACTGACTGTACACACAAACAAAAACACACAGTCACGCGATGGTTGACACACACATAAACATTACGTTGGTACGTATATTATTAGGTACTATTAATTGAAAGTATAGTAGGTATCTATAAATGATAACATGTTCAGCGTTTAAAAAACTTAGATAAAAATGAAAACAATTCCATTAAATACATGTCTTACACTACACTTAATTTGTTTTTAGATCGTTCTTTGACTAAAATTATATTTATTAGAAGTCGATTTTCGCGACATTTATGTCATTGATTAGCGATAATTTGATAAAAATGACAGTGAACATAGTTTCTGTGTTAATATTTATTGCCCCCTTTGTTAGTCATCTACACATAGATAAAGACAGAAATTCAAAGGCGCAGAATTGTTGGGGATATCCTCGTCCGCTAGCGCAAGCCTGCTACGTCATCGTGATGTCACGCGAGTAGAAATAGCGCGAGGCATGCGCGTTGCGTCAACTTGAGCCGCGTTTATACCGAGCTCTACAATTGGATTAGTAGAAAACTGTTGTTGATTCTTTCGTATTTTAAAACGTTCAACATATAATCGATGGGGTTACTACAACTTTATTGTAAGAATATTCTTGTTTTGGGCAGTTTAAGCTAAATTATATTTTTAACAATATCTGAAATTTTATGTAGATTTATCTGAGGTCAAGTAAATGTTATCAGTTTGATTATGTATTGTTACAGATAGAACTATCGATAACAAGATGCCGCATACGCAGGATAAACAGTTTAAGTGCAACTTCACCAACAATAATGACCATAATTACCTACACAAGAAGTTTAAGAAAATGGCATCAACAGCCTCCGTGTCGGCTACAAACCATGCGAAGGAGAATGATATCAATTACAGCAAGGAGAATGAAGTTAACGGCAAGGACCTGGACGTAACACAATCTGCCACTAATTCAAGCATATCGAACGGTAGTATTGCAGCAGCTCATCCAGAAATAGAAAAGATAAAAAAACACTGGTTGGATAATTTAAAACCAGAAAAAGATGTACAAATTAGTTTTAGTGATGAAAATAGTACGATAAGCGAGTTAAATATTAATTCTGGTCAAACCAGTAATTCTGAAGAATTTCCAAGTAAGACTGACAACCCTGATAATGATTTTGCGAAAGATGTCCAAACTGCTGGATCAGGAGGACGTTATGTTTGTCCATATTGTAAATTATCTTGTGCCAAGCCTTCTGTTTTACAAAAACATATCAGAGCCCATACAAATGAGAGACCCTATCCATGTGTTCCATGTGGGTTCGCTTTTAAAACTAAATCTAATCTATATAAACATCGTCGATCCAGGACACATGCATTAAGGTTGCAAGGTACTGACGTGTCTTCTACACAAGATGACGATTGGTCAGCTGGTTCTGAAAGCGATACTTCATTGCCGCCTATATCCATATCTGATAATGTAGAAGGTAAAAATGAGAATTATAGGCCTAGTGAATTTTCATCCCCTGAATTAACTAACGAGCGTATGACCCCGCCTAATTTTGGAGGCCATGTAACTGAAAATAACAAAATGAAAAGCATTTATAAGCCTAAATTCAGAGCTGCTTTTTATCAAGAACACGATTATAAACAAAAGAAATTATTTTCTACAAATGCAGAATTTCTTAACGAGCATATATCTAAGATAATATCAGACAATGAAGCCATTGTAGATGTCATCGAAACGCCTTTACAAAAAAAATACGGAAAGATAAAACAAATAGCTGAAAGTAAACAATTGCATGAAAATATTGAAGTAAAATCTGAATTTGCGCCATTAAACCTGACTAAAAGCTGTGATACTGATAACGGTTTTCGAAAGCGATCTCATTCAGAAAGTTTTTCACAAACAAATCAAAAACATCCATTGAACCCCGAAGGGTCGATTATAAAGGATTTACTCCTTAAAACAAAATCTGGTAATGGTTTGATTCCTCTATCATCTGAAGTAATAGATGGTGGCACGCCTCTATACATGTGTCCACTATGCCAAATTCCTTATAGAAGCGCGGAAAATTTAGAGATTCACAGAACTTATTATTGTAAAGGTAATGCTACGAATCTTCAACTTGTCTATCCCGCCAAAGATGTTAAAGTAATGAAATCAGAAAATATTTACATAAGGAGTCATTCAATAAATACAAAGTTTCCCGAAACGCAAAGTTTATCTAAATTAAACTCAACTCCATCTCCGCCTCTGAGAATAAATAAACCTGAAAATTTAGTAATAATAAAACCAGAAAATAATGAAATTATACAACCACTTCCCTCTCCTGGGCCGTTACTAGGTAATACTAGATTGGTTGATTCTAGGCTACCTTCTGAATACGTTCGTAAATCGGAATCACTTAAATGTAAACCAATGCAAAGCCCTAAACGAAGAATAGATAGTAGATCTGAAAGCTACAGCCCAAGACTTACAGATAATATATCCCCACGATCTTTAGATATGTACTCCCAAGCTAAAATTAGATGTTTAGAATCTGCCAATTTAAGATCGTTGGATGAATTTTCGAATAATAGACATAATACCACATCATTACAAATGTTTGGAGGTGAAGTAAAAATAGTGGACTATTCTGGTGGTACAACAACATTAAGAATCGAGCCAAGTAAAAGTCAACTGTCTCCTATACTAATACAGAATATGTCACCATCCAAGGTCGGTGAAGTGGAAGCCAGCAGCGTTGTTGTTAGATCGGGATTGCATTCTGGAGGAACAATAGTTCATAATTTACCTACACCTAAAGAAACTACACCACATTCCCAAATGTCTCGGATAACATCTGCAACTTTGCATACACCTATACACGAAATTCCTCACTTTCAATTTCCGCCTCTCAGTGCCATTACTGCATTCAATCCTTTGACTTTGCCTCCATTAAGTCCGTCTGCATCACCTAACGGTGCATCGACCATAATGCACGGTGGCAAGCTTATTCCTCATGTGCCGGGTATTCCAGGACCAAATACGGCAGGCGTTTTTACTGGAAGCTCTAACGTACAGCAAAAACCTGCGTATGAAATATCAAATACGACGAATACAGACGCTACAAAAAATTATACACCCAAGGCCCAGTTACAATCAAAGGCGGCAATTATATCGAAGTTTGACAATCAAATTCAAAATATAAAAAATCACTCAGTTAATAAACTTAATAGCGATGTTGAGAAGAACGTCATTAGTTCCACGGTTGCCGTACCAGTTATTAAAGTTAAAAATATTGACGATTCAAAAATCAATACTTTGAATGTCGTAAAATCACTGCACGGACGACAAGAAACAAGCTTAAAACGAAGTGTCGATGGCTCTCCGAGAGTATTACATACAAAGGATAATCAACAAAATAACAAATTATTTGAAAAAACAAACACAACTATAGCTGAAGATATACGAAATTACAATTTCGAAAACTTAATAACTAAAGCAGAAATATTTAATAATCAAATGTCCAGTTCAACAGAAGTTCAAAAAAATATTAATGCCGAGGATTGTATGAATAAAAATGGTCGTAATGAAAGATCTGAAACATTATACTTTCAAAAAAATAGTAGCGCAAAATATGGGTCTGAAGAGAGGAAACCTAAATTCTTACGTCCTTCAACGTTACCTCTGAAACCAGGAACATTTACTCCTAAGAGACACCATGGTATTACACCAAACGCAAATACGATGCCTTTGGTATCACCCGAAACTCCAAGGCCAGCAAAGGCATATGGCCAATTGTATTTAAACGGAAATGCTTATACATATCTTGGATTGAAGTGTTCAACAAAAGTGTTCTATTGCACAATTAACAGACCACAACCAACTTACGTTCACAATCAACATTTTCTATCCATGTACAGTAACTGGCAGGTTAGTTTCAACATTATTTTTACTTACCAATTTAAGTCAAGACCATTCATTGGAAAGAATAAATCTTTATTATGCAAACGAGTAAAAAAATATATGTTTATGGCTTAATTATATTTTTTATTTTCCAGCTATTATCAGAGATAACACCAGATCCTTTCGGCCTAACAGCATCTTCCGCTATGTCTCTGTATGACTCACGACATCGGCCACAAAATATTACTATCGCTCTGATCAAGCATGATCTCATATTAACACATTCTTCACAATGGAAAGAAAACAAGGTAAAGACAATAGTAAATTGTAAAAGTAAACATCCTTTTTAATATTCTAATTCATACAAGACATTTAATGTTGCGTTAACCCTTTTTAAAATTAAAGGTGCCCCCAGCCCTGGATGCTAGAAAATGTGATGAAGGAAAAGTTAATGGTGATAATCCGATTATTCCTAAAAAAGAGTTAACAGGAGGTTTCGAAAGTAATGAAGAATATACTTATGTCCGAGGACGAGGTAGAGGGCGTTATGTATGTTCAGAATGTGGCATTCGATGTAAAAAACCTTCAATGTTGAAAAAACACATTAGAACACACACTGACGTCCGACCTTATACATGCACTCATTGCGCTTTCAGGTACACTATTTTGATAATTGTAGATCAGAGCATAGTATAAATTATATAGAAGTACTGATATTAATTTTTGACATTCGCTAAATATTATTTCAGCTTCAAAACTAAGGGGAATTTAACAAAGCACATGAAAAGTAAAGCACATTATAAGAAATGTTGCGAGTTAGGAATTAATCCAAATGAAGGAAATGAAACCGAAGGTGGTGATAATGCGCAAGGATCTGGAGAAACCGATGAAGATACTGATTCTGATGGTGATGAAGGGAATGAAGGAGAAACCGAATCAAGCGGTATTTATTTCTTATTATAAAATTTTATACCTTTACAAAAATTGATTTTATTACAATATAATTGTGTTCTTATTGATTTTACAGATACAGAAACTTGTAAATCAAGGCTGCCAGACCATGAAGCAGCACACTGTCTTTTGTCTTTAGGCAGTTCTAGGCCTACGACGTCTGCTACACCAGGTCTGATTACTAGTGCACGCCCATCGACGTATCCTTACACACCAACAGGCGTGGATGCTGCTCCTTTAGATCAAGCTCAGACCATCGAGGGCAGAACTGCTACAAATAACCAGTCGAGTGATCAAAATAAGATGGATGTGGATAACGAACCTATAGATCTAAGTAAAAGTGATGCGAAGCCTATTGGTAATGTCACTGAAATACCCACTGCACATGAATCAAGCGTTTTAGCATCACTAGCTTCAAATACAGCCAAGTTGCCGCAACATCATAATCAATGGTCCAATGGTGAACCTATGCTACATGCGTATTTAACTGAGAGAGCTCTACTAGATTCAAAAATAAAACAAAGCCAATTGAGCAGTAGTCTGAATAAGATACAAAAATTAGATTCAGATAAAACAGTATTTCAAGATAAAAATAATTTGATAAACAATACTTCAAGCAAACAAACCCTAACCAATACAACCGTCGTTACAATGGCGAATAATTTAATAGTCAGTTCATCTGTTAAAGAATTGCCGAAAGTGGAAAATGCCACATTTATAAAAACTCCACCTAGCAAGGATAGTTCTAAATCAACAAATGTGCCAAAGTGTGAAATGGATACTAAACCTAGCCGTACCATACAATTTGAAAGTACATCTAACACAGAAAATGCCAAATTCGTTGTTTCAGAATATCTGAAACATGCTAAAGTAAATGCTTTAAATGAAAATTCACAATATCAAAGTGATAATAGTTCCGAAAATTCCAAACCTCATATAGAAGATGGTTTAAAAATTGACGAGAGTAGTAATTCAGACACAGACACTATGAAAATGCCTGTTATGAATCATGATTTAGTTGCTCAAAAAGTTGTAATTGGTGCAGGTGGTGTGGCTTTTAAAGTATGTTCAAAGGGTAAGGAATTCGAGCCAAGTCCATCTTATACACCAGGGAAATTAATGGAAGATGGACGTAGGGTGTGCGACTTTTGCAACAAAACGTTCACGAAACCATCGCAATTGAAAATACATCTTAATATACATTACATGGAAAGGCCATACAGGTGCAGTGCTTGCGCAGTTAGTTTCCGGACCAGAGGGCATTTGCAAAAACATGAACGCTCAGGTTCGCACCATAACAAAGTTTCAATGACTTCTACATTTGGCGCAGCTACTTCATTAAATCCTCGGCCGTTCAGATGTTCAGACTGCAATATAGCATTTAGAATACATGGACATCTAGCAAAACATTTAAGGAGCAAAATGCATGTAATGAAACTGGAGTGTTTGTTTAAATTGCCATTTGGCACATTCACGGAAATAGAACGCGCCGGAGTAAGTCTAACAGATATTGATACGACCGATTGCGCAAGTTCTTTAGCCAGTTTACAGCTACTTGCACAAAAGTTACATGAAAAGGATCCAACCAAATTAGAGTATCGAGATCCTAATAATGCTTCGGTAGGGTCCTGTGGCGGCAGAGAATCTTCCGAAGATGAAGATTTTGCAGATAAAAGTGAAAGTGAGAGAGATAGTGACGTGAGGACTACAACAAATAATGATAATGTTGCTAATGAAACCAGAATTATTTATAGTGCCACAGATAATTAGTGCCAAAATTATTTTAAGTAGAATATTTTGATGTGCAATTGTTTTGTTATTTTTTAAGAACAAGTTTTTGGTCTAGGACAGTGTCCAGTTTTATATTGAAGCGCTTTATTTTTAGTAAAAAAAATTAGAGGCATAACATTGATATGAGACACTTAAAAGTGATCTTTTTTAATTTATCAAACTCATTTTGGCTTTTGTTGTAAATATAATTGTAATGGTGAAATGAGCTTGTAAAAATTAAATATCATAATGTCACTGTTTTATTGGTGGCGATCTCTCATAAGTTGTAAATATTTTTTATTTTAAAAAGATGTTAAAGCTTAAATACTTTAATAGCTTCATAATATTATAAATCATCTTTTTATTTGAGTCAAAAAAGTTTGATGTATTTGTTAAGTTTAATTCTACCATTGTTACTTAAACTGTTGCTTTATCTTTTTGACTCAAAGTAAGCTAAAATATCACGATTACTTGGTGGTCCACTAAATGAGACCAAAACATTTCTCAAATATCATAAAACATATTGGAAATTGTAAGATATAGATGCATAATTTAATGTTATAATTAAAATTTTGTATGTATTTTTATAAAATATATACACGATATATTTACATTTTGTAAACTTCAACTTCCAATATTCTTTTAAAGATTGGCATATCAACTTCCATAGAAAGAATTAGTAATTATAACAAACCCTTTTTAAAGTCTTCCATATCAAAAATAGTGTTTGTGCTAGCTATTTTCAATAAGGTTTCAAATTATTACTTTTTTGGGTAAATATTTGATAAGATGCCATTTTATATTCATAATTTTATACAAAAATTTATTCACTCACATTAATTTATTGTAATCGTCTTTCACCTCAAACTGAATAAGATTGAGTAACCTTGAATTTAATATGAGCATTTTTCTTTGTGGAAAAATGTGTGACGAATATTGTTCATAGCAACAGACTCAAATTGTTAAAAGAGCTTGAAATTCTAGTAAACATTATAAAGAAACTATTTAAAGTTACTCAAATATTACGATTTTTATTGTTATATGGGTGAATCTTGAAAAATAAATCATGCGCATCAAGGCGCTGCAGTGGATAATGCAATTTGGGCTGTTTTCCCAAAACGACATTAAATATTGAGTCAAATAGGCAATTATGTAATTATATTCACCAGACTGTGATATAAAATCTTCCAAGTGAAATATAAAAATAGCTATATGGATTAACCACTCATGATTTTTTTTTTCAGGACAAAGGTTGCGTTCAATATGTTATTTTTAAGAAAGACTGATATAATGTCTACTATTATAATGTAAATCATGACATAAAAGCTTTTTAATTAGGTACTTTTAAAAATATATATTCAACATATCTATTGTATCCAGGGATAACATGTTATTAGGAAAGATGTTAGTGGATTTTACATTAATAAAAGTAGAAATTGAGTAGGGTTCTTACAATAGTGAAATAATCAAACTTTCGAGTTTTTAATATCATCAACACGATTTAATGTTTTTTTTAAATTAAAAGTTATGTGGTAATAAGAATGGCTCTTGAAGAAATGGCAGAAATGGAACTCTCGTCAAACTTAAAAAAGAATTGGAATATTTTCATGCTGAACGATGTCTTGAATACAAGAAGTTTAGCTAGACTGTTGTCTATTTTATATATTAATACTAAATATTAAGCTTTATAAAAGTTACATAAGATATTAATTATTGTTGTTATTGTATAATCAAAGTCTTGTCAAATAATTACCCATCTTGTTTATTATTATACATAATTGTGTATGAATATTTTATAATTATAAGAATATTAAATTATACACTTTAATTGGAATTCATATTGTTTTATTGACATATCAACGCGCATCGAACACCACCACTGAGATAAAGTTGAGGAAAATACGTTTTAATGCATGGAGCTGATATGTCTACAGATAAAGATAAAGTTTGATACTGGCTTCACAGATTTTAAGCAAATGGAAATGCATGCAAGTACAGTCTCGATATGGTGTAAACTTTTTAAAAATTCAACCCAAGCATATTTTTTAAATTTATTGTTTTAGTATGTATATTTCACTACGTCGCATGGGCTGACCAACAATTTCAAAGTATGTGACTAATGTATGGTTTATTTACATAGCGAGTTTTACAACATAACTGAAAGTGGCTAAACCTGTGAAATACTTTTAAAAGGATACATCGTTTCGTTCTTTTCTTGTACATAATTCTATAACCACATTCTCTGCATCTTATAGGATCCCTTGGCTTGATTTCATTTTCTCTATGGCACTCTGGAAGATAAAAAAAAATATACTGCAGGACATGATATTAGTAAATTATAAACATTCACCAGGTATCAAAATATTATTTGTAAATATTATGCAATTAAATTACTACTGATAGAACTTTATACAGGTGAATAAAATTGATTTACCTCCGCAGACATAAATCATAGGCACCTTTGGTAATGATTCTTTAGGATTTGCATCAGCCATGTCGCTAAATTTCAAATACTTGAATTGAAAGCAAAAAATGTCGATATGCTGGCGCGTTTATTATTTAACGCAATTTAGTAATAAAAACACGCGTAGAACCGCACACCGGCCACCTTCGCTCAAGCATGACAGCCGACTTTAGTGTTGTCAGAAAATAAAAGCTTTTTTAATTTAACAACAAAATATATTTCGTATTCAAATCATTATGCTCAAAGCGCAATCCTATTCCTGAGCAATCAATTTAAAAAAATATTCCACTTCTAATTCGCCATCTTCCGGCAAATCAGTACAGTGAACAGCATTGTGTACAGTGTCTTTCCCATATAAAGCTCGGATGGTATCAGGGTACAATTGACGTGCCACGTCCTGAAATAATGGTTAAGTTTATGCATATTTTTCTCTTCTATTACATGCCATATAATACTTACAGGATCGCGTGGGCCGCATAACTTTCTAAATTCTGATACGCTATTCAATGAAACATTCGTAGATTTGACTTCAAGAGCTATGGATTTGCCTTCCGTAAGATGAATAGCCATTGCCTAGAAATTAAAGGTTTTTAGAGAAAGAAAAGGACATTTTTAATTAAAAATATTATAATACCGGATTACCTCATATTCTGGTAATACCCCTTTATAAATCTCGTAAAATTCATAAGAATTTTTCAGTTTAACTGTAAACATTGCCATTGCTGTTATAGTAAAATTCGATGTTGAAATATGTTCTAATATTGCACCCAAATTGCCTTCAATAATTACGTGAGGTTTAATTATGCAACACGTGCAATCTTTGTAAGTCGCTCTAAAGGGTACATTAGCTATACCATTGGTTTTTCCAAAGAACATTTCTAACATCTACAAAAATACAATAATTAAAAACCAAGATAAAGGTCATTTAACAATTTTGAAGAGAAAAATATTTGAACTGTAAACGTATGCATTACCTCGTTAGCTCCTTCGCTAGTATCACAACCATGTGCCACATTTTTTAATTTGCTTTTTCCAAATAAATTACGTAATGTTCCTGGGGCAGCTTCACGGGGTTCGGTAGCTCCTAAACATCGTCGCCAATATGGTACGGCGTTTTCAGCGGCTAACTCAAGACCGATCACTTCATCAGCGGTTATATAATCCACGATAATCCTATGCGAACGAATGAAAAAAAAAGGAAAAAAATAAACAAATAGAATACAAAATAAATATGTTACTTACGGCAACATGTTATTTTCGCCGATGTGCTTATATAATTCCATTGCAAAATCTTTGCTAATTTTTCCATTTTTCATTTGGACGATCCTAAATCCTTTATTTGTAATGTAAGTTATAATTTTACCATGCTCAGACGCAGGTGTTGGTTTTATTAAAGCAAAAGTACTGAAATAAATGGAATATATTTATAGTGCATGTTTAGGTTGAATTGGGATTGTTTTACAGTCATACCTAGCTACATTTTTAAATATCGTCCTTCTAGTGGCAGGAGCACAATCTGTAATGTGTAGTAATTTAGAGTAAACATTAATAATGTTTCCAATTTGTAACATCTCCCTTTTTAAAGAAGGCAAATGTACGCGTCTTAGCAATACTTTTCCTTTGCTCGTATCAATAACTTGAACCGAGTTATCAAAAGGAAAAAAGTTTAAGACAAGTGTCCGTATTTCGTCGGCATCTTCATCATACATTTCGCATAAAAACGTGAACTTATCAAAAAAATCATACACCTGGAAATAAATTGTATTAATTTCATAATCACAGGTGAAAGGAATGTCGAATTATTATTATTATTACACACCATTATAAATATATGTAATTTTATTGTTTAGCACAGGACTATATTTATTTTTTCACAAACTTTACAGTTATTTACATCAAACAAAATGACAATGACTAATGACAATGATAATGATGATAATGAAATTTTTACTTTATTGTAACCTTTTTTTTTATTCGCGATGTATACGACGGAATGATGGAATTTATGTTAAAAAAGATATGTATCGTTTCCCTTCCAAAATTGTATAAATTCCACCGTTTTGCTATTGACGTGATGAAAACTTACAACTTTGAAAATAATTCCGCCATCTAAGATGTTATAAATATTCACTTTGACATTGGCAAAATGTTATAATGTCATAACAAAAAAAGAAGAACAGTACTGTTCAAGTGTTGGCTGCCGGCGGGTGCCGTGTTTTGGCAAGTTATTGGTTTTTACGTGCGAATTACGATTTTATAATTTCTTATTATTGGGCTGCTGCCCGAATACTCGACATTGGACGAATTGTCTTTAATAGATAACTAAATCTTTATTAATAAAAGAAGAAGAAGATCAAATTATAATTCCCTTCGGGGTGAATTTTCGGCGTAAGAACCTTATGTATAAATTAGAATTTTTGCAGATACAATACTTGAGAGTTACGTACTGCAGAGTTGCTTAGTTATATGAGGTCGTTTAACAAAAGACTATTTTTATTAGATGTTTCAGTTGAAGAAACCTTTTGTGTTAACTACTATTATTTTCCTAAACTCGCGTTTCAATGAAAAACTAATTAATTAGAATGTTTTTTCATTCTAGAGAGACTATATTACATGTGTAGAAGCGAAATAAAAGAAAGAATGATATCCTTTCCCTGTGTGTGATTATGATAATTTTTCTACAGTTGCGATCGTAAATTTGTCACTCATCGTACCGACGTTAATACTTAACTATTTTATTGGGCAACTATGGCTCCAACCAGTAAACAGAAAAGAGCTCACAGAAGGACTAAGAAAAGAATTGAAAAAGAAAGGTAACTGTTTTTTATCAAGGTGTGATTTTCATTGATAAGTCAGTAGTAAGGTTTGGTAATGTTGGAGGGCGTGAATACCTGGCTATAATAAGAGAGGATGTACATTCATTTCAATTAGTCAGCATAACAAAGATCACACTATGTTAGGAGGGGTGTAGGTTGTGTATACTATAATTTTATAATGTATTCTTATTCTTTTTATCTTTTATTTCATTAGTCCACCCATGTATGATGGTCATGGTCGCTTTCTGGATACTGGGGAAGATTTGTGTGACTGTACAGATGCTCTGTGTGGTGGGTGTCATCTTAATTGTTCCCAATGTGGTTCTAGAAAATGTGCTTTAATATGCAGGTATACACATATACATACATTATGAAAAATCATTAATAAATTTCTTATAGCATTTCTGTTATATTATTTTTACCAAAATTGCATTATTGTTGCTATTATTAATGTCAGTTTTAATGAACTCACATATTATATTCTAATTGCTATATTAATAAATGACAATGATAATTATGGTATTAATAGGTCAGCAGCTGATCTGTTCATGTCTAAGTATTTGTTGAGTTTTAACATGTAGATTGTAATGTATGAAATAACTTATTATCTATGAATTATCTCATAATGTGTTCATTTGGCATTATTGAGCACCTAAGATTAAATTTGTAGCATATCAGTATATGAATAGACAGTCTCAGGGTAAAGAACAAAAAGATCAAGATCGGTTCACATGAACAAGAAAAGTTTATTCAAAATAAACAAGCACATTAAATTGGCTTTTCATACCTGAATTCTGAAAAGTATCATATGTTAAAAGTATTATAGTATTTTTACAGTATTGTATATATTTCATAATAATTTACAGTTTATATAAAACATGATTTTTAATGGCAGGGCTTACAGAACTTTTCGATATGAAGTATGTGAAATAGAAAAATTCAGTAGTGACCTAACTTCATACCAGAATTCCGATGATGATTCAGACGAGTGGACTGTGGAAACTTTAAAAACTGAAGATGAGGGTGATGACCAGACCGATGCAAATAAAAGCAGTTCCAAGTATTTTGTTGCCGATAATGTAAGTCAAGAGTCCACTGCTACAGAAAAAAGAAGTCGTGAGATAAGTGGTAAAAAGAAGCTTGTGAATGAAGAAAAACTGATAAATGCAGAAGTTTGTGATGAAGTAATACTCATACTAGAAGATAGTGATGAATTAAGTGTTAAAAGTAAAGCAAGTAAAGAGCCATGTGCTGAAGATAAAGTTGCTGATGACCCAAATCCTGATGATAAAGCCACTGGTGAACTAATTATAAAAGAAAATCTTAGTGATGAATTAGTAATCACAGAAGAAACTAGTGATGAGTTAACTGCTAAAGAAAAAGCCGGTAACGAGCTAAGTACCGAAGATAGAGCTACTGATGAGCTAAATCCCGACGATGAAGTCACTGGTGAACTAGTTATAAAAAATAAGATTAGTGATGAGTTAGTTGTTATAGAAGAAGCTAGTGAAGAGTTAACTGCTAAAGAACAAGCCAGTAACGAGCCAAATGCTGAAGATAGAGCTACTGATGAACCAAATCCCGACGATAAAGTCACTGGTGAACCAAATATAAAAGAAAATCTTAATGATGAGTTAGTTGTCACAGAAGTTAGTAATGAGTCAACTGCTAAAGAAAAAACCAATAACGATCCAAGTGATGAAGCTAGTGATGAGCCAAATACTGACAATAAAGTCACTGGTGAACCAATTATTAAAAAAAATATTGGTGTTGAGTTGGTAGTCACAGAAGCTAGCAATGAGTTAACTGCTAAGGAAAAAGTCAGTGATGAGCCGAACGCCGAAGATAGAGCTACTGATGAGCCAAATCTCGACGATAAAGTCACTGATGAATCAATTATAAAAGAAAGGGATAGTGATTAGTTGTCACAGAAGAAGCTAGCGATGAGTTAACTGCTAAAGAAAAAATCAGTAATGAGCTAAATGCTGTACTTAAATTTAATGATGAGCCAAGTACCGATGATAAAGTCAGTGATGTGTCAATTACAAAAGAAAACACTGAATTTTTAAATCTAAAATAACTTAACCTATTTGTGAATATGAATACAAATATTGCTAGAACAAAATTTGCGAAATGAAAGTTTTTTTTATCTTAACACATTTAATTAGTTTAATAACTCGGTGTTTTGTGTGTATGCCATTAAAGATTTCACAGTTATGGTCAGTTTTAAGCTATAATTACTTAAAATTTTGGGATGTGTTGCAACAATTTCTTAGAAAAAGAAGTACGTATTTTTAAATTTCGTAGTTAAATGCTGTCGTAGATGCAATATAACATGATTAGTTCTAAGGTCGTTGTCTCTGGTCAATGGCGTCGTCTTGAGGACTGATGTCTGTACAGTTGAGTTTATAAATAAAGAAGATAAGGATTACAAAAACTACGTTTTATTTGACCGCGTGCACTGTGCAAAACGAATACCTTATTCCAACAAATATATATCCATGAAGTTAAATGAAACAAAGTATACATAATTTTGTTAGTATTTTAAGTATAATTTTTACTTGTATTTTGCCCACTGCGAGTTTCTAAATATCGGTTATGCATTGAATACATTTTTTTTAAAATTAAGTTAAATATATTTTAAAATGTTTAGTAATAATAACAGAAAACGAAATTTATGTCCCGATAACCGCTACTGATAAAGTAGATTCACATAATGTCACTTCTCTATTCATGTCACCTGTCCTGTCACCTGCACCATACTACAACGCAAGTAATAACTTTTATGGGTTTATTATTTATGGTACGCATTAGGCTATAGATAATAGAGTATACACTATTGACTATGGTGTTTTTTGACAGTTGTCGGCTTTTGCTTTTTTTGGTTTGTTGTCGGTTGGTTGGTTGGATGCATAATTGCATAGTGATTATTCTGTTTCTTTTTAGAACTTGATAACTGAGGACTAGAAAATAATATGTTGAGTTATTATTATGCAGTTTAATTTAAATATAAAGTTTGAAAATAATAATGGTACACGAGATCGTATTTATTAAGTAATAAATTTAGTAATCAACTAGTTGTAAACATTTTATTAATTTTTAGGAAGGTGATTATAAAGATAAATATTCGTTTATTGGGGAATGGTATGATGATCAGGCCAGTATTGTTAGAAGTTTTAATGTCTTCTACTACCCATTTGATGATTCTTTGGAGATGTTTGATTTAAAAGTAAAAAAAACATTTGTACGGAGGGTTAAAGTGAACGGCATTAATTTAGATAGTTTTTATATTGGATCAACTTTAAGTATTCTTGGGAGGTTGATTAAAATTGTTGATTTTGCCTGTGAAGATACGAGAAAGAAATTTTCTAAAGATATTCAAGTGTAAGTTAAAATATATAATAAAAAACGCTTTGTCATATTGTTATTAATATTCTGCTTACATATGTCTTCAGAACGTTTATGTTAATAAAACCACTCAATACAAAAATTGCTGGTCAGATATTCACTCATCTGCATGAAGGTGGCTTAAGGGTTACAAAATTAAAAAAGACGAGATTAACAGCTGATGACATCAATGCCATAATAGATGATGCAGCTACAGATTCATCACTTCCGTAAGTTAATTTTAAATTAACAAAATTATTTTTAATTTAATTTACATTTTTTCTTTCGTTTGTATTACATACTGTAGCAAGGACCTATAAATTTAAATATAATTGCTTGGGACAGATATGATTTTTTATACAAATTTGACAGTTGTTCATTTATAGTTAAAATGTATGGTATTTGTTCAGTATAAAATTCATAATAATTAAATAATAAATAATTCAGACTCTTCGCAAAAATTTAAGTATTATGTTTAGGTGCATCTTAAAATGAAACAAGTTAAATTTAATAAATATTTACAGCTTTATATTAGATTACCTAACCAGTGATTTAGTTTATGGAATGGAAGTAGTAGGTAAAGATGTTATTGCTACTTCTAATAAAGTAGTTGGTGACAAGGATCCAATGAAGGCTGAACCCGGGACCATTAGGGCACTTTATGGCACTGACCCAGTTAGAAATTGTTTACAATTGACTTCATCTCTACAACATGGCTATAAGGTGATTATAAATACTTTTTATAGTATATTTTGTTGTGTATTAGTGAAATATAAATATAAAGAAAAATATCTGCAAGCAGCAGTTGTCTCTGTTACTGTACCATCTTGTGTGTGTATGAGTGTGTACCATTCAGATTGACAGGTTAGGCTCCTATTATTATAATTTGATTTCGTTTTCTAAAATTATTCTTTTATACAATGCTCTCCATGGCCTGTATCTTTGGTAAGGGCAAGACAGTATTGAACAACAATGAATGTTCAAGTGGTTTGTTGATATTCACAACTCTTTTGTTACAAATGCATAGCTTATGAACAAGGCTGATATTTTTTAAAATTTTATAGGTTTTAGAATATTTCTTCCCACCTGTAGTATCTCAGACACGTCTTCGTCTGACAGCCACTCTATCGAACTGCACACTCTGCATCATCAAACCACATGCCCTGAGGGAGGGGCTGCTAGGCGCGATATTGGTAGCCATAGATGAAGGAGGCTTTGATGTTACTGCATTAAATATGCTAATTGTACAAAATATTAATGCAGCTGAATTTTATGAAGTTTATAAAGGAATTGTTCCAGAATATAAGGTATTTCTTGTATTTTAATTTTATGACACTGTTGGAGGTTGGTTAATTTAAATTAAAACTCAATTTTAATGATGTTGTATGCCTATCTCATTGTTAATATGGCTAATCTGTACAATTTTGATTTCAGGGTATGGTGGATGAGTTGTCGAGTGGTTCCTGTGTTGCAATGGAGATTGTATCCAGGGATCGTAATGTAAATACCGCAGTTGAATTCAGAAAATATGTTGGACCATCAGATCCTGTTAGTTGAATTTATTACTAGATTTAACATTATGTTTTAGAAAAATATATTCAAAAGTGTTTTGTTATATGAAAGCAAATATACCTATATGGTTCATAGCTTATAAAAAAAATTGAAAGCCTTTTATGTCGAACAGTTTCATCAGCTTTTGTGTTTATTTAAAATTTATAATAAGGCAACTCTTGCGACATATCTAATTATGGTAATGTTATCTCAGAACGCAAATAAAATTATACTTCAATATTATAGGATATAGCAAGACTTTTACGACCCCACACATTACGCGCGAGATTCGGAACATCCAAAGTGAGAAACGCTGTTCATTGTAGCGACTTGCCTGAAGATGGTTTGCTTGAAGTTGAATATTTTTTCAAGATTCTGGATCTGTAAAGACAGAAACAATATCTTGTTATTTTACATTTTTTTAAATTATTAAATTATGGATTTAATATTTTACATGAAAAACTCATTTTTGAAATGAAATAAATTGTGGTGATAAAATGAAATGTTTTTTATTTTGTTTATTGTCAATACTATCAATTGGTTACTCTGCATACCATGATGGAAGATTATGTCCAGCAATGGATCGCCTACATTAAGCATATAATTATCATAATATTATACATATAACTACTTTAAAAAAAGTAAGTATATGGGCATCATAACAAGCAATGGCTTAGTAACCAACGATTTAGGGGCTTATAATTCAAACCATTCCAGGCTACTTAATATGTATTCCAGTGTCTGGGTCATCGATCGCTCTAACCTGATTAGAAATCAACCAAACGCCTTTCACTATATACATAAGTCACTGCAATAAGAGTGAATGCAGTATTTAATTAATTAATATCGTATTACTTATTCTTTTTCTTAGCGTATTATGTTTTAAAGTTCGTGTCGTTCATAAACGTAACCATGCATATAAAAATAGATTGAGACGTAATGAAACGCCTGAATATAAGATAAAACAACTAAGTGTACCTTATAAAATGCGACATACTCTTCAAATCTAAATACAATCACGTTCTTTTTATAGGCCGACTAAACTAGAAAGTAATAGATTGAATTTAGTGGATATATGTAGATAATGATATGTGTAAAATTACAGCTCTCTATATATTAAAAAAAATATGATTTGGTTCATTCTCGGCCACTGATTGAACTAATCAAGAGTGAACAAAACTAAAAACACGATCGTGTGGTTGAAGCTATCTTAATATACTTATTATTATATTTAGCTGAACAATGTATTATAGTTTGGTTTATATTTAAATTAATAATACAACAATAAATATAGCGGATGCCCGTACAGAACCTTGCATTTGCCGCTCACGTGGTAAGTGCTCGTATGTCGAGGTAGTACTCCTCTACCTCATGTTAGGTGGCATTGCGCTTCGAACTTTCCTACTTCATAACCGTGCCTGCTAATCTTACGCATGTTCGTGCCGCGAACGTCCGCCAACACGGTTTGTGCTGAGAAATACGCGGCTGCGTTGCACGCGAATAGTATTTATCATTTCCGCAAATGTTAAAGTAAAGTATAATTACTAATAGAGTGAGTGAGAAACAATAATAAATGGTTAAAAGTTGCTTTTAATGTGCCAGTATTAAGAGTTTTGTTTTATTGAAATTATTAAAACTTCTGGCGAATAAGAGATAAGGTACGCTGTAAATCGTACTTTTACTGTAGTTTTTGTTATTGTTCTTTAAAATAAACACGTAGAGTTCAATATTTATATTTTTTATTATGTATAAAATGTATTATTTAATGTTATTCAGAGAGGTAACAACCATATAATTATAATAAATAGCACAATTCACAATAGGGGGCAATTTATAGACTTCCACTAATAGCGATAGTGATAGACATCCGTGCACATCTAAATATTATACACGGTTTTGTTTAAAAACGTTATGTGAATTACTAACAATGTATTTGGGCAACTTTAAAAGAAGTGAGATCCGTAACCCTGTAACCTATTCATAATACCATAACAATATGCGAGAGAAAGTATTCTGTTGTTCAAAAGAAATATTACACATGTAGATTTTCTCCAAATTCTATTAGGATTTCTAGAAACTAAATTTGTTAAAATAAATACTATTATGCTAAAATGAAGATTAAACTAATGTAATGAACTTTAGGACGTCAGAGCTGTTTATAATTGGCATACAAGAAAACTACTGTATCAGAAAGTAATTACAATTACAACACATGGTTTAGAATTGATTGTAACGCATTTAATATTGAATCAATAAAACAATTTTCTACCATGAAAATTGTCATCATTTTATATATGATAAGGTTTTTTTTGAATTTGCATATTTTTTGTAATTTTTTTAGACTATTTTTAGACTACTAGATTTTGTCTTTTTTTGAATTAGTTTCGCGATGGATTTTCTAAAAACTAAAATATAATAATTTAATTGCACAAGCATATTTGGTGTGGGGAAATAACGCGCGCTGATGATTTCAAGAAAACAATTACTAACCATTGTTTGATCTCGATATTGTTTTTTGCATCAAAGAAAATAACAAGACAATTATTAATGCAGGTGCTTAGATGTTTAGATTAACTTCAAGCTGAAATACTGTCTAGGGTTGACACATCTTAAAGTGCAAAATGAATTTGAAACCTTGTTATTCCGGATTCGTGGATTCTTATATGTTCAGAAGTCGCATTTGCAATTTTTTTTCCTATCTACTAATATACGAGTCTTACGTTTCACAAATCTTAGCGAATCCTACTTAAATCTATCTCCATTAGGCTAGCAGCTGATTAATAAATATACAGGGTGAGGCACGGGAACCTCCCACATTTCAAAGGGCTGATAAAAGAGTATAGTTTATATGAGATATAAAAAAAATGCTAGAAAGGTTATGTACATTCGCATTTAGTGTAGATCATGTTGCCCTAAATTTGCACACATAAGACAAAATTGTTTTCCGGTCGGGAACACTAACAGACAATGACACTGCGATTTTTTTAAATGTGGGAGGTTCCCGTGTCCCTCCTGTATAAGTGAAACGAGATAAAGAAGCTGTTATTTAAATAAGGAAAGTCTTGGCCATAGAGCAGCAACCCTGACCTTCATACACATGTGTAGTTTCGTACATATAAAACGAAATCACAAATAGCTAAACTTGATTTTTTAGTCTTATAATAGATCAAAACAAGTATTATTAGTAGCAGCTTTGTTTCAAATATTTTCTTTAAAGTCGAAAGACACCGTTAGTGTATTCACAAAAATTCAATGTTATATTATGTTTATATCTAATTAAAGATTAATTTTAATACGCTTACTACTTCGTTCCTTGAAAATAAATAGACAATATTAAACACACTTTATTTATCAGAATGTTTATCTAAATGCCTGCATATTCATAATTGTGACGAGTATATTTTAATTCGCGAAGAAGAAAACAATAATGATCCATTTACAACGGTCGTAAGGTATTGTAGGCGGGATGCGGGAGAAACTATTGAGAAACCATATATTGGTAACGACTGCGGATTCTGCGAGAATTTTTGTCAGTTGTTACAGCGTAGTAATACGAATATTGGGAGTCCTCGCATGCGCCATGAAAAATAATCATAAAAGTTACTTCATATTTAAAATAATATACGTGTAATTGTAATTTAAATTTGACCGTGAAACATATGTTAATAATAAAAATTAATGAATTTGTTAATCAATACCTTTTACAAGCAAATGGTGTAATGTTGTTGCCTCGCGGTAGAAAAACATCTGCAATACAGGCAGCATTAAATTCAAAGTGGTTACATGTTTGTTATTTATAATTAAAATACTAGTTTGGATGTTACCTTAAATAAGCTTCATTCTAAATAAATGCCAATAAAATGAGTGATGCCAATGGGAATCTGATACACTCAAAGTCAATGTAGAGTCCTTCACATTCTCTAGATACAACAAAACATTAATAATTGATATCCTTTATCATTTAGCATCACAATGAGACTATTGTGATTACATTGTCATTCACGCATTGTTACCCAGCTTTGGATTGACATGTTTTTAATACCCGAATCGTATATTCCTTCCTATAGGCACCGTCACTTTTTTTGGTTATTATTTTGTCTCTCAATACAAGGGAAAAAGTATTCTTTCATTTTTGCACGATTACGAACATTTAATTTATCATATTGATGTTTGAAACAAACACAAAATTTGGAATTTGCAAAATAATTCTAGACTAATATTATTTATTTCCAAATGCTTGCTAAAACTTATTTTAATAATAATAATTAACTGACATTCAGTACCTACTTAATATTACTATATTATATGTGCATATTATTAATTGTTTAATTATATATTTATATTTTTGTTCTTTCTTTTGTATTACTAAGTTTTATTGTATTTTTGATAAGTCCAAGTGTTCTAATAGTAATCTACGGATGATGTAAAAGAATATAATAAAACCCTTTATTGTGCACAGGCGTGCTTAGTGTCGTTAGCATAATCTGTCAGCTAACCTTTGTAAGTGTGAGCGCGAAAAAATACTAAATAAACACAATACATACATTAAAAACATATACGCGATATTTATAAAGAAAGTTATAACTTACAAATAAAATAATTAAAAATTATGGAATGTTTTGGTTTATTGTTATTTTAATTTATCGGCCGACACATTAATTTTTAAATTTTGTTACAGATTGATTTAAAAAATAAAGCTATCAAAACATGGAAGAAGTTGGATGATTTAACCAAACACTCTTTTACAAATATAATACCTTTGACTTTTTTAAAATTTGAGCGGTATTAAGTTCTCTTAAATAGAAGTTATTCTAAAAAACGATAATCAAAATGAATCTTTTTAAGACTTTTTTTTCGAGAATATCCGATGACCTAAAAGAACGAAAGTTGATGCCGTTGAAAATACTTTTCTTTGTTCATGCCTCAAGTAAGTTTTATTTTTTATCTTGTACTATTATATATATTATTTATTTACATAATCATGTAGGTATATATAATATTAATTTCGCAGCAATATTAGTCCTCTACCCGTACCTAACAATTCACATGAGGGAATTAGGAATAAATGTAGAAGAGACAGCAATTATGTCCGCTGTAACTCCTGTGGTATTCTTCATCATGCCTCCTCTTGCTGGAATGATTGCTGATAAAATTGGCAACTTTAGAGTAAGTAATTACATGTTTTTTATTAAGTGTTCAATTTAATTGAATTATTTATAACTTCATATAATTACATAAAATTGAATATAATGATATGGATCGACGGAAAAATGCATTTTTTTCAACACAATGGATACAAACATGCCATTCAATTCATATTCAATGCATTATCCAAAAAGTAATAATGAAACAAACTGTACCTTGTGGAAATACGTCAATGTCCGTTCTATATTACCCATAGATTCTCAACTGAGGCATTACTGTCCCTCCGCGGGTAGAGCCTTCCAGGTAGAGCCAATGTTCATATTTAAGCGTCACATTCCTTGTGCTATTTTTAACCATTTATATCTTATTATTTAAATAATAATTATAACATATACTATATGTTAATGATATTTTTAAATAAGAGAGTGTGGTGAGATTGGGAGCCTCTGATCTAGAGTTATTGTAGTTGACATAGAGTATGTACGGGGAATATTGATGGGCTCGTACCCAATAAACGCTGGCGTGCGTCACAATTTGTACCGGAAATTATCATATTAGACGTTCGAGGACACTAATTATAATCTTACGTATTAAATGTAAACTGCCACGATCGATGCTAACTATAGATATTCAATTAGGGTTGGTAATTACTTTTTCAGCACATTTTACAGATAAGAGATGTAAATTAACCTTTAAATGCCTAAGTCTAAGAATGTTAGATTTTTTTTTGCCGCGCTAATTAATGGAATTTTTATGAATTTAAAAATATGTATAAAATAAAAGATTTTTAGAATAAATAATTGGACTTGTATTGGTCGAGTTTATGATAATTGCAATGATATCTTGGTCTGCAAATATTTTGTTGCTTTAGAATTTTTTTTACAGTTTTTCTATTATTCCGTACGTCGCGTCGCTTGTAATGAGTACACAGTACAGAATTTACATATTCCATGATACTTACGCGACTTATCGAATTTTAAAAAGTTATTAATAACTGAAAGCTTTCTTGTATAAAATTGTTGATTTTTTTTCCAAAAGTGAAACTAGTCTTAATTAAGCGACAATTTTTAAATTCAAGTTTGAATTGGAATTGTTGTTTATCTAATTAAAAAATTACTTATTTCAGCTATTGTTAGCAATATTTTCATCACTGGGTGGTCTGTCCGCTTTACTCCTGTTAGCTGTTCCTGTTGGAAGAGTGAACATAATTTATCCTACTTCTGTAGAGTTAATAGCAAAATGTGATAATGGAAACTTAACTTTAAGTAATATGCAGGAATACCCGTGCCATACCACAATTGATTATATAAAATACGCAAACATTACGTAAGTATTTTACAGTTTTATGTTACATTAGATAAATAGATCACAGATATGTATGATATTTCAAATGTAAAAAAATTTTTAGCTTAAAATCCTGTGGATTTGTTTGTGGACTTCCCGACGATATCTCTGAAGAAGAAGTTGATTATTTAACAAAGCAACAGTTCTACGATGTATTAGTTGGAACGCAAAAGGACATACCTAAACTAATTTATAGACATTCAACTTCGATACTCGAATTTACCACCTCTGTTATCTCAAAAAGTGAAAAAAGTACATTACGTGTTTTGACAAACGATCCATATTTTGATAAAAGAATAAGAAAAATGTCAGACAGCCAATTGTTTTTCCCATCGCCCAATTTGTATCAATTACAATGCGATACAAACACATTGAATACAGTCTGTAATTTTGAAAAAAGTGACCTTGAATATATAGATAATAATATTTCAAATGAAACAAGATTTGATTATACGGAGCCAAGTAAATTAAGACTTTCCATTAAAAGGTTTGAGAATGTGAAAGAGAATGTAACAAAAAGTGACGAGAAAATTAATGAGAAATATTGGATTCAGAGTCTTTATAGTTTACGAAAAGAAAACGACGTTGTTTGTAATAGCAAATTTGATAAGGTATACTTCTCTTCATATACTGACTGTCTGTACTATTGTATTGCATAATGAATCTCAATTAATTGTTTTAGCAAGAGAATAATGTTCGGGTGAGAGTTGGAGCTTACCAACTGCAAACATGTTCGTCAGCATGTGCTAGCACCGTGCCTCGACGTGAACTTTGCTCCAATTTAGAACACAGAGTCGATGTAGACCCTTCCTTAACTTTTTGGAGTTATCTCGCTGTAAGTATTCAGCATACATAGTAAGTAAGGAATACAAAACGTCGTTGAAGTTTATCTGGTGACATAATAAACAACTGTAGATTTTAATAAACAATCATTCTTTTGTTTTTCTCATTGAGTTTTTCTCATATAACAGAAAGATATGTTCATTATACACAGATAGCGGCTTTGTGCTGTATGCGTTAATCAGATTGTTTTAAATTGTGTTTCCGCATAAACAACGTGTAAATTTAAAATTCAAATAATAAATACATGGGTTACTGATTTGATCCATACGCAAAATACGAAAAATGCTCGTGATGATGTGGGGTCTTTGTTTAATAGAAAGATTGTCGCTTAATCGTTCCTAACTGGGTAATAGCGAACTTGATACTTGTCCCGCGCACTCAATGACAATGTTCCCATTCTACAATGTCAATCTACTAAACAAAGCATACGTTTTACGTTACAACTATTCAAGCTAAAACTTCAGTTATTAATTAATTATAAATAGAAATTAAATAAACGTTGCGATATTCAAAGAGAATAATAACTGTTTAAATATTCCTACCGTTTTAATTAATAAATTATACAATTTCTCTTCCACGGTAACATTGTTTATAAAGGAAAATTTTTCGGCAGGTTTATGGTAGATTCAATTATGACGCATCTAATTAGATATGTGAATAATATTAATTTAATTTGAATATGTTATATTAAGCTTATACTATAATTATGTTAGTAAAAAATACTGATGGCTAAGAATTGTAGTTGCAATATCGCATTAGGCAATTTGATTGAATCTTCGCGACCTTCTGGTGTTTATCCGTTCTATGTTGTAACATAAGCCAGACTTTGACCTTGTTTCAAAATATATCCTGAGCTTAAATCAACTACCTACTTAATATAATCTAATTAGTAGGTGTAATATAAACACTCGTGATTGGGATATTTGTGTAATATATCTTTAAGATGTATCTTAATTACGCGAATCTTAAATCTAAACGAATGGGTTAAAATGGGGATATTTTTAGAGGTTATTACACCCATTTTCCTGTTCGCGAATTTTAAGACTTTGATAGCCTTGCAAGATTTTTGACTTTATGTCGGCGTAATGACAACTACTTGATAACAAACAATACCTACGTTTGAGCCACTTTTATTAATGTATCTATTATTGTACAAGGAATAGTGTGACTTTAAAAATCTAGGAATGCTAAAATATGCTATTAAGGCTGGCGTAAGGCGTGGGATATGTGGGCCACCACCTACCGTCTAGCGGTTTGAGGGTTCTTTACAGCTTACTTTTTTAAACTAAGAGCGGTAAATTCTCTACTGGTGAATCTTCCATATCAATTTATCAAAATTTTACATTTATCTTAAAAAAATCCAAAGTATAAAAAAATCTATTAAAATTCATCCTTGTGTGCCCACATCTAAGGTCAATATTAAATCTACAAGAATATAGGCAACTAAGGATTTAAACGTTAAACAAAATATTAAATAATTTATAATTGTTTTTCAGGTAAGAATGTTTATTGGTGTAATTAGTGGGACAGCATTTGCGATGTTTGAAGGTGCAGTAATTGCAGTAATACGAGAACAAAATGCTGATTATGGGTTGCAGCGTGTCTATGGGAGTATTGGTGGTATGATATCTTCACCATTGTCTGGCCTCCTTATTGATTATGCTAGCAGAGGAAAAGATTATACGGATTTTAGGTTAGTACTTCGGTAAAATCTATTTACATTTTCTTTTAATGAGAAAGACAATGTAAGTCGCAATTGCGGAGTGAAAATGTATTTTAAACATATGTATTAAAGGAAAATAAAAATAATTTAATAAAATATTTATATCTATAATATTTGTGGAAAGTATTAGTATTATTATCGTCTAGAGAAGACAATGTATTCAATCTAGCAGTTTTTTTTACCAATTTAATAAGAGTTCTATAAGTATAAATATTATAGTAAATACCATTATATTTTATTGAAGCTTATTGTCATAGAGTTTAATAGAAAACTTACACATAATTACTTAGTCTTAGTGTGTACGTATTTTGCTATCAATCGTGGCGTATCGATGACGATGCGGTCCATTAAATAGTCAATGTAAATATATATGTATATTGTATAGTCATAGGTCAGTAACACAGACATATTAAGTTCTGCGGTTAATCTACATATACTGTGACGCAACTATAAAATATCTAATATATTTTGAAATAATAAACATGAACTAGAGTTTAATATGACTACCAAGAATTTATTAATAAATATTAATTTTGACTTTCGTGATTTGTAAATGCTTCTTATATATTTATAAAATAGAAGATTATAATTTATTTATATATAAAAGTTAGTTTATTAACTAAAATAAACTTTATCGTTATGTGATATTTCTTGTATTCATTTTGGGCTATTGTACAGTCAGTATTAAAATTTTAGTTGTTTAGATTAATTTGAACAGTCTATTCGTATTGTTTCTTTTATGCTGTCTGTACTTTGTAACATTGAAGTAATTATAATTATATTTTCAGGCCAGCTTTCTATTTGTACGCAGTTTTGAAGGTCGTAACGGGTGTTCTCATGTTAAGTATTGATTTAAAATTTAAACAGCCTGCGCAGAATTTGCTACAGGATGTTGTCACTGTGTTTAAAAATATTGAGATGATCGCGCTCTTCATGGCTTGCTTTATTATGGGTAACAACATTGTTTTCATTAAAAACTTACATCGTTAAAAGTACTTAAAGTAATCTATGTAAGTTTTAGTCAATAATTTGCAATATTAAACAATTTTCAAAACTACTTTTTATTTATTTAAATTCAGGCACGGCATGGGGCTACATAGAAAGTTTTCTTTTCTGGCTGCTAAAAGACATGAACGCATCAAGTTCCCTCATGGGTTTCACAGTGACAGTCGCAGGAGTTGCTGGGTTACCATTGCTAGTATTTTCAGGACCTATCATTCAAAAATTAGGTCACGCTAATGTATTATTTATTGGATTTGTCTTTTATGCTATCAGACTTTTGGGTGAGTTAGAAATTTGCGTCTTGTGGTGTTTTTTTCATCTAATATTAAGCTAGAACATGCTCCATTAGCGGAGACAATTACTATGTTAAGGAATTGTTTGCAAGAATAGTCGTTTACACTACCTTGGTTTGATTTAATTGAATAGAAGATCCTTACAAAGATACCTCAAAGCTGATCTTAAAACACGACTGGCCCACTTAATTAAATTAAATTATTAAGGCTATTATCAGTCTTCCCATCATCCACCACTCTGCTAACGTTATACCGGTATAACCATTGAGTTTATATTGGTTTAATTTTTTAGGATATTCCCTGATCTATAATCCATGGTTATGTCTGATATTTGAGGCTATGGAGTCTGTGACGTCATCTTTATCGTTTACTGCCGCTGTAACATATGCAGCTAGGTTATCAACGACCACTACTGACACATCTGTCCAGGGTCTTCTAGGAGGAATTTACTATGGAGTTGGTAAGTATTTAGGAATTTAGTTGGTTAACAATAAGAACATAGACCCCGATTTTAAGATTACACTTGTAAGTAGCGCCATCTATTGGTCATCTAAAACATTATTAAATTACTTTTACAGGTAAAGGCGCTGGCAGTCTCATTGGCGGGTACCTGATGAAATTCTACGGAACAAGACCCACTTATCAGATATTTGCTGTCGCAACACTAATAACCGGGTTTATTTATTTCTTCTTCAATAAATTTTATATACGAAGACGGGTAACCATTGCTGATGATGCTATAACTGAAAAGAAATCACCATTAGATATTGAATGCACAGAAAAATCGATAGATGTCGCTAAGAAAAACGTAGTTAGCAATAATGGATTGGAGGCGAGACTTACTGCTAAGTGTTTGAACGATAACGTAGATGGCAGTAGTGATTCAGGTGTTGATAATCCAGTGTACAGTGAGGACATGCAAAGTAACGAGAAGAAATGAAATTACAAATTTATTATTTAATTAGTTAATAAAATCCGATGGCTCCATTCTGGCTTGAATTAGGTGGCTTTACTATGCTATTTAAGTTACTTTTTAAGCCAGGAATTGAAGATTAAGGGAGCTTTTTAATTAGGAAAAATTACATTGTCGGTTCTAATAATATAATACACACCATGGGTATCAATACAAATATATTATATACCTACATATTTTTAAAAAAATCATTAAGTTAAAAATTTTAGAAAAACCATGTCAAGTGAAGTATGTGCGGAAGTCAGAAGATAGAAGTTTCAAAATGCAAATTGTATAATTTGAAATTATGAATTACCCACATTACTGTCTATCGCCGTGTCATGTTAATATGGTAGGATTTGTAAAATCAGAATATTTCAGAAGTGCGATTTAAAGTTGTTATTGTGCATAGTTTGTTTGTGTAGATTCTTTGATGTATTGAGTATCTCAGAAGTCATTAAGAAATTGTTAGTTCCGAATATGTTAGGACTCGGTGCTGCTACTACCGTTAACCTTTAAGCAGACTAATATCGTAAGGGCAAAACATTGTCCATGATGTCTACTCTAGTATACACTAGTATATTATATTTGAAAATTTAAAATTGTTTTACTTAAAAATTGTTACTTATTTGTAAAACGTAAGAAAAATAACAGTTCCTGTAGATTTTCATTAAATTTATTAATTCTGTAATTATCAAGCTGAATATTTCCTGAGTTTAGTCTTTGTTTTGTCATTTTATTTATTTCTTGTTTGTTTTAAAATTAAATCAATTATTAGGTGATAACAATTTATTTTAGATTGTGATATGTTATATATAGTTTAAAGCATCTAATGTTTAATTCTATATTCTAGACGTACTGAGGCGTGCATAAAAGGCCTATAAAAATGCAAACAAATTTTCATTGTGAACCAAATCATTCATAATAAAATTATTAATAATATAATTTATTGTTTGTTATAACAGTAATAAAAAAGTCGTGCGAATATTATTATACAAAAATACATAATGCTATACTTATCGCATTTGGTTTTATTTCATTTTTCAAATATAAAATTACGCGAGAGACGTATCCGTTCAGGTTCACTTTCTCCTGAATGTTCTAAAATTCCAAGAAATATAATTTTAAAAATGATTTATTTTTATATGTGAAAAAATAAATTGATTTAGCAAACACTAAAATTCTAGGACACGAACTTGTTCATAAAAAATGCAAAAATATTTAAAGAATTCGACTACTAGATGCTATTGTTATGGGGTAATCACCTACAATGTTATATAGTTAGAATGATATATAAATGTTATTGCTATTTGCGTTTTAAACATCTGATTTACTATTATCATTGAGAAATAAATTATTAGGTAAGATCGTACAAAATTATTTTATTTACTTACGGAAACCTACATAAAATGGTTTAATAAGATTTGTATTCTGCGTTTAGATTACAATAATATGTGCAAACACGTGACACTTTCTAACAAATTATACCAGTGACACTGATTGTTTCGCTAAACAGCACAAATAGTGTCATCTCTAGAACATCTGGATCGTGCTTCAGCCGTTCCACATAGCTGGGACGAGTACCGCTAACAATTATCACAATTCACATTTGAAAATGTAGAGATGCTTTCAAGTATACTAGCGAAGGAGAGTTGCTGACGGCGCCCATTACGTGGTCAGTTATCTCGGGACGAACTTGTGGCTTCAAGTGCTTCAATGACAGATTAAATTAAAAAATGATTTTGCAAAATGTTTTATTTTTAATGTGTTTTATCTGTATAATATATTCATCGAACGCTCTAAAATTGCCCGGGCCTCGAGTATATGTTGTAACACCAGCAACCGAACTAAAAAATGAAGGAAGATCGGCACCTTTTTACTACCAAAACTGGATGAGACGAATGGACCCACCGAAAAATGCAAGCACCATTACGACATCTAAACCTAAAACTCATGATCTGATATTTGCTGAATTTGAATCGGATAAAGGGAACAATATGAGAAATTCTATAAGAAAATTATTGGAAAAAGAAAAATTAGATATCACTACGCCAACAACTACTGATCCCCATATTAAATACCATGTGGAAGCAACTCACAATATGGACAGTGTGGTACAAAGTTCAGATAAAAATGATAACAACTATGAATCGATGTATCCTAATTTAAGTAGTAATGTGCCCGCGCTAATGTATTTGCCTTCAACCACATCTCGACCACCGACGGTAATAAAACCAACAACACCGAAAACTATTTCAACTCCAAAAATCGCAGACACGATGGATGTAAAAAATATATGGCATATTATTGATGAACAAAATAAATATAATCAGCATGCAGGTAAATGGGAAGAACATGATATATCAGCAGATGGTTCGAAAAATGAACGAGAAGAAATTGACGATAATAATAAAGCAGTTAACACGTTCGATATGGATAATTTTGCTCTACCTGGGTCAGTATAAGCATACTATAATACGTAATTATTAGAGTTACATAGATTTATATAAAATATATTTATATACCTAATATTTATTTTACAGTATTAACCCTACTTCAACGAGCACCACGGAAAATGAATCGAGAGCTATTAGAACTGAAGCTAACGTTAATTTTCCTTATGTTAATCTCAAAACAATACAAATGAAAAGACCTAATATGGACATGTCTCAGATGAATAAAAAAGGTCAACCCATGTATTCTAATTTAGATAATTTTAGGGATGTTAAATATCCTGTGAAGGGCGAAGCCCAAGATGTTGTTTCGGAACAGATCGACCGATATAATTCAGCAATCCCATACTTCCAGACAAATAAGAATTCAAAGCAGTCAGCGAAACCTGTAAAAACAGTTAGTAGTTTGGTACCTCCTCCACCTCCCAAAGCTGGTAGCTTTTTCCCTCCTCCAAATACTTATGAATCCTTTCCGCCATATCCGCCATCATTTTCAGCACCAAGTGGGCCACCTGCAAAACCTCCACCATCTCTTTATCGACCACCTCCATCGATTACTGACGATTCCGATTCTCCACCAATTGACAGTGATGATTCTGATGGACCTCCGTCGGGGTATCAATACTCGCCGCCGACATTTGCGCCTACAATAGTACCGCCCGCTATTTCAATGAGCAAGCCATTTACAGGGTATTCATATGAAAAACCTCCTGTGGCTGATGATTCACCTCCGATGGACGGATATAGCTACCCTAAGCCATCAGCTGCGAAGCGTCCAGCCAACTTTCCTAGTCTTAACTTTGATCACGATCACGATGATCATCCGGAACATCCACCGCATGACACTGAAGATTATCCTGAGCTGGTTTATGACAAACACAAGGATAATGAAGACGATGGTAAAGGTGGTGATATGATGAATGAGGACGCTATGGATATGGCTCCCCCTCCGCCCCCAGATATGAAAGATCATGGTTTTCCACATGATTTTCCAGGATACTCCCACGATGAAGACGACTTCTACCATGACCATCACTACCATCACCCAACGACAACCACTACGGAAACTCCAAGAGTCAATCGTTACAGCTATTATTATTTAGGAAAGAAGTTATATTATATTCCATTGTATTTTAGCGCCTATTTTGTCGCTTATGTCGCATCTCTGGTTATAAAGTCAGTCCTACGCCATAAAATCGTTTATCCAAATAGTTATAAAACAAATGAACATAGTGCTACATTCTTTTCCAAACGATCAGTACGATCAGCAGAAACAGGTTCATGGAAATTTTCAGACGAAAAACTTCACGAAGTCACTCGTATTGTAACTGATGCTCTTTATAATGCCACAGAAAAATATTTAAATAGTAAATAATAATAAAGGAATAGAATATTGTACTAAATTTTGTAAATATTAGTAATATGAAAAAGTTGTAAACTGGACATAGTTAAATGAACTCTTTTTCGTACGTTTTAATTTTAATTATAGTTCATTGTTACAACACGTTTATAAATTATAACATTCTAAACTATGACTGAAGTTTTATTTTTATATATTTTATCTATTAACTGTATGATAATTTATAAACTGCCTACTGCCTGCCTTTGTTTTATGTGAAGCGTAAGTATATTACGAATAATAGTTCAATTCAATTCACGAAGTTTGATAGTATGATAGTAATTGTAAAAATAATTTATGATGGCAAGTCGTAAGATCTGTTGTTCAATTTTATCAGGCGCATTTAGTTTCGAGTGAAAAATATCTAGAGAATTAGGTACGGGTGTTCCTGATTATCATAATAATGTCACATTTTTAAGCATTATGTAAAAAGTGTAACGAATTGTAGGTTTGCTAATGTTTCAAGCTTTCGCTTTTTTCGAGTTTCGCCAGCTGGCGGCTCTATTGATAAAACCCCAAAGCACTGCGAGATTTTTTATCAATGAAATAATTACCACGTTCGTCGTTCATATGGTGGTTTGTTGGAGGCAAACGACATATACCTATCACTTACGATTTTAACTTAGTAACAAGGAGAAAATACATGAAATGTTTGTTTTATAAATTCAGAACAATATAACTGTTAGAGACGTTGCTATAATAAATTTATAAGGGAAATAATATGATAGATAAATGTTAATGAACTAACATCCTAAACGTTCAAATACTCTAAAATCTTAAACAAACGCTTAAGTTGCTATGCGACCGAATTGAACAGAAGTAATTGGAAATCGACATACATTTAAGCAGAAAAGCATATAGAAAATGCTCAAAATAATGATTTGATTAAGATTTTCATACTAATTTTTAGAAAAAATAAAATCAATTTATAAAAAATATGATTATTCAACATATACCTATTAAATGTATAATTAGATGAAAATAAGTTAAAAAAGAAATTTGGATGAAAATTAGATGTAGGTATGTATGTACCTTTGAGCCAATAGTTTCATATTTAAAATTGTTATATGGACGAAAATATTACTAGATGCAATAATATTAAATTACCAAATAAAATTGTATTTTTGAATAATAAAATATAGTGTTATCTAATATATTCAAAGACATGAAAAATTGTCATAACTTCCAAAAGTAGGTCTTTTCCTTCCGGCAGTTAGCAACACGTTCTAATTATTTATTATAGTTTATAAAATTCTTTTCAATATAAAAAAGATGTTGAATTGTTTTAAAAGCTAAAAACAAAACAAAAATTTTTCACTCGCATATCAATTGCATTGTTAAATTAGTATTTAATTATCAGACGGTATAAAAGGATGATAAAATGACAAGATCAAGATGATTATAGATATTATTTTCGGAATTAGTGCTTCATTTTGAGTGCCAAGAGGGCGTGGTCGGCAGGCCTTTCGATTACAAAAATATAATTACGTAAAACTTAGAAAGACATGAGACTGATACTAGACTAATAAAATTATCATTATTAGAGACTGAATGATAACAGTAACACTAACTTTCCTCGCCATGGTTACCATCGGCTGTTAAAATTATTTAAGCAAGCAACCGCCTTGAGCTTTAAGATTAAGACTTTCCAAGACTTCTTTATACATTTCGTAATATACATGCTTGTGGTAAAATTTAGATATATTTGTAAATTTATATTAATATTTTAGTAATTAATTACGACTGTATGTCTTAGTTAGTTGTTAACTAAAAAGAATGAACACTTAACGATCAAAAAGTAAGGGTTTTGTTGACATAAAAATATTTAACATAATCATTATGAAAGAATTTTAATTGGCTATAATATTATATTTCAGATTTAAATTGTGCTAATAGCGAGTGTTAGTGAATTTTCGTCACTTGGTGATAATAAAATAACATATAAGGAAAGCGTCAGCCCTGTCACCAAAAGACGAGCGACGCACCAATACACGATATGTTTACACAAGTAATGTTTCAGTCACTCTCCAAGTTCAGTTAAGTGGGGCGTGACATTTGAGATCCCTCAGTTATTCCTATACTTGAAACTGGTGAACACGTACATTTAAATAAAAACTACCCTAAAAACTAATACTAATAAAATGCAGTGCGTGTCTGTGCTAGTAGCCGTGAGAGCAGTATTATTGGGGTTGGTTATTCTAACAGCTTGGACTCACGAATCGAGTGCTGCAGTTATGAGATACAACACGGCGACTCCGCACACTCCTAAATACATACCATTAAGGTGAGTTACTCTGTCATTTATAATTTCACAACATAAACCGTAATTTAAAATTTTTGAAGGCACGTTAAAAGTTTTGTATTCATTTTTTGGATTTTCATTTTTATAGCGGAATTTTAGTGGAAAATTAGTTGTAAGTGAGAATGCAGTAATAGAAAACTGTAAAAAATACAGTTGTATAAGTAAATTTTAAGAATTTAATACTAAAAATATTCATTTGATTTAATTTCAGTTATGATGATAGCTATTTGGAGCCAAAAGTAGAAGAGACTACGGAGTTAATGCCGCAAACAACAGGTTTGTCACCATCGGAGCTGATCCTCACTGTCTTCAGGACTGTGCTGGACGTAGTGCGAGGTATTAATGCAAAGAAAAAAACTGCTCCTAAACTGTTAACCACACGTAATTCTACTAGAGCTACGGTAAGACCGTTTTCGAAATTGGCTTTCGAATGTTATTAATTAATTTATTCCTTTAGAAGACATATAAATTAGTGAAGTATGCAACTGTACAATGATAAAAAAACAAAGAAAAGACAAAGTAACAGAAAACATGATACCAAACATGAATAAATACAGTTACATGGTATTTTTATATAACTGAGTGTTTTTTTATTCGTTAAGCCATAATAATAATAAATTCTTTATTGCTTTAAAAATATTAATAATGATAATACAAATTAACCCATAAGAAATAAAATTTAGAGCAATTGGCGTTCTTATCACTAAAGTAATTTCTTCCAATTAAAATCATAAAATCATCGAATATTTTACTTTTTTAAAATTTGTTTGAGATTATAGTTGTAACTTAACTAATACTTGCATGCTCATGTAAGCCAGATATTATATTAATTTCATTTAAAAGATAATATTCTACTTGGTTTAAGAGTGTATATATAAATTTATGTCAGTAAATAATAATAAATATTCTTTATTACACGTACATAAAATATACAATGGCGCGTTTAATGCCATCAGACATTTTGTGTCAGCTAATCAATGGGAGATGAAAATAGAGAATATGACGCTAAATATAAATTGCATCATTTTGTTTGAATCAGTTGAATGAAATTATATTTTATTATAAATTATTTTTCAAACACTCATTAGTCCCGTATTTAGTAAACTGATATTAATTTTTATCTGCATTAAAGGTTATTAATATGTAGGGGTGAACACAAACCATGCCATCATAGATTATATAAAACTTACAAATCATGGAGAAAGAAATCGGTGGCTTTTTACCCACTCCAGTAAAAACATAGGTGTGATCTTGTTTGATATTATTGGAACAGGTCTTCGAGATAACATACTATATTTACTGATAAATCCAATATTGATGTTCGTTAAATTCAGGCGTTTATGATTTAAATAATACAAGGATTTACATATCAATATCAGCAATTGAATTTGAATACATATTATTTTTTGTTTTAGTCCAAATAATTGATCCAATCCTTCCCTATCCCCAAGGTTGAAGGCTAGGCTGAGTCGTCACAAATGCTACAGTCTCTAACGGTATCCATGCACGCTTTCGGAACAAATTTATCCGGGTCACCGTATGTTACTCAAAGTGGCACACTTAGGACTTCTGTTTACTTAGACACATGACATGTGTTAGTCAAAATTATTAAGATTTTCTATGTATGTTTGCGCTCACAGGAATTCGAAATATATTTTAAAATGCTTTCTTTACATTTTACATTGTCTTAACATGAAAATTGAATGAACATTCAAATTTCTATACAAAAAATGAAATAATAATTTCAGATATCAAGAAACAGCACAGCAGCACAATCGGGTCGTGGGTTTGAGGATTATTACGATGACCACCACTACCACGAAACCACAACACCAAAACCAATGAAGCAGTCCCGATACACCGACCCTTGGGCCGGTTACTACGATTTTATCATCAACGAGGGTTCTTTTAAATTTTGGAGTGTTTTCCAGGTGTGTGTTGTTTCTTTTAATTATCTGTCTACTGAATAATAATAGGCGTGTGGACAGTATTAAAAAAATGATGAAATAATGATTTTAGTGGGAAAACATGTTAAAAGTATTGCAATGAATTACTCAATTTTGTAAATTAAATTGAGATTATTAAGATTTTCAATAAAATAAAAGTACAAAATACTGCAATCGGCCACGTTCATTGAAACACCAATCAGGGAGAATGACGTCAAGGCCCAGTAAATATGTCAGTGTCAAAGAAAGGGCTGTGTTGTTTTACTTCGTGATAGCTACGTGTTCTGTTTAATTTTTACATCATTCAAGTTAGTTAACTCGTTGTTTGTTCGCTGTTTGGTGAAAAAATAATTATCTAACAATTGACAACAATGGAACAAGGATTTATTAACTCAAATAGCTCAAATTTGCCCAGAATTGATTTGTTTATGTTGGGAGAGTTTCTAGCATCAAATAAAGACAAAAGTTTTATTTATAAGTTTAATAAATTCTACACAAATCTTGGAAAGTTTGGAATTCATGTTTAACACGCGAAATATATTTAATAAATGTTATTTTGTTTTCTTTGTTCGTCAAATTGCGTATATATCGGTCCGTGACGTCACATGCTGCCTATGAGCGTTTTCCCGCATAATTTAAAACCGATATTTAAAAACGCAATATTTCAGTAATATAGTTAGTTTAGATATAGTTAATATTAGACGCGTACCTGCATTATAGAAGGCAATTACAAAATCTGTCCACATGCCTATTACTTTGGAAAGAGGGTGAATGACGTTTGAAATTATCACATGAAAGAACCAAAGACCACTTTTAAACTAAACAATATATTTATTCAGAATTCATTGACAAAAATGTTATAATCGCAACGTCTTAAATTGATAATCAAAATTTACTATTTATTAAATGCAAATCATTATGGCCTTATAATCAACCTAGCGCATCGGACCAAAATATAAATAATTGTTTCGTGTGAATATAAAAAAAACTATTGTGCAAAAAAAAGTTTAACGTAGGAACTTCCAGTTAGATAAACATTGACACAATTGTTCAAGCTTGAGTGTCTTCGTCATCCATCAAGGATGCAATCATGGTTACATAGAAATAACATTACAAATGATCAAACACGTACCTATGTTATCACGAAATTGTTTTTCTTATCAAAATATGCGATTTCTTAAAAATACGTATTTATAAAATAATGTAAAATTAGTTGGTTGACTGACAATTGCTGAGAAAATTTAATCTAAAATACCTCGATTAATACACGCGGGGATTCTCAATATAGAATTTAGTAAACGTGCTCGCTCAATGAGCAGTTTCCCTATTTAGCAATATAAATGCACCTCTAGACATAAATTGAGAAATTTGAAAACAAATCAATCTCCAAAATAACCTTCTTCTTTGATTGCTACGTAATATTTTTTCTATAGAATTCGTGATCGACTGTTGTTTATCATATTGAAGAACAATTATTCAAAACACCAAATTGTTAAAATAAAGGGTCATCTTCACACCACCGCGTACGTGGACGGCACTACCAGGGCCACATTTTAAGTGGCTTCGTTTATTATACACAACATAACTGATTCTTCCGGAGTTTTTTTTTTTACATAAAATTGCATCTATCGTAGTCGAGTTTTTCATTGTTTATTTTAGTTTTTTTTTTAAACTATGTATATTTACAAGTTTAAAGTTAAGCGAGTAGGTACTTCATTATATTCATGTATTGCATTAATACAACAACTAGCTCAACAGACTACTAGGCAACTAGTAGCTTTTTTTTAAAAATATTTAGATAATAAGAAACAAAAGAAAAAATATTATGTCAGGAAATAGATAATTAGAAGTAAAATCCACAGATATTTTTTTCATGTATCTTTATTAGTTGATTAGTATTTACATCTGCTCGTGAATAAGACAATGTCACTACTATTATGTATAAATATGAATTGTGTGTATGTGCACCTGTTACGTTAAAACATCGTGACGAAGTTGTATTATGACGTAATGCCCCGCGCCCGTGGCCGTGCAGGTCGTGGTATTGAACTACATTATTAAGTTCTTGTATTATAAAAGCTATTAAGATTTTGATAATCTTTAAAGAACTTATTTGTCTTTTTTTTAATTAGTACTTTTATAGTTTTTTTTATCTCTACAAACAAAAAATTTAGTCTTGTTGGTTGTAGTTATATACAATGGGATATTTATGGCTGGTTTTATTTTTTTCGTTGGTTTAGTAATGCGTGCGTTAAATTTCTCACGATAAAAATAATCATTATTTATTC
Organism: Tineola bisselliella; assembly: GCA_028551675.1. Lineage (NCBI taxonomy): Eukaryota > Metazoa > Arthropoda > Insecta > Lepidoptera > Tineidae > Tineola > Tineola bisselliella. The sequence continues at coordinate 48,002 of JAPWLS010002393.1, read as the reverse complement.
ATTTACCTCTTGCTAAGTTCATGCCAATTACATTTACAAAAGTAATGTTTCATATACTTACTTGTTAAAATGATTGATGGCGTCAATTACTGTAACATAGAGATGTTAGAAACTTGTTTATATATTAATGTTGTACTGAAATAATTAATTGTCAATTGATTTTTTAAACTAGTTTAAAAGACTTTATTTTGATTAACTTGATCTGACGTTCTCAAAGCTTTACAACCACGTGGTCTCACCGCTTCACATTGGGGCGACGCCTAAGAAGCCCATATCAAAAATCAAATTTGTGAATGTCACTTTTTCAAAATATTTTAATTTTATTTAATACTTAAAATGTGCCGCTTTAAGATGCAATAATTTTTTTTAATGATTTATAACATTTAATATAAAGTACAACGCGTTAAACTTCATATACTCAAAATACTCGAAATGTTGAAGATGCAATTGATCACATTCAGAGCTTTATTTTATAGCTTTATTTTATGAAACCTATATAGTGTTGCATATTTTTAAAAAGTACGTTTTTCGTAGATATAAAAACATAAATTATTTCTTAACTTAGTGGCATAATTTGTATAAAAATACTGAAACGAACAAATGTCTATGAAAAAATAATTTGTTTGAACTTCAACGAAGCTTTTAGTAGTTAGCTCAGTTTGCCTCAGTAAAGATTTTGATGTCGTTTGATAGGGCATATATCCACAATAGACATATCCAAAAATCAGCTGCGGTTATTTGCGGTCTTGAGAGTTACAGCAGATCTAGTATCGAATGGCGGTAATTATGAACTGTGTGATGGTTTTAGATAAGTCTTGCAGACATATTAGTTAAATGAAAAATTTTATAATATGATATATTTTTCAAGACAGAATATTTCACAGATTCAGAAGTATTAATTACGTTTTCATATGGTTATAAAATTTAGAGTAAAATCAATAAAATTTGAGAAAAATATCGAAAATAAATTATTATTGAAATTCCAGGAGGCTTTTAGTAGTTAATTCACGGACAGAGTATTATAAATAATTTTGCGGTGTTGCCTATTTGACAGCTATCCAAAGATGCCCAAGAGTCACGTAATAAAGACCATAAAAAATTTCGTCCATACATAACGAGCATTCGAAAGCCATGCATTAAAAATGTAAAGGATTTTGATGAAGATATTTTGCATCTTTTGAACATAGGCACAGACTCTGGAGTTTCTGAATTATAATATGCACTGTAAATAATATTAATATTTATTCACAAATAAGCAAAAATAAATTCATAAATGTCGTCATATTTATTTTACTAAATAAAAACTTTTTTATTATTGTACTTTGTTGTATATGAATGTGTATATCTTTTTTTGAAGAAAATAATTTAAAAAATGATTTCTTATAAGTAAAATTTCAACGATCAAATCGGGTTTCGAGCAAACCTTAGAATGCAAGGCGCGCGAAGCCGTGCTCATAAGCTTGTTATGGATAAATACCTACTAAATATAACTGTCATATATCATAGTATATGCGTGCAAGTTTTTATAGTAATACCTCTAAAAACTAAGAAGTTACAGATTTTTGAAATGCAAATGGCCGAAACGCCCCAATGTGCGCTTGTCTAATGATAATAATGTTAATGAAATTATAGATAGTCTATTAAATAAAGATCATTATTTGTATATTCTCATTTAAATAATCAAAATAGGCGTGATAGTAAAGCGTTATTGTTGTTTTTGAAAAGATAATTTAACTAATTTTGCATTTAATATCAGGCATCGCTAATATAATTATTATAATAGTAAGAAAGAGATATCCATTATAACATACAAACAGAATAACGAAAGATGTATATTTTTTTTCAGCTCTTCACAACTGCAGTTTTGTTCTACTCTTGTCTTTCTGCCATTTATTATGCCAAGTTCAATCCGGTTATTCCTGACTATGATCGGGAATATGATGATTATTTTCTGGAAAGATCTGCTGGAAGGAGCACTCGTAGTTTGGAATCATGGCAACTTCCTTCAGGACTAAGCTGGATGAATTCAACAAAGTTTCTTTTTATACTTGATGCTATTTCTAAGCATTATGAAAACCAATGATTAATTTGTGTTAATAGATGTTAGTTTGATTCTTAGAAAAATAACATTCGTTTTGCTCAAAAATAGATTATAAGAACATATTTGAATTAAATATACAAGAGAAGAAAATAAGAACAAAGTTGTTACTCTATAAGAATTGGCCCAGCGGACCAATATTTACGACAACATTCAATTTCTTTTATTTACTTAAAAATATATCTATTTTAATATTTACCATTCTGGTTTACGCAATCTTCTACAAACAAAAGATTTTCGTACAGATTTTGCCAGTCCTATCTCTCTTAGTATATTTAATTCATATGATGTATTAGATTAAAAATTCAATATAAAGCAACGACAAAAGTTAGATAATAATGTTATTCATTTGTTTTATTTTTAAGTTTATTTTTCTTGTTGCTCTATATTGTAATTTTGGTATTTAATACGCGAACAGCTGATTTTAATTACATACATATATTATATATACTAAGTGATTAATGAAATGTTCCTATAGATCAACACAAAATCATATATGTGTATATATAAATGAAGCCACAAAATATATTTATAATATATTATTATTGTTTATATGTTTTATTTATAAAATATTCGACTCGAGTTACGTGATTTCAAACTATTTATAATAAGTACAAAAAACCGCGTATTTCCCATACATGATGTTCCAATGAAGCAACATCCACTGTCGGTTTGTGGCTCAGTGCTCATCCTTGTGGTCGTTTTGCGAGCGTCTGCGCCGATTCGTGTCCACAACTATAGATATAATACTCGTGCATGCCGTCAAATCAAATCTATAGTACGTCTCTTGGTTAGAGTGGGATTTTTAAATTGTAATTTCGGCTTGAAATAGTTTAATGTAATTTCATTTTGTTTTCTTCTGGAAAATATCTACGATGACCTATGTGAAAAATTTAATTTGAAATTTAAAACCGCCTTTTACTTCTATGTATCGTAGTTAAAGTATAAAGTTAAATACACACTCTATAGATACGTCGAGATCAGCGCAGGAGTCGGCTGTGTAGCATAGGTTCGACGGCCGGTCGTCGCCGTAATAGCCACGAGAAATAAGCCTACGATCATTACACAGGACTATATTTATAACTTTCAACTACATTTTTTTATTCACTTCAATTTAATTAGGTTAAGCGCTTTGTATTTTGCAAATATTACTTACATAGGTTCGTAATTAAGTTATTTTGTAATTTACATATTTAAAACTAAGAGTAATAGCTATAATGAGGATATTTTTAGAAGTTATTAGTCTAGTTTACAGTCTAGGTACCCGCGAAGTGGCCTAATCACGATATTAGTTTGGAATTAGGTTCTTATAAGAGGAGAGTGCCCTGTCAACATGCACGTTGCATATTCATCTCTTCGACGTCTCTTAGCGTAGTGGAGGCGACTGCTTCGGTCTATGGTCACTGGTTATTATGAAAAAAAAACGAAAAGATACTTTAAAAATATTATCCTCAAAAACGTGTATTATTCTAAAAGATAAAAGCAGGTAGGATTTTGGAAATAACTTGTATAATAAGAGATGTTTTTTTAAATAATATGTCGTATTTTATCAATTGTATTGAGTTTAATTGATAAATTAATTGGACCGAATAAATAATTACCACCAAATTGTAAGATTTTTATCTTAAAGAAATCATCTAGAAATTGACGTACCTGACCACAACATGATTTCCTGGCATACTAAATAGTGATAGATAAGTTGCGGTTGATATAATAGCGTGTTTCTCCGATTATTTTCATCGGACGGAATCAATAAGTAAAAGATTGTTTTTTTTAGCGTGACCATTTTTATTACAATTTTAGAGGATTAAATTTCATTATTCCGGAAACTATTACGATAAAGTAAATTCCACAGGAAGTTTCGAAGTCTTTTCAGTCATCGTGATCGAAATGTGAATTAGAACAAGCAAGTTATCTAGCTATTTATATAGCTATTTTACCTTTATTGTTTGTTTTCGTTGATTGTTGCACAAATGATTCAACATTGATAATTAGGTTAGTTAATTAGCAAGTTCATTGACCATGACTTAATAACAAGTACAATAATATCAATATTTATTATAAAATTTTGTAATAATTTACTAAAATAAACAATTTCTATTTTATAAATTTCACTAAAACCAAGATCAAAATTCCAAGACTTTCTTTTAAATATTTTTTTTATTTATGTTCAGTCAAGTCCTCTATTACATATTGCTAATTAATTAATATACATAAATAGAATAAACATTAAAGTTTCCATAAAATTCGTAGATGTCCTAAGACCATCAGGCTGTATGGAGCACCTATGTAATTGTGATGAACGCTGTGTACGCATGTTTGAGGCTTCAACGGCGTTTGAGTCCACAGTTAGCAGTTCAAGTGCACCGCACGCGCACATCCGCTGTAGAGCTCACGGGAGCCTCCACGACAATAACACGAACTATTTCAACTTAATAGTGTTTAGTGATTGTTTATGCGAACTTTGTGTGGTGTTGTGTTTTTTTAAAAAAATAAAGTTAAGGTATGTGGTTTAAATTTTTCTTTTTTAAAATAATTTTATTTAGTGCCTCGCTGGAGTTATTATTCCATCAATAAATATTTTATTATTTCATTCCTTATTTTTTACTCTGTGTTCTTACTTATTATTCAATTATAGTATTCAAAAGAGTTCAACGCTCTTGTGATATTTTTGTCGTAATGAATTTTATTTATTTATTTTTACTATGATAATGATATTAATCTATAATTCTTAACATAATGACTTGTTGCATGATGTCTTACAATAGTAACATAAAATTACAAAGTATTATTAACTATTTTATATACTAAATAAATGAACGTGTTTTAACTAAATTAAAATATTTTATATGGGTTACTGACGCATTTTTGTTAATTATTCTGAAGTTTCCCATTATTCCCACTTTCGCTGACATCAGTGGCTGCAAAGTTCTTTTCGAAATATTGGATTAAAACAATCAAAATAAACAATAATAATAAGCCGCATAAAACTTTCCAATTTAGATAAACTAATATTACGATTTGCTGAATATGTCCAATTCAGTCTGGTCGTGCGAGTGAGGAGTCTCAAGCCAGCATAGCGAAGGCGACTATTTGTCTTTGTAGTAGTAATTTTCTCGGATCATAGATCGCACAATAGCTTTCGTGGCGTGTAGTACCTATATGCCAGCTTACTGTAAAAAGAATTGTGGTCAATATCAAAATGGTAGAAATTCCAGTTAAAAACTGGCCGTTATATGTTATCTTGTTTACAGTTGATTTCGTATTATGAAAACATTTTTAAGAGTACAAAAAAGTTTTTGAAGTAAGTTCTTGAGATGAGAATGAATATAATAGCTCCATGACTCATGTTTCATACTTTCTCTACCGATTCGAAGAAATTTAATCATTACACGTTTCAAATGTATAAACGTATTTTTGAATAAGAATGGAGGACGACATTTATGTACGAGTAGGTAATAGGCCATTCGACAGAAGATTCAATTCTTCACAAAATAAAACATGCGCGAAGAGTGTGTCAGTGTATTTGAAGTAAACAGTAGTAATAGACTATTTATTATTGTACCATTGGCAAGCTCACTTGATAATACCTCGTTCTAATAAATATTAAAGCAAAGTGTGATGTATGATATTATTCAATTCAACTAATTCACAGGATTAAATTGATTGAAATAAACGCGGTAGAATGACGCGTGAAGTATTTTAAATACATTAAATTATGAATTTCCGAACGCACCTTATCTAAATGTTTAATGATTTCACTTTGTCGTTTTGTATCACAAGCATGAGGCGCTCAGCATGGCCCTTTCTGCACGCGCATCGGTTACAATTTATTATTCTTATAATAACTTGCAATAAAGCAATATTAAAATAAATCTTACCTCAAATATTTTTTACTCAATGATGGTCACTAATTAGCATAAATGTTTTTGTAATGATAATAGTTTTTAATTAATGATTTCGCGCCAAGGACTTTACATTATGATTGACAGACGTTTTTTGACTGAGATACACAGATACAGATTTGTATACAATACTTTTTTGTACATATTTGAAGCAGTCAATCATAAAGGTGCAAGCTTCACCTCGACACTGTTACCCATTCAATGGTAATGTATATTACCCGTTGTTCCATCAATTAATGCCTTAGTACCACTGCACTATGCGAGCTTTTATAATACAATCAATTTAAAATGCACACGTTGCCGTTAACCTCTAATACATTATACTACACTTTTATTTCTAGTCGTGATATTGATTAATTTAAAGTCAATATGACGTGATGGGAATAGCAGTAATCAGTTTTCTTTGTATATCGTGACGTCATGAAATTATATAACATGACCGTTCTTATAACAGATGTAACATATTGTTTTCTATTGTTTTGAAAAGTTGTTCTCATAGATCGGTTATTGTAGGTACTTGGGTCTCTGTTACAAAGTTTTTCACTTTAGTATTATAACTTTATGTTCTTCGTATGGGAATGCACATATTTTTATTTTAATAATTTTAATACTTAGTAATCTAACGATTAATTGCATAATAAAATAAAAATCGTAATTACGTCTTCAGGTAATTCATCTAAGAATTTAATAATACAAACGTAAACTATCAATGTCAAAGACATCGCATAATAAAACCAATTAGTTCCACAACATGTTAAATCTCTGAGATAATATAACAGAAGACAAAAAGATCCGCATTTATACATGCCGCTCTCAAGAATCATATCATGAGTGCTATTTAGCTAACGTTTTAATTCTTCAAATAAGTACTCATAGTTGGCGCTGGCGTTTAAATTTGTGTTTACTTTATTTCGATTACGAGCTCAATACCTTTTCACTTATTATAGGGAAAAATAAAAGGTAAGTCCAAAGGATCAATCTTCAATCAGTAATAGGAACGTTCAAGTGTTATTTATTATGCTTATATTTACTAAGTTGCTAGCACAGAGCATTTGTGGATTAGAGCTGTATTTGCAAAAGGATGAGACAGAAATTTAACGTTGTTAAATGACTTTTGGAACTGGTCAAGATTTTTGAGAAATTTATAAACGGGGTTTTTAATTGTAAACCTAGGTCTGACAATAATTCTGACCGATTTTCCTTTATTTTTATTTACGTTATATCTAGATTAACCAAAGCACTTTATAAATACGGCTCTTAATGAGTGTCAGTGTAATTATGTGTGATGCGTGTTCTGTTGGCTTCGGGCTGAGGACGACCAGTGTTGTCGTGACGAGCTCGACCCATCGCATACCTAATAATACCTATCATAGACATTCAAACGCGCCTACTGATGATCTACCACCAGATTAACAGGAAACGCATTTATAATAGTAATTCTTCGAACTATGATTTATGAGTGCCATTTTTTAAGTTTTTTTTTTACTAATCATTAATGAATAGATTTGAACGAGAAATAAATGGGCTTTAAGACGGTTAACGGTGCTACTCATAAACACCTGACAATCGGTTGCCTATTTAGGAATAATTTAGCAATTTTACTTCTTTGTTCTAAAGACCTATTGAAACTATTATAAGTATATATAAGTAGGTAATGGTGTCAACTAATATCAATAGTTAAAATAATTCGATATAAAGTGGCTCGGAGTGGTTAGAGGTACGGTCGTCAATTGTTACGCGGTGGATAGAGTCATTGAAGTACCGACTGAATAAACTTTAATCAACACTTTAATAATCTGTGTGAGTATCGTCTTCCACTTCTACCAATTTTTAGTGTTACATTCATAGTGACATCTATACCTCAGCCTAGCCTTATTCATTAGGCTTGTATACAATAGAACAAAAAATGAATTAAATGTGCTTTTTGTATGTATTTAATGCTCGTTATCCAGTATTGTTATTCTTGTTAGGTGTGGTGTTTCTGATGCGATGTGTTGCGCGAGCGCATGTACCGTACTCGGCCGAATTCCTACATATTCGCGTTAAGTCACCCAGTTAACTTGTTTGCTAAGCCTCATCGAGGATTCCTCTATTCAAATTAATACAGACGGGTCCTTGTTTACTAAAAATGTAGGACAAAAGAAGCTTAACGGTGAACACAAATTCCGATAAATATTTATATATCAAGATAAGTGAGATTTTTTAAAAAGATTTAATTAAGATTAATTAAAGATTTATAATTGAAGTACTGAATCACAAAAGCATGTTTCTTTGATTGTTTGATTAGATGTATTTAATAAAACCAATCTCAAAGGTAATAAATTAAATCGTTAATTATAAATAATAAATACGCCTGCTCTAAATATTATTGTAATCATCTATAACTTATGCCTATATTGAAATTAAATTTACCAACGTTATTCTAAATTTTGACAGCTCTCATCAATTTACGAGTTAACCCTTCTTTTAGCAGTTTTTTAAAAACATAATAAAGTTGGTGAACTCTTAAAAAGTCATCGGCAGCGGTCGGTGTCTTCGTGCGGCCAACTGGAAAGGTGACATTGACATTGGCCATTATAAGAACACCGCCTTCGAACATTACTTCGAGATATAACTTGACTGCTTGTTTCATAATAATCCTACTATTAATATAAGTAAAAAAGTCTATAAATAGTATATGAATAAAACTAAAGTGGAAGATGCTAATCATATCATATGTGTGAAGTTGATCCACCATTTTAAAAATCCTAAATAGAATTGTATGAATTTCGTTCGATATTTGTTTGCCATAAAAAAAGAATTTATGATTCAGTTGCTAAAACTAACCTTCATGTTTATTCTATTTAAGAATTTGTTCGATAACTTTATTAATAAATTGATAAGTGAATAAACATTGCGATGACAACAGAGCAATGAATAATTAAATAATAAAGAGTATAAACGATATCAGTTGAAGGATAATAATATCTGCATAATACATAATAGTACTGTTAAGAATAAATTTATTAAATTTAATAATACTATAATATAATTATAAACTGGATTGATCTAAACATATATAATAGCTATGTTATTATTTGCATCATATTTGTGATAGATCACGGCCATATTGATATTGATGGTCAATTCAATCATTATTACTTTGGAAATTCATTAATAGATAAACTAGAATTTTCTTGAATGAAAACGATGATTCATATTAAATGCTTTTTGCTTTTACCAAAATGAATACATTTAATATTTGATATAACTCAAGAGCTCTAGTGCTTTAAACAAAACAACTTGCTATAGCGTTTATTGTTATCATTTTAATTCGATGTCTGAAAAACTTTGAAGCCTTTATAGTGGGAATATTCTAAAGTTTTTTTAAATTAGTTAAATCATCTTCGTATAGTAATATTTTATACAATCGCTTGTTTATTGGGACAATTATATAAGCTATTCAGCATTCTATGTTCATTGTATCGAAACTTATCACAGGCAACTTGGGGCCACCTGTATTCTAATCTTCGTAACTTATAACAAGACATTGGGTATGTATTACGTTCTGCGTAGTTACTCCAGTAATCGCATGCTAGTTTGATTCTAGTGTTTTATGATGATAAGGCGTACGTTTCCCACGGTGTCCGCCGCGTCACACAAGGCTCGCCATCGCTCCAGTTAAGCAACGAGCGTACGTGCTAACGACACTTTTGCGTATTGCCTTTGCTACTAGAACTCGTTACTCATGAGGCAAGGTTAGCTGACGTTGTAGAATGAATTAGATACGCATATCAATCATCGTATATTATTGTATAATACAACTACTCCTAAAAGCTATGATATTATATATTTAATATTAATTTTATAAGTAACTGATTGATTTTTCTTACATAGTTTCTTAATTGTCGTATGCGGGATGCTTCTGAAATGCATACAATTAGTCTCTTATACGGAGAATATATCGAATGCGAGTTGTAGATGCACGTCCACCAATCGCTAAATGTTTTAGTATTATTTTGGTACTAAAGAGAAGATAAAATGAGCCTTTCTTTAACAATGCAACTATTTTGAAAATCGTAGTCTAGTTTGAGAAAATATGTAACGCTCACTACTAGGAATACATGTAACCTTCGGTTGACCTTGCCGGTTAATATTTATCAAAAAATGAAAAATTTGTTTCACATACATATATCTTATGTTATAATGTAAACGGAGGTCAAGTAAACAACGACATTTCCTAAGTTTTTGTTTTGACTTTTTTATATGCGCGGAAGATCGTATTTGAATGATATGAGCTATTTAGACATGTTTTGACAAAAAAAGAACAAAACAATCATTACAATTATAATTTAAACAACTCACACATAGCAACAGCACAGGTATAAAATGAGCTTTTTTGATAGAAAAATAGCAATCGGGGCCTAATGATACTCAAAAGTCAGTTGAAAGTCGATAGCTATGATGTGAGTTTGCATAAAATTTTGTACCGAAGTTATACAGCGGAATCGCAAATGAGCGTACATACTATTGTTTCAGTAAATAAAAAGAATGTCTTCGTTAATATTTATAAACGTTAGGGGTTTGTTAGTTGTTCTTAAATGTTGCTCTGAACTGTTAGTGGCAGTTGTTACTTTTCGTTTTCTTTTCTATGAAAACAGCTAACATCTTTTACATTTATAGTGCTTGTCGATAATAATAAATTAAATTCGACATCGATTATCTTTTTGTTTCACACGCAAACACCGGTTCGACTACGCCATGACACATCATCTAAAAACAATTCCATCGTGATATCAGGTAGTTATTCATATCAGTGCAATGGCTGACCATGAATCTGAGGTCAGATATAATACTTCTGCTGGTATTCAATGACTACTGAACTATAATAAAAAATATCTTCGTTGTAAATGACATAAAGCAAAAAACCGTGCGAACAATAGGTGTTGGGATTGAGACGAAATATTTTTGCAAGAAACAATTTTAGATTATACATATTAATCAATTGAAACTGACTAATTAATATCAAATCGATTGCTAAAGTAGTAAGTTTAGATTATGTTTTTTGCACTAAGTCATTTACGAAGATTTGTTCATCTACTATTATCTATAGAGATTCAGGTCGGCCTTTAGTTTTTAATAGCACATACTAAGACTTATATAGACTTTATTAAAATTCAGATGCGACACCAATGAAAAGGTTTCAATTCAATTCAATATGTTCATTGGCTAAACTTATATGGAATTCCAATATCCGAGTGCAATTAGGTCGACCATTGTTGTGGTTTTTGGCAATGTAACACAAACTCAAACATATAAAAAAAACTTTCTCATTTTTAAATTTTGCAATAACCTGATATGATAGGATAAATTGACTAATTGATTATATGTAATTTACAGATATAGGATTACATATAGGATTCCTATCTGATTCCTTTTTAAATTTATTTTTAATAAATAATAATAAGAATAGCCTAGATATATGTTATCGGTCATTTGAAGCGCGTCAACGCGACGCTAATGGAAAATACTCTAGACGCAGGCGCTAACGGTCGTCATTTGAATCCATTTAAATTATTATAACGCCAATCAATAAACGAAATAGTTTTTAAAAAATTCGTAGGTATCTGTTGAACATTAAATTTAGTGTTATTTTGGCTTTCATTGTATTTCAAGCTTCGGCTTTCCTTTGAACTAAATCCACCCTTCGCCTCGTGTTGTTTTTTGTTTATTTAACCTAGATTTTGAGGTACTGTTTTTGTTTCAATTGTTTTTGTTAAATTACAATGTGTGGTTAAAATTACTATCATTATAACAAACGTTAGTTAAAAAAGCTTTCATTACCATTGTTATAATTAATGATGCGAGGCATGTTTTTAATTTTTTTCTCCTAAGCTTTTTGTTTTAATGTTACATTACCTTCTAGTTATTAAATGTTTAACTGTTTGATGCATCTGGGTGCATTTCTTCAACGGATTTTTATGGTCGTGGTTATATTAACATTTTATGCTGTTGATTTTGTTGAGCACCTCCCATTCGGTTCCACATCAAATATAACACAATATATTATTAAATATTAAAACATGAATGGAATAACAATAACCTGTAGGGCATTATTGAATGCTTATTTTATATGCAGATCACGTTTAGATCCCTCCACGAAGTATGCTTTGAATTTGACAACTGCGGACATGGGGCGATTTTTCAATATTCCCTTGAGTGATCATACCCATTCCATGTTTTTATAATATGGAAAAATACTGACATTTAAATAAATGATATAGATAATTTAAAATATTCTCTCGCCATAACAACACAGCAGTTTTCGAATCATCAGCTTAAAATAATTAAAATTGTGTTTGCTAAAAATAACAGGCAAAATATTTGATATATGCATAAAAACTTATCCAAAGCTAGTTTTTAAATCATATAATAACAGTGCTGCATTTTACAATATAATCAAATTAGAAATGACTAGAATTTACGAGAATAATAATAGAGCATAAACATCCAATTACGTCCATTCGTATTCAGTTTTACTACATCGAGTTGAACTAAGCGTTCGTTTACTAAATGAAAGTTTGTTTTGTTTCAGATATGTAAAGTAAATGGAGTTTGTTTAGTGCAATGGACTAAGTGATAATGAAACATAGCACGATGCATACTATAGACACTATGAACTATCCCCATAAGAAGTATAGACCGCCTATTTCTCCTACGAGTTTTTATCAACATGATTATTATTCACGACCAACAACACTTAGACCTCAAGTAAGTATGGTTTTTAAATATTATGTTATATTATTATTATAAAAAATAAGTATTTGTTTCGGTTATGTATATTATATAGGTACTTGTATTGCCTTTGTTTTGATACTTCATACTTGATAATGAAAAAAAACAACGTTCGTATTTGGTCCAATAAAGGTTTAATCTGGTTAATTGGTCAACTGTTCAGAAAGGGTTAGATGAGGTGCAATTGACCCATTTGCATGAGATTTTTAAAAAATCAGATAAGGTGTATAAAGAGAAAGAAGTCTACGGCACGTTAGAGCGAAAGGGGCGTGAGGTTTGATAAAAAATCTATGGAAAAAACATTGATAGAAACTTATTATTAATTCCAGCATAGCTTTAAATCATTTTATATTTACAGTTTGAAAGGTATGCTTAACAAAAGCGTTTCTTATTCGTAATAATAAGTACAACTATGTATAATAATATTATACAGTTAAGAACAATAAATAAAATATGCTGACAGCCGATAACAATCAAGAGCACAATAAGTGTACCGATTATGTCCATCATGAGGTCTCTTCATGGCCACTGGACCATGACGTACAGATCTATATCGACACTCAATGCGACTAACTTAAATGATCATGCAAATTGTTTAAATAACAGTTGACTGCTCAAACATTTCAAATTTAACTAGATTTAGTAAAAATATGTTTCCTTAGTAATATTATAACTACCCATGTATATATATATATACGAGTATATTGCTTCACGCTTTGCTAGAGGCATACATCGTCTTTTGTCTTTTCTATATGTACCTACATGTGCATTCTAGTTATGCGGAATTCATAAAAGAAGGATCCGATTCTTGAAATTATTAGAGAATTATTAATTATATAAAAATATATGTAAACTTTAGTAAGTTCAATTTGAGTTCCAATTAGCATTTAGAAATATATGTATCTAAATATTCGAGGAAGTTATCGGTCTTTAATTATTTTTCTAAACTTCTGTTGACTTCAATTATGCATATCATTTTCCATCAAAAAAAAATCCAACATTTTACAACATTAACTTCATGTAGAATATGCTTTTACAATGAGGATTTGTTGAAATTCTATATTATAAAAAAAATTCTCAAAATGTAATTATAAATAATGACGCGGTCGAAAAAGCTTGTCGGAACATTCGTAGTTAGAAGGTACAATAATGGTAGCATAGGGCCGTAGCTGGAATACCGTTACACAAGCCGACACTGGAACGGTACTATAACTCGATAAATAAACAGACTTATAGATTAGGTTTATCCCAAATGGCTTTCAATAAATTTAGATATTGTGCTTTATGAAAATCAATGGGAATTTGTCATTTAAAGTAAGTGTTAAATAATATTGTACAATCATTCGTTTTTTGTTTCGTTCATCAGAATACATTAAAATTGCAATTTTGTTTAATAGTGCTATTGATTGAATAAAAAGTATATTTTTTTCTGTGATGTTAAAATATTACAAACTGTAAAAATAGTAACAAAAACCCTAACTTATTTTTGTACGGAAGATGTAAAGGAAATGAACACAAAAACATCTAATTTTAACACAACAGTGTTGTCATAATATTTAGTTAGTATACATCCTTCAATTCTTATTATGACCACTATGTCGATGTAATATGGATGTATATTATTTACCAAACGTTATTTACCGGAACTAAATAAATCTCCATTAATGTTTTTGGTTAATAATTGTTTTTTTTTTAATCTAGCAATATTTCTTAAAACAGGAATTCGTTTTAATTTTTTTATTTATTTAAGAATATTGGCATAAGGTTCATTTCTTTGCTTTTCCAAAAGACTATTTTTTGTACAAACAGGATAATTTTGGTGTCTTATTTCTGCTTTCTTCTAAATAAGAATAATACCTCCGCAGTAACACCACAATTAATAAAGCAATTAAAGCATTATCACTTGATCCCTGACATTTAGGAATAATAGAAGCGTTACTGTCGTCCACCATCGTACCGTTATGACCGGTCTTACAGCTTACTCCCATATTCAAATAATAACACCGGATATCACAAACGCAGTGGGATCAATGCCCCTGCAACTTGTTTTCGTTGAAATCTAGTTTAAAAACCAATATTTTTAAAATAGATAACGCTGTGATATTTTGTGTATTAAAAACCAGTTATCACTTTTTGAAAAGGAAATAAGAATTTATTATTGTATTTTTAAGATCTATTTTTCTTTTATTTTGGCATTACTTTAATTTAAAATAAATATTTCAATAATGTCTAAAGCAATATTCAGTTATAGTGTTGTCTTATGTTATTCGCAAATATAATATAACTATATTTGAAAACCGTATACCCATATTGGTCGCGTATATCAAATAAAATTTAGATGTATTTTCAACCATTGTTTTTAGATTGCAGAATGTGTGCAGAATTTTCTTTATAAGTTTCTTATAAGAAAAATAAAACACACAAAAAGATCTATATCACAGTAATAGCAAAAGATAACTAATTAAATTGCACATAACCTTCATTTGAATCTACTATAACGGAATGTAAATGCACTCAACCAAATAAAAAAGCATGAGTTCAGTTAACTTTAGGTAATTATATGAATACAAGCATCTCAAAAGTACCTTCCGTTATGCAATGCCACGTTTTATTATAAAATAAATAATATTCAACAAAAAGTAGCTCCATCTAATGCTCTACTGAGCTACATCGCCATAATTCGAGACCTACGCATTAACCAATGACTTTCCTTGACTATAATTTTACTCCATAACGGGGAGATGATTTTAGGTCCATATTCATACATACTAGAATATCTAAAAAGGAAGATTCATTAAAAGCTTTCCTTTGAACTGTCAAAGTGACTGTTCATTTAATGTCATCTGTCACTTTGACAATTGACATTGATAAGAATAAGTTCAAGTAAAATTTATGAATTATATAGATCTAAAAGGCACTTCCTATGATTTAATGAATCTTTAATAAATAATGTAATAGCAAAACGGGTTGCTGGTGTAATGTAAATATATTAAATAAAACCATTAAATTTGTAATGCCTGTGAATCATATAAAAGTGAGTGCGATTTATGAATGCAGCTCACACTGTGTACTATATAAACCAGTTAAATAGTAATTGCATCGTAAAATAAAGTAACTATCTTTTTGGTAATGGCTTTTTTTAAATGGTTGGATTTTATTTTTTGCTTTTCGAAATGTGCTTCAATGACCAATTCGTCGATAAAAAGTTGTTGATTACTTTGGCTTATTATCTGCTGCATTGTTGGATTAATTCCAAATACAAATACAAGGTGAGTGTCAACTGTTGGTTATCGGTAGGTATAATACATACGCATACTTTTTAAAATTTACGTATAAAATAAAATAAAATAGAATTAAAAAGCATTTCCCTCATTATCTAAGGCATTAAAGTAAAAAGTAGCTATTATTTTATAAATTAATGAAATACCGACGCAACGCCGTTACAAATTAATTATAAGTAACGAAAGAAGAAATTACAATTTAAAAAAGCAATTTTGCTCTGAACTTAGATGTATTATGATGTAAGCTTTGCCAATGTGCGCACGAGCGAATCCGAACGACATGCAATCTTCATTCTATGTTCTAAATAAAAAACCCAGGAAACCTGCGGCCGCTCTTAAATGATGCTGCTAATGAATAATGATGAATGGACTTCCGCGTGTGCGGCTAATTACCCGCAGCCGCCCCCGCCATATCCAGGATGCCTCTGACCGTGAAGACACGCGCTAGATCAGTTTCCTTAATTATGTAACTACACTGTATCTCTAATCAATTAATTTGTATTATTCACGTGTTGTATTGATTACATTTTTTAAAAATTAAATCTTCTATATATATTATATACAAATGATTACCATGGTGTCAATATTGTACAAACGCCGTGAACATAACTGGAAATATAAAATATTTTATTTTTCACATTTATTGCTCTTATATTTATATGAATTATAAAGTAAACTGTAATGTGTCGTAGTAAATGTTTTTAGTGTAAAGTGCGATTATAGTGTTCCCGTTATTTGTAGTAGCATAAGTACCTAATAAGTACAGTTAAATACATTAATGTGCTTGGGAAGTCGGATGCTATTGTTGTCCAAACATCGATGGAAACCGTTCCCGTGGTGGCCAGTGGCTTGGTGTCGCACAACGGTTTTTAAATAACAAACCGGCCCATGTCGGTGATCACCAACATTCTCTAACTCAATAAATACATTTTATTATACACATTTCTTTTGAACAAATATTATAAAAATGTTTTGACACAGAACCAGTCTTGACAATGTTGTTTTCGTGAAATTTATATTTATTATTAACTTGGTCGGTGGTCTTTAAAATTTAAAGATTACAAGCATCTGTGTTATGTTGATACAAATTTATATCTAAGCTTAAGAAAATAAATACTAAAATAGTTTAAAAAAGTTGAATTTAGTTTCAACTTTTTTAGCATAACGTAGTACCATGATATGAATTAATGCAGCTATTTCGTTTCATTTTGCTCTTCGAATTAGTGGTTCGTTGTCTGCAAATTTTGCCACAGGTATGCGCGTGGGAATCCAAATAAATTTGACTGCATTTATTCTTCAAATACTTAAATTGTCTGCATTGAGTATAAATTATAATAGTACTTATTTAAAATTGACATATTGTTGTAAGTGTTTTACATAAAAAAGGCATACGTATGGTTATAAATATCTTTCTTGTCAAACCTGTACGAGGTATATTTGCTTATCTATTACTTAAAAGACAGCTGCAAATGCCTATATCTACTTGTGTGATTACTTTAAACATAACATTCATAACACCTAGTTACTAGAAAAATATTTTTAAAAAACGAATTAATAATAATACATATGTTAAGTTATATTATGGGATAGCTCTAAAGTATTAAATAGCAGTTGTGTCTGCATTATGCAGTGTTGAGTGCACTTTGAAATGTAACTTGCTAGCCTTGCACTTGCCCCTGCGCTTCTTCAGTGCAACAGCCTCCACGGACGACTGGCCTCGTTCATTACGATAACCACAGATATGATTCTTGCTGTTTTAAAATCGATATCATATTTAAATTGAAATTTATTATTTAAACTTATAAAAAAAGAAGTAAATTATTTGTTTTATCAATATCGTTTAAGAATAATCTATTTTTATCGTCAAATATTCTGGGAGATGGTTGTTTTTAATTTTAAAAGTGTCATACTTAATTAAAATTACAAAACATTTTAACTTAATCCAGTTTAAAATAGCAAAATTACAACGAACACTATTTAAATTACATTGATCATACTATCTTTTGTGTAGGCTTCCATTTAAAATAATAAATTATATATAAATACTATTGTTTATGCAGGTTACTATCGCGCTTATTTTGACTTAAATTCCAAAGCTTAAAACTATGTTAATCATTTCTGCCACTAAGTTTTTTCTTTTCTGTACCTTCTTATGTATTTATAGAACTTATCCGTAAAACTAGTCGGGATAACTTGTCTTATTTTTTGTAACAACTCATCTTTTATTGGTCTTTTAGAGCTGATACTAAAATATGTAAACACGTCTAGAAGTTATATAGAATTCTATTTATAAGGACTTAAGTCGTGCTGAAATATTTCATTTATACAAAAATTTGACTGGCCTTTCTTATTTACAGACATTAATTAATGTAATACTACACCTAATCTTGTTTAAATAATGAAACTTTTCAAAGGGTTCTTTGTCAAATGTCATAAATGAACAATAGAGCAACGAAAGTAAACACAAGTCGGTCAGTGGGTCTAGAGTAGACGATGCAAAACCTTTCTCTTCGCCTCAGGCCAATATAGTGAAGAATATAAAAAATATTTACAGCTGATTTGGCAAACATTACCAAAATAATGGAAAGTGAAAAAACATATTTACGTGTTTGGAAAATTATTTCGTTATTTAGTAGCTTTAAAGATGTTTTTTATGAGTAAATTGCTTTAATTAGACTCATCTTTGTTTGTTCTACGTTTTAAAGTTTTTTTAAAAACAATAGTCTAAAGTTTTTATAGCTTATATATTTGTATAGAGGTCTTTATTAGCTTTAACAAAGATACAACTATATTTTATTTGTATTGTTTCAATAACAATACAAATAACAATCTTTAAACCGGGTTTTCATTATATAAAATATTTAAATTAAAATAATTTTGCCTACAACACGATTCTATTGTTTTGTAGATCGCATTTATTTATAATGGAATCAAGCATTTAGTATGCGGCTACGATCACCATGACCATCGAAGAGACCTTTCGTGGAACTATGCCAAAAAGATTACAACTAGATAGACCCGATGTCTACGAACAGGAATGCTTGCACTATCAACATTTTACATATTAAATTAAATTAAAGGTACATAAACAAAAAACAAATTTCCACACTTACTGTACAAAGATTGTATACAGATTAGATTTGTAGTAAAAAATTGGTTAAAGCAATAAAAAAATATCTGAACTGTGGTTAAAGATTGACGCTAACTCAGATTAAACGGTAAACGAAAGCTCACTGATGCATGATCTCAACAAGAATTTACCTAAAAACTCCAATTACAACTTTGTATAAATACACCGTTACGTATATAATCTGATAACGTTATTTTAAATTCAACGAAAATTAAAGTAATTTGTGTGAGAAAAATGTTTTCTTTCACTGCTATTAACTAAATATAAACTTACTATTTTGTATTATTTTTTAAAATGATCATCAAGTTTGGTAGACAAACTGCTAGTAGTGACTATGCTTGCCGCAAAACTTTAGAAAACCTGAAAAAAAAAGAAATCCGAAGAAATTAGTTAAAAACGCGACAACAAACCGCATAATTCAATTAAATTTAGGTAAAACATGTTCGTGAAGAATGTCAGGAAACAGTTCATTATAATTATTATTGATTTATTAGATGCCTTGCAATTTACGAAAATAAACTATTCCTATAATGAATCTATATGTAATTTAAAAATGGGTATTTGTTTTAGTTTGCGTGATATATGTTTGCGTTCTTCTCCTGATTAGTGTCAGCGAGGCGTGAAAACTGACGCAGTTGCCGGTCACCGGTGCGCGACGGCCGCTCCCTACGTGGCTCGATCACTGACAGCCGATATATAAATCTAATGCTAATAATATCACTTGTAATGAGCTCCCGAATGCGAGTGTCTGTTGTAAAAATGTGTCTTCCTGTTCAGAATTAATGCTCATTTCCCATACGATGCCGAGTGCCCGACCATAAAGTTTAGAGGGACAATGACACAAAATATGGTTTAAAATAAAAACATTGTATTTAACTATTATTATATAATAATAACTAACAAAATGTATGTTATTAAAAGGCTTTATGCGGCTCATTATCTGGGTTATTATATTCTAATGTTTTGTAGTCGTTTTCAAAATGTTATATTAAATAGTATTTAAAAAATTCAATAAATAGTACGCTTTTGCTAAGAGGAGTTCGCTTGAAAAAAAATACTATAAACTATTTTAAAATTATTCTACACGTGTAAGATAAATTATATCTAGAATTTCCAACAGATTTCTTAAAAGAATTAATGTGCAATGTGTAATTTTGTCCTTGCTTTTGATGTGGCGGTGACGCGTGAAATTTGTCGCATTGTGGCGCGGGCGACGCGCGTGACGGAGCGGCGCAACCGCCTGTCTGCCGCAGGACAATCTGACCACACCCTTACACAGATTCCGACTATTGTTACTTCCGATTATTGTTATTTCATAAATTAATATGTATTTGAAACCTAATTAAAATATAAATCTCGCTATTAAATAAATAAAATATAATAAAAAAAGAGACATGTAAATTTTTTCCCACAAAGCATTCTTTCAATTCGATAGAGCATCAAATTGCAGACCCTCACGTAGAGATATTTAATTTTGATACCGAAGCCCGCGTGACGATTCCATTAGATTGCAGGCGTCTTGTCACAAAACCAAATAAATTTTATCATACCACATCTACTAGCCAATATAACGACAAAATATTGCCCGTTGCGAATCTGCGCGATTTGGACTTGTGCCGTTTTGTTCCACAAGACGCAGATAGAAATTTATGTTCTAAACTCATAGAAATTGTAGCTATAATTCTTTGTCGTTTTTGAAATAATGTAAGTCGTTATATTCGGTTTCCTTTTTCCTGGTTTTTGGTATACGTTTGAATGAAATGTGGATGTAGTGGACCAGAGGTTAAGTATGCACAGGCAGATAAGCGATTTTAGTTATAACACCGTTAACAATAGGGTTTATAATTCCGAAGAATGTTTAAGGTGATTGCTTGACCCATCTCCAGGGATTTAAGAAGGGCGTTTAGTTACGGTTTTATTTGAATTCACGTAAATACGCTGTGACAAATATTTAGACATATATTGCTCTGCTTTGGGTGTCGAATATTAAACACAATTCTATACTACAATGTGAAAGATGTACGTAGTAATTCTGACAGATAAAAATAGGCGGTTAATAATATTTGTTGTTATGAAGTAATTTTTATAACTTTTCTTGAATTAACTCTTAGAATGGATGTATATATATGTGTAGGTACATATGAATATAAATGGTAAAGTAATTGTGTATAAACTCGTCAGGTGAGTACGTCAAGTGAGTCCCACAATTTCTCGTGTTCTCCTTTCCCAGAGTTGTCACAGTGGCGGACACAAAAAAGCGAGCAAAACAGTGACAATTGGTGCATATCCTCGACGAATTATCCTTCTTCGGCGCCTTTGTCCAATTGAAGTTTCCTTTATTTTACCATTTTTGCCCTTTTTCCTTTCTCATTTGGTTATTTATCTTCTGTTTTTAGAAGCGGACAATGAGTCGGTTCCTCGCTCATTATTTCGTCGTGGTTTAGCACGCGCTCGCACCCTAAATCTCTGTCGGCATTTTTAGCGAATTACCCGATGGAGGAATGACGCTTTTTCGGGTGATTGATTGGAATAAAAATTACTTTCTGTTTTTGTCGAGACGAACCTACTAACTGCGGGGGACTTACATTGACCCTGCCCTTATTCTTTTTAGTTTAGAATATCTTTTATATTAGTACTCGTACATACAATTACTATAAGGAATAAATATTTCTCAACACAGTGTTTTTTGGAAATAGAGCATTGGCCACCCGCCGTGTCCGAGACAGGACGCCATCTCGCCAGCATACTAAGTAAGATCACTTACTTGCTTTACTGATTGTTTTGATTTGTTTTTTTTATACGAGTAACATGCATTGTGCTACATTTTGATAATATGCTTCGAACTGCATTATGCATGTGGCGTTCCCTCAAATTGTCGTTGAGATTTTAAGAAGATATGTGTCCAATTTACAAATAGATTATTTCCAAGTATCGATTTTAATAATTGTTATTCTTATAAAGAAATACTTTTAAAAAATAGATTTGTTTTGCTCAATAAAATTCTGTATGTCTCATTTTTATGCTTTTATGTATGTGTGTATTGTATAAAAATTTTAATTAAATTTGTCCAAGTCTCAAATGTAAGGAACATCTATCTTCTCATTGTCTTCAGTGATTTGTGACGTCGCAGAATGCTCGTGAGGGAAAGAGACAAAACTATAAAGATTAAGACAAAAGAGAGAGAAAGAGTTATTTTACCTCAGCAATTAATTATAATGGTGAACATAGCGCTATTGAATGTTTGAGATATTTTTATTTTTACGACCAAAATGGTTAAAGAATTCGCATTCTTAAAATGTGATTTCACACTCAATTTAAAAGTGACATCTGAATTCAATTGATTTCGATTGGTTGGTTTCTTTATTATAAAATTCAAATTAGAATCAGTATCCAGACAAGGACGACACAAACATATATAACTGAACAGATCTGAAACACTTCTTTATTTTAATATTTGTTTACATCGAAGGACGAACTTAGGATTACGTAACAAATCGCTGCTAACCATTACGAAGTGGATATAATAATAATAATCCTATTTCACCAAATTCAAAAACCCTATATTCAGTCTAATCCAAGGACTGTATTTCTGCAGATAGCGCTTTTCCGTATATTAATACCAAAATGTATACTTAAGTACCTATGTATAAAAAATAAACTTAAATTCTGTGTGTGTGTGTGTGTGTGTGTGTGTGTGCGTGTGACTTATCCTCATTGTAAATCAATACTCAAGTGACCGCACTCTATCTAATGTTTTAAGCTTACTCTAGCTATCCACGAGCGGAGATAACTAGTAGATCATCTGTATGGAGTCTGCATTGGCGTTTTGGTTGAGCCCACCAGTTTTGCTTACGTTTTCGTTGGTGTCTGTATAAACTACCTTCTACATCTAGTCTAGTCTTAAATCTTTATGGGATAAGCTTTATAATAGTTTTTTCTCCATTCTGTGTTAAGATACTAACAAAAAAGAAGCAATGTGAGATTATATCAAATTCTAGTTGAACTGGTTTTGTATTCATTCATGTTTTTATGAATGATTCAGCTTTTTAAGGTTTATCTAAATTACTCTTATGTTTCGAATTACAACATGGATACTACGAAATGGTTTCAAAATTATTTTTAAAAACAGAACATCAATCAATAGTTTCCTACAAACCTCTTATACAAGTATCATGAAAAATAACGACTTGAAAACGCTAAAATATTATTATTTTTTAAATATATACATAGATTTAATTATGTATAAAATGGTATATAGAACTTTAGGTGTCTCTTGTCTTACTTGATCTAAATTGGGTGTACATTTACGTGCTGTAGATAAACACCGATATAGCATTTTATTTATACAAGAACACCGAGTCAAGTACAATTATTATAACTATATAGGTACAATCCAACATACATCAATTAACGAGATTATGTTTAACTAGTAAAAAAATGGAATAAAATTTGATGACATGCTCAGTGTTGCCAATAATACGCCCTCCTATTTTCCTGTATTTTAGGGGTAATATAAACAAATTAAAATTATTTTAATAATCTATTGGCAACAGTGTTTGAAGCAGTTTTAAGTGATTCAAACTAAATAAAAAAATTATATGTAGTTAATTTTCACGTCTAATGACTGGACTTATTTTAAAAATATATTATGTTTATAAGTAAATTATTTAAAAAATATATAATACGGCGGATTAGAATTAATACAAGCAATAGTATACAGTCAAGTGTTACTTGCTTCGTGATTGACAGCTCGTTATATGCAGATATTTCCAAGCTTATTTCAAAATACCAAATTGAAGTTTCGGCTAATAATTATTTAGATTTTAATTACATGGAATCATAAAACATTGGGGTTAATTGTTTGCTTGGAAATAGTTTTCAAGATTGAATTCGAATTTTATTATTTTCACATGTGACGTCACGGTACGTCTGCTAGATTAGAATAATTATACAATATTTATTATGTTATTAACAAGAAATACAATTCTTATAAGCTCATAGTTTATGTGTGAGTGCACTTAAATGCATTAATCACAATGATAGAATGGCGTCAGAAAAAGAATATTTATTATTCTCACACACCGAAGCGAACTCAATTCCTATTAAGTAACAGTTGTAAATGTCGAGTGCTGTTTATGGCTCATTTTGATTGGTCTCAACTCAGGTGTTATTCCGCACGCGGGAGCTTAGTAACTGGCACTATTCCTGCGTATATAAATGGTTTCCCGCATGCGGTAACCTAACGACCAATATAAATAAGGCATAACAGTGAATACAATAATTAGAAAACTCTTTGAAACAATAAATAATGAATTAATTAATAGTTTTTACTATTGTTGTAAAATACGTTTTATAATAGTTGTTGATTCGTTGACATCAGCTGTTTCATTTGACTTTTTTTAAATTATAATGATACCTGAATTACTGGTTTTAAATTTATATAATGTAGTAGTAATATATATGTATATATATTATCGGGCATCGGGACAAGGAGGATATATAACTATATTAAAAAAAAATAAAGACCTTCCTAGGGCGCTCCTTTACAAGGCTGTCGTTATTTTGGTAATTAAGTTAAATAGAGCCATAATATTGTTCAGCAACTTCGTTTACGTTAGAAGTCCCATAGAGGCATTTATATAGGCGTGAGTATTATCTACATCTAAGCAAAGTAACGGGCTTGGAGCCTTCCCCCGTAATGCGCAGTCGTATCTAAGATAAAAAGTAAATAAAAGCACCTCATTCAGTCATAAAATGCATCTCTTTATCTCGTACAAAAACTAGTTTAGCATACAAATCCGCTAAGTGGGATCCAACGTGTATTATGTTATAAATAGTGACGCGAAATGAAAATTATTTTTTGACTCGAGGTTGTTTTGAATAAGTTGAGTTGACTTTCATACATGGTATCAAACAGCAGAATAAAATGAACATATACTAACCTAGCTCCGCTTCGGGATCAATGCCACTCTAGCCAAACATAAAGCGGAATGTTATCACATAATGTAATACTTTTAACAAATTTTCACATTTGAATTTCGAACTTACCCTCGAATCATTTGATTGTAACTCGAGTTCGAGTTATAACTTAACTCAAGTCACATCATTATTTCACAATCAGATAAAGTTTGTTGCAATTACGTACGTGACACCTCGGGAACGTAGCGAGAACATTTCTGTGTTCGCGACTAAGATTTTATCAGACTGTGGTCCTTAACACGTTAGGAGTTACGGCAATTATTTTCTATTCTATTTTTGGTGAAATGGTCTTGTTATAAAATATGATTTTTATCACTTTTACTTGGTTAAAAGGTTGTATTTATTAAAAGAAGAAGCGAGGCATCACATATTAAATCATACGTACATTTGGTTGGCCGGACACACTCCTGTTATACTGGGTTATTTCCAAGCTGATTTTGTACAGCATGGCTTAGTGGTTGAGGGTGTGAACTCTCAAAAATTAAGCCGATATCAGTGTACTTTGGTCGCTCAATACCTAAAGTATAATATATGTATACAAAGAGAAACAGGCAGATTTATGATAGCTACTAGCTTAGTATGCCGGCCTGGGGTAGTACCACCACATTCAAGCGGAACACTCGTGAAGTGACCTGGTGTAACTGGATAACGAGAGAAGTGTGCGCTCTCTTTTTGGGCGGAGCGCACTCGTCTATTCATCCGGCATAGTGAAGTCGACTGTTGCACGAGGCATATGGCTGTGGTAAGAGTTGTCTCCACCCAAGGACCACGCTCAAGGTTAACATCGGACGGTGTGGTCACATGCTAGGCTAATATTAAAAATGCGACTATGCCATTGTAAATAATAATATGAAATGAAAATCCTTTATTAGTATGGGCACTAAAGGCGTGCGCTTGGTCATCGTTAGACTCTACCATGACTTCGGGAAGGCGTATGACGAGAACACCACAAGAAACACGTCAATCTAATTGCTACCCCAGTCATCACCATGGTGCCTACCACTCTGTCAATATTTCTTCACATTTGCTCTACAATTGGGCACTATGGATCTTTCGATGGGTTTTTAAAATTAATAAGGATAAATGAAAACAAAGATACAATTTTGTCAATAGATTTATCTATATATATTTTATTGATTAAATCTCAATACAGATTCTCTCCTTCTTCACAAAGCAATCACTTCAAAAAAAATGGCATACGATTATTGCGACCCATGACATTAAGAACATGGTACATAATAAAGAAAAAAAAACAATAAAAATAATAATAATTATCAATAATGTATTTTGTAAAAATTATATAGGTTTTTTTTGAAAACTTAGACTTTACGAATTCCGTTCAAAAAGTAAATATTAATAATTATATAATATACTTTGTATTTTAACTACAATATTAAAACTATATATTACAAATTTCACTTATGTTCAAAAAATTTTATCAATCGTTTTAATTTTTCGTGTGAGATGAATTGTTAGGAGTTGTGATGAAATGTATTTTAGGATTGCAGGTCAAATCATAAAGAAAAAATTATTGTTGTCTCGAGCAGAGTGTGGCCAATGCGTAACTTCCACTATACCGGCTTTAGGCAACATACTAGGTATTTATACTCCAGTCAATAATATTTTAATTAAAAAAAAAACAATACTCCCAATTCACTCACACTATCCTCACAGCACAATTGATAAAACATATTTTCAAAATATGTCTATAGTAAACATATTTAACCTTACAATTGTAGGTATTTACAAAATAATAAGCGAGTAATCAATAATCACTTAGATTAGAGTGACGAAAACAATAATTTTAAACTATGTTACTATTGCAGTGGGAGATTCTACTTCAGCTATTGTGTAGGTACATGAAAGTTACTACGTGAAGGAAATATTCGATGTGTCAGCCATTAGTTGTAGTAGAAAATGTATTAGCCATTGAGTTAAATATACTAGAACAGCTACCAGGAATAACATTATTATACTAAAATATCAACTTTGAAATATCAAATTCATTAGTACTCTTGTAATACGTGTTTCTGTGTTAAATTGATTAAATATGAAATTAAATAAAATATGTTTTCTAAGACATGGCTTCTCTAGTATATTTAACTCAATTGGATTATTTAAAATACAGATGACAAACGAAAAATGAAAAACAGTGCTCAGGTAAACTATGAACTACGTAGGAATTAAAGAAAAATGATTCAATAAACATCGAATTTTCATAAACGTGATCTATTTATTATAAATGTACTAATAAAATTTAAACTTAACTATTTACAAAATTAGGTTACGAATACTCGACCCGAATAGAACTCGACAGAAAATAAAATAGGAACGATACAAAACATTTTGGCCTCTCGTCACTACCAACTGTTGGCTTAACTAACCCGACTTAGATTTATTTTATCTATCAATTTGAAGTCAATCCCATTATAAAATGTAGGGTAGTAGCGTGGAATAAACGAGGGCCGTTTATAAATATGAATATGTACATTTGATCTTGACCAGCTCCCGATCAATCCTGTGTTTCAACATCCAAACCGTTTACCATTCTCTCTATACTTTTTAGGTCGGAGGCGGGTGGTGTCGTCGCCGTCGTCGTAGACGTGGGCTGGTCGGGCGGTGGGTCTGCGGATGCTGCTCGAGCCGGAGGCGACCCGTTCCTTGGCCTTGCAGGAGATGAACTTAGACTCCGAGCTCGAGGTGCGACTTGCTCGAATGCTGACCCGAGACCGGGTAACGCATAAGGAGCAAACCTGTGAGTTTTTGAAAGTGGAGAAGGCGCAGGAGCTGCTGGCATCGGTGGAGGTGGTAATGAGTACTGCTGCAGTAACGGATGTAAATTAAACAGCAAGCCTGGGGGCATTTGATGCGGAGGAAAGAATGGCGGAGGATACAGCGAGGGGGGATAGAGATATGGGAGTAAGGGAGGTTGCACAGGAGGGCCGAGAGAGACGTCTGGTGCAGGCGAGGGTCTACTGGGTCCAGGAGGGGGCGAGTTGATTCTAGCTCCACCAGAACAAGATGAGTCAGAGCCGGCTTCTATTGTTTCTTCCGCACCCGAATCACCGCCTCCTCCTCCGCCGCTGCTAGAGCTAAACCAAGCTGTGGACAAGATAATTATTAGACATATATTTATGCGTAAATAGAGCGTTTTAGTAAGCATTAACTTACAGGAATGCTGTGGCGGCTGTGGTGGAGGTGGACTGGATGGGCCACCGACATCGAGTGGTCTCTCATCATCGTCGTCTCTGGCATCAGGCCGCGCTGTCAACAACGCCTGCCTGCGGTACACAGACAAACTACTCGTGTTATATTATGTACATAATAATAAGAAAGGCGAATACAATCTTTTATTTTTATTAATTTTTCACAAATAAAAACACCTACTAAAATAATGTATAAGCACTCCAATTGTATAAAATTTCTATAATAAATTATGTTAAGTGTCAAAAACCAGTGACATTTTAGTAGTAATGGCCCACAGGACCTCTGAGCCCTCCCACAAAGGTTAATCGACTCTTAATGACACCAGTGTATGTCACCCTGCTATAGGTAACCTTCTACGTCACCCTCCATTAACTAAAATGATATTATTATTATTATACAGGGAAGTAAACATTTCATTAGTTATGTGAAGATACACAAAGCTTGTTTCCACCAAATAATCCGTTAATTAAAATTGTACTAGAAGACGGCTTTAAGCCACTTAAGTCTAAGTTACATGAATTATATACTAAGGACTGATATTTCAATTCATCTTTAATTGAGCCACCTTAGCAGGGCATTTTAAGAAACATATATAATATTCTTTAAAAATGTCTAAACGATACCTAATCTGAGTTTGCTACCTGAGTTAAAACAGAAATGAAATACCGAGCCCATTTTCCTCTGGTAGATGTATCATCTGTTATGTCTACGCACGTATGAGTAAATACACTTAGAAAGTTACTAAAACTATGAACTTTAATAGAAAAACAAAACACAAAATGCTATTGTACGAAAAACATAGACTAAAAAAGAAATGGGCCCGTCTAAAGGGAAAAATTTTGAAAAAACAAAAAAACTTAAACATCTCATTCATTTAGTAAAGGAAAAGAAGAATTTACAAAGATTAACTTTTTAATGTGAACAATCTTTTTTGACACAATAGTAACAGATGCAATGTTTTCGAAACCCTATTCGTAAACAAGAGGACTTATTCGACCCTTGATATATTCGACCTCTGGGATTAAATAAATGGTCCAAGAAAATGTAATAATATATACCCATGTATTATTAATTATGATACCCTTTATGTACTATGGGTATTAATACAAGGATAACATAAACATCCTTATAACATCCGGACCGTCTAAACTCTAAACGAATATAATATACAAAGACAATAAGTACATTTATATGTTTTCATATAATTTTTATTATGTATTGAAAAATAACAAACGCGTGTCGTAGCTTATAGCTCAAATGGAGCGAATCTAGTTAGTTGAATCATGTATTTAAATTTTTAAGTAACTTCGGTCGAATTATGATGGTCAAAATGGTACAATAATAAACCACAAGCGTCTTCATCAGTGCCAAAATCTGGGGTGACAACAGGGGTACCAAATTCATTTTATTAACTCGTCTCATCGCGGACGGATAGAATTTAATTTGTGGCATCCCTGTGGGACAGGGTTGTTGCATTTTAATTTAATTTAAATTATCATTACGTTTTATTTTCGAAATGATTAATTTGTTTTTATGTTTGTGAAATATTTTACCAAAATTATTTTAGAAATTGTGTTGAAAAAAAAAATACTAATTTAATCGCGTTTTTGTTAATAGTCAGACGTTATTCGTTTGCATAATTTAACTAATAAAAGCGTTTTATTATCACGTTTAAATTATTTTATTTCAGCATTTTCATAGTAATTTAAGACGTAAGATAAAATTTAAAAAATCAAGACACAACCCTATTTCAATTGGTGAACATTAGGGTGTTCATGTTACAATGTAAACTGTTAGCCGAGTAAGGGTGTCACAACAGGGTGCGTCCGACGGCCTTGTAATTTGGGCAAATTTTTATCCCTTAAAGGAATCGTTTAGGTAGAACCCCTCGCTGTTAAAGGGAAGTTTTTTATTGTCGCATTCAAATACGGATGAATTCACCAAAAGGATAATAATTTTGATCATATTTAGGCGGATATGTTTACGTTAATCGTGCTTAAGAAATTTTATTACTGTATTTTTTATAGGATTTTTCTTTTAAAAATTTCTGTGATTTGTAAAATTTGTCTATTAATTAATAAGTTCACTAAAGGAAAGTTTATTAACTCATAAAACAATTGAAGATTAAATAGAAAGAACATGGAAAACAAAATAATATT
The DNA here is from genome assembly GCA_028551675.1 of Tineola bisselliella. NCBI lineage: Eukaryota > Metazoa > Arthropoda > Insecta > Lepidoptera > Tineidae > Tineola > Tineola bisselliella. The sequence goes on along the minus strand of JAPWLS010002393.1, from coordinate 17,469 downwards.
CATGAATAATGGTTTCAAAGCCCGTTATTTACCCACGGATTGTTAATTTTCAGCATTTGTCGGGCACAAAATGTTTTCATTTAGAGCGGGCGGCGCCTTTAATTAGGAACTTTAGTGTGGCACATGACGGGACGCGTTTACACAGCAATAAACAGCATCAAAGTGCTTTAGTCCATTCTTACAACAATACACGCTTTCGCGACCCAACCGCTTAACAAAGGAAAATGATCAAATATGCGCGGCATGTGTCCTCGCTTTTCCCGGGTATGGCGTTTGTCAAAACGCTCACGTTTCCCGCGCTTCCGCTCAACGGCCATTTTGAAAAGATACGTTTCCGGCGTCCAGCATTTCCGTCGCGTTCTCTCTTATTCGGATGCTGTGGTATGAGTCGTTCCGGTGCAAAATGTTTCGAGTAAGCGAATTAAAGAAGTCTTTGTGTCATTAAATTATATTATAACGTGGATTGTAACTTGTACATACCAAAATATGTACCCTAAATAATTATAGGCATACATACATACATAAGTGTATAAAAAGATAAACAGCGAATTTTATTACGTTACTAATCTAGAATTTATATTATTTCTATTTAAATATCGTAACACGAACAATTGTAACACCACTCAGTAAATAGTTATCTTTAGACGGGAGCTTTTACGTTTAAAACAGTCTAATGGAAGCGCTACGTTTATAGAGCACCGCGTTGGTGAAATTGCACTGCAAAAAAGCTAAAGCTGATTTTATCGTGAAAATCCAATTTTCTCCGTCGCACGCTAAAGACGCGGGAAAAAAGCGCTAAGTCTCCATGACTCTACCATTTTCTGAACGTTACCCGCCATGTTTAAAATCCGAACACGAATAAGGAGGCGCCGGATTGGTATAATTTGAATTTGGAACGGCGCCGGCCGTGTCGGTGGCTTACGTTCGAAAACGTCGGGGCTGGTGGTCTAATTAATTTGGAGAGATCTCAGATAGGACGCTAATTTCGTTAGCTGTTAAGTTTAGTTTAAATAGAGAGTTTTTGCCGTCATTAATCTTGTGCTCGCCTTTTAGAATGAAGTGGCACTGCTGAATGAACGAGTCTTTTCAGGAGAATTACGTCTCTTGTATTATATATGGGCTTTATTTTGTTAACAAAAGGAGTGCTTATTACTTTAAAGTCGTTTGAGAGATGCCGGAGAAAATTAGGTAAACACTGTTTACTATGAAATATTTTGTTTAATTTATTACGGGCGAGTAATTTAATATCATAATCACTGAGTTAAATATGCCGGATAAGATGCCAGGAAGGATGTTTGGTATTAGGTCAGTTTTGTTATATACATTGTGTTTATATTTTTTAAATTTCGAGTTCTTTTATTTTAAAACTAATTTTAAAATATAACATGGTTACAGCAACTTACAGCAATCCTTGCGTAACATATTTTTCATAATATAATGTGATTTCTTTCTCTAGAATATTTAACTCAATGACTTTAATAGATGTTTTATAAATGCTTAGCTTTATTTGTCTCAAAACTCTTTTGCTTATTTTCTAATCTATAAAATATTTTTCATATATAATATACCTATAGGCAAAAACAAGGACAAGACACTTACTTTTTCTCTCTTTTCCCAGCACCAGTGTCCCGGAATCCCTTCGCGAATGGGTTATTATCTATCTTCAATTGTGTTATCTAGAAAATAATATATAGTTTAATAATTTTTAGTTTTAAAACTACGAGTATATTTTTTTAAATCCAGTAATAGTTAAAACATGCATAATAACTTGTCAGATGATGTGAAAGTATTAAATGAATTGCAATTTAAAACACGTATAAAACAAACGTTAATTGACAAAGCTTTTTACACTATGAATGAAGCTGCAAATGGCAGTCTGTGACACTGATTGTATCTAGTAGTTAATATTTGTTGTTGGAGTGAGTAGAGGGCGCCGTCGTCGTTGCTGCATATTGTTGTATTGATAAATATAGTTATACTTTGACAAGTCCAAGTGTTCCAATAGGAACCTACGGATGATGCATTAGAAATAGAAATAGTTGTAATGGCAAATTTACACATGTTATTTGTACCTGTACTTTTTATCATTCAGAAAAAACACCTACAAACAGGACGATTATAATTATTGTAGGTATATGTTTGTGTTGGCTTTGTCCTAATAGACATCCTAGTTTAGGGTCAGGGTTATATATAATATACATATACAAAGCTTCCACTTAGTTTATAAATAAATAACTTGAAAAAGTACATACCTTTTCATTCTGGTAAGCGGTGACAGCGATAAATTCTGTTTCTTTGAAGACATAGGTTCTGAAGGTTGAGTACGGGAGCTTCAGGATATCGTTCGCCCGCACCAGATGGAACCTCGGCTGGTACTTGTGCATAGAGTTCAATATCGTCTGCGTGACACACTTCAATAAGTTTAGGATTATGATCGAATTATTTATTATTAGTTATTAGCACTGTCGGCTTTATTCGTATTTTGATTAATTTAAAATTATGTGTATCATTCAATTTACCATTGAGTTAAATATACTAGAGAAGAAAACAATATACAATTAAACAACAATAACTATAGCACAGTACCGAATCAGTGTGCATGCATGACGGGTACAATGATATAAAACCAACAATTTTGTGCCTGGTGTCTTCTCTTATATATTTAACTCATTGATATTTTATAAATAGCAAAACAATGGGACCAAAAATCTTCTATTAGATTATGTAATATGACAATACATCAATAATTGAGATCCCCATTGGCTTTAAGTAGAATTAGCACTAGTGTAAATGAAACTTAATATTTGTAAAGAAATACATATTCATAAACATAGCAAGTACGAACATAATCGTTTAGAATCATGTTACAAAGTTGCAATACTGGAGGTAAAATCTATCAGTACTCGAGACAAGATTAAGTTGTTTAAATAATTATTAATAATTTATTTTGCGACATGCATCTTTTCAGTTTCATAATTTAACGCGATATATAACTTTGTAGGGTAAGGTTGGGTTAGAGTGTGTGTAGGATAGTAGTAATATAAATTGGTTTTGGGTCGATGATGAGAATCAGCCCAATTTAGACGTAGGCGGGTATAACGAGCTAGCAACACGTACATTACTCTGTGGTTATAGCTGTCTCCGCATATAGCCGTATTCTAGCTTATCATTGGGCGCAATGTACTTATAAAAAAAATTGCGTACAAAATACTTCGCTTTCTTACACCATCCATCCCTACATACACATTTTGAAATGTATTCTATTGCTTGCACTAAACTGTTAGTGTTAATTCTTCAAAGAAATTGCTTGAGCGAATGACTTGACTTTATACAACAAAGTAACATCGCTTACAATGGCATACTGCAGTAAAATTTATACGTACTTATGATTTTGTATAGAAATAGGTAATGAAGCAGTAAAATGACAGTCGATTCTTAACGTAATCTCACTTGAGCCTAATTAGAATCCTTGGCTACATAGTTTGATACTTTTCCCTTACTTTTATTGTAGACCGGCGCGCTAAATAAGCGAAAACAATTGCTGTCAAAAAGAAATGTCTGGAGGCAACATTCAAATATTCACCACAAGTATGTCGATTTGACGAGATAAAGGTGTTATGTATAAAGAAGGTACACTCTTTCCGTTATAGGCGACTGGTATTATATATATTATTATTTGTAAATTTATTATTACTATAATTTACATAAAGTTAGTTTTTAGTTCTTAAGCTTGAGCAAAAATTTTACAGAAATAGAGACCGGCAATAAAAAATAAACACACATACAAATTTAATTTCTATATCTTGTTAGGTCGTTTCTATATTAATTACGCTTAGAGCGAGTTCCAGTTTTGTTCGAAAACTTGTAAAACGACTGTTGAATTTAATAAATAATATCGGAAATTGACAATGACATATACCAGTTACAATTATTTATTCGTGATTGTCCGACCGTTTCGCGTTCACAATTTATCACAATTTATACGGAAAACGTTATTATGTTATTTAAATATTGAAAGCATTAATATATCTTGATAATAGCGTGAAATAATTTAAATATCAAATGATGCGGAGGGGACAATGTCGGCCACAATATAAATAATTAATAATATTCGGAATTTATCGATACGAAGAGTGGCCCTTAAATATTTCACCCCCGACCTAAGGTCGTGTTCCCACCTTTAAAAACATTTCTTTACATAATCGTATTACGTGTCATTCAATGACCTAAAATCACTTGGTATGTTTCAAAAATACTAATAGTAAATTATTAATTTATAACACGGATGCGTTTGGTCCGACACTCGTTCATAGATGGCGCTGTTCAAATTATATCACACATTCTACATTCTTGCAATGATATACAGCAGCGGTTCTCAAACTTTTTTGGCAAAGGAAAAAGCCTTAATATAATTATAAAAAACTTTATTTATATGTATTTATGAATAATCATATTGCAATGTAATATTACGTAATATTTAGATGTAACCTTATAATCTCCCTTTGGTAGGTATTTTTTGCAGCATTTTAGCACTAGGGCTCCGCGAAACGCACTTTGAGAATGGCTGATATACAGGTATATAACATGATTAAAATGTCATAAACGAAACTTACTATTTAGCGGTTAAAAAACTCATTGTTTCAAGTGTAACATCGACCTAAGACCATTATACATCATTATCGCGACGACTTGTGAATTTTATATGTTGGATCACGATCTTACCTTGAAAGTAGTGTTCAAGTAAAATCGCCTTTAATTTGCATCGCTTAATAACGCAGGAAAAGATTATAGATAATTTCTAGTTCTAGGTAGCAATAATTTAAAATTAATTGTTTTATTTTATCATTAAAATTATAGAAAAATGTACCTATTCTTTTAAACTGTTTCACATTTATTTCGGCCGAGAAATGAACTTAGAACTTCAGCGTAATAGATTGGGGCGCTAACCATGACTCGTAATTGGTAAACAAGAATTTACAAATTTACAAAAACACCCACTAAGTACTATTATTAGCGTATTTACTAAGCTCACTCCTAATGTGAGGTGTAAGGGTACTGGGGCAGAGAGAGACTATAGAAAACAAATGAATTTTTATTAAGCATACATTTTGTTTTTTAACTCTTTTCTTTTATAATTTTTTCATTATTTATTATATCTCTGTAACTTTAAAAAATGTAAAGGATTTTTTAGTATTTTTTGTTCTGAGAATAACCGTATGCCCTCGATATTTAGTTATTCAAATGCGTATTGCAAAGGGCAACACTTTAGGTATTACTTAACTAGTAATTTGGACGCTTAAATCGTATAAATTTGGCCTTTTTTCGTAGCATAATGACAAGGTGCGGTGACCCTCGCACCAAATTACCCGGTATTACCTATTAAATACGCAACTGTCCCCTCGGCCTTGAGGGAACTGTAATTTTAGTAGTTTCTCGGTTTCACAAAAAATTGTCTTTTTTATTGCATGTAATTCTTTTATTGTTTAATTTAATTGTATGTTATATCCTTCGTAGAGATGTTCGAGGTTGCTTGCGAATATTAATTGACTAATTTAACGTTATTTTGATTACATATTAGCCATAACACCACCACATTGACAAGGCATCTGCTATTTCTAAAACAATGCATTTTGCAATTATTATACTATATTTTTTTTAATTACTACGAACGCTTAAGAATTTGTATAATACAATTGAGATTTTGTAATAAGTATAATTGTAGTTATAAAAGTAACTCATATTTTCTGTCTACATTTTTTATGTATAAAACTTAATTACTGTAGTATTTTTAATTAGTCTTTATAAGGTGGTGTTTCAAAAGAGAACAAAAGAAATATATAACAAGATTATATGTACATATATAATATATTAAATAATTTTATATATTACATATAGTTATCGGCGAGTTTCTTATGGTTTTCTTCATGTGATACGCCTTTCCGACGCCATTGTAATCTAACGATGAGCAAGCGCACGCCTTTAGTGCCTATGTTATTAAACTAATTTCAGTTCATATATTGATAAATTGATTGTTCCATATAAAATATTATTCAATATCATTGTTTCGTTTAATTAAATTGTCATTTATTCAGATTTCGAATATATTATTATTTGTTCGGTGATCGAATGCAGAAAGAATGCAACGCGTCTGTTTGTATGCAAAATATTTTAATAATTAATATTCTAAACCATTAGGCTGCAGATAACTTCGTCTGATATGTGTCTACAAAAAAAATATATATACAGTGGTACCTCGACATACGAGTTTAATTTGTTCCGTAACCTTGCTCGTATCTCAAAGCACTGTATGCTGCTGCTAATGTAGACCAGGGCGCATGTGGGGTCGTGTGCAGCGGTGTAGTGTGCGATTCCTCATATCTCAAAGCAAAATATCGCTCGCTTTGCGGCTCGTATATCAAAACACTCGTATATCGAGGTACCACTGTATTACTATATAATTGAGTTCATTGTAATCTTCGTCTCATTTGCATCCACATTAAGTTATAAACATTTTTTTTTAAATACGTCACTAATTTAATTGATACCTACACCTCATACTAAGATTTTAAAAAACGAGATAGTGTATTGTTTTTTCTCTATGAAACAACTGTCAGCATACAAAGACGCCTGTGTAGTGTCCAAGTTGGCGGTTACAAGGCATACATTTTCTCAACATACGAAGGTTTGATTGAATCAATTTACTAGTGGTAGACTGATCTTTTAAACTAATTATCATAATAATATTATAAATTTTATATTGCTTTAAAAGATAATAATAATACTAAAATTAACTCATAAGTAATTTCTTCCAGATAACCAATTGTCATAGAAGAAGCAGTATTAGTATTGGGCAATGCAATTTAGGTAAATAAAATATATAAATATAAGTAAACATATATACATATATTATTATACAGAAGGAGAGAGGTGTAATGATTTATGTTTAAGTTTAAGGATAGGGAGAGATGGTGCAAATTTAATAGATAATGGTTAATCATTCCAGAGACGCATAGCTTCCACAGTAAAGGAATTTGAGTGGTCAATCATGTTAGCGAACAACCTATGACATCACCACATGATAAATAACATATCAATTCTCACGCTCATCCAATTATGTACGTCATCCGAATCATTACCAAAAAATATTATAACACTATAAAAAACCTAGTTAGTTAACGAACCCTTCGTTCCAAAAACGATAATGTTAAAATTATAGTAGAGTCGAGAGCGCGTTGGCTTTAATTACCTGACTTTTATCCGAACCGTCCAATTTCTTTATTTTACGGCTGGACAACAAATTAATATGTAAATCGGGCATGCATGGTGGTCTTGTGATGTACACACCCGATTGCAACATGTATCGATAATTATTATCGACGTTTTAAATAAACATTTTAACGAATTGTTTGTAGTAAAATGTTACAACGCCCACATAATTAGGAGGAATACACTGCAATATATAAACTTTATAAAATAATAAATATTAATGTATTTAAATGTTTTCTAGATTATTTTAAATTTATTTTCCATATATAAAACAAATAAGTATTAAAAAAACATTTTATAAAAAAAACATTTTCAGAATGAAATGGAATATTATAAAAATGTAGAGTTTTGAAATTGCAGGGGAAAGACACCGTATTGATTTTCTAAAAATATAATTAAACCCAACTGTTAAAAATATTAGAAGTATTTTTTTTTCGAAATAACCTATAAGTAAATGTTATTGAATATAAAAAATGTAAGTATCGATAACTAATAAGTTACAACACTATCCCAATAGACATGTTGTTGGCACGTTTGTAAAGATGGCGCCACTCGTCGCATTAATTCATTTTGGATTTAGTCACGCTTGCACTTCACTACGATTCGTGTTAATTTATTAATTCTAATAATTTTATTCATATCTCTATATAATTTTCTTAGAACCCGTGCAGTTGAGATTTTTAAAAATGCAAGGCAAATAATAATTTAAGAAATTTTAATTATTGATTGATAATAGTTTTGGTTCTGCTATTCGATACTAGATGGCGTTGTTTTGGCAATCATTTAATGCCGTTTAATTAATTTTGTAACATAATAATAATTATAATTATTTTTATTACTTTATGAATTATTCAAATTACTTGAAATAATGACAAATATATACTTTTTTTCAGTTTTGTGTGTTTGGATGTGAAAATAACTATAAAAAAGGTATATTTTTATGTTTTAATGATTAAATATTCAATATAATTTTATTAGGAATTATTTATGAAAAACATGCACGTTCAGAAATGTCATTTGAATGCATTACGTAGCTGGCAACCGCGGACGCCCCACGTACGCGTTCCGATTCACTCCAAGTGGCTAATTCACGCGGTAAACATACGCGCCATAATTCATATCAACCGATACCTCTAAGCGAACGCAACAAACCTATAGCTATCCTTATCCAACACATGTGGTGTGATCGGAACGCCTGACTATATGTGTGTTTTTCTTTTTAGCTCCTTTGAAATCTTATTTTGAATTTTATTCCAAGTAAGGGGGGGCGTGGATGCAGCTCGGGATGTCGCATTGCTTTCAGCTCGTTCTCTCGAGTGCATTAAGTAGTTGCGTCTCTTTCTAGCTTTTTGTAATTTTAATTCGCATGACAAGCATCGAAATCTGATTTAGTTCTTGAAAGTTTTTGTTGGAAATCTTTGGCATTCTGTTGAGGCGCAACCACGTTTTGTTTGGAGTCTCCAAAGACTGTGCAAAATACTAATAAGAAAACATGTATATATGCACCACAATAAAAAAAGAATATAAATAATATTTATGCACGATATGATTTTTGGATGAACTAATAATAATAAACTTAAGACTTTGAAGTCAGGCTCGAATAATAAAGATTAAAAAATCAAATGTTAATTTAGATCATTGCAGTAAAAATTAAATCGTATTTTTATTTTGGCAACACTGATTATTGTGACAACACTGACTGTAGACTGTAGACAAATAAAACACCCTCATGTCGCTTGTGTACGGAAAGTAATACTAGCTTCATTTATTTCTTTTCCTAATAATAAGAAAAGCATATAGGTACTTATCTAGGATTAATATCTGAGATAAGTAATCAAAGAAACTTAAAGAGCTTGTCGGTGAATACGAACATAAGATTTCTATTTTCAGAGAGCTTAAAATAAACAAAAAATCGAAAGCCTAATTGTCAAATATTTATGTGATAAATTCGCACTAGTATTTTTCATACAAATAAATTGAATACACCAAAAGGTAAGGTGTATGTTTTTTTATTTACATATGAAATAAATAATATTATAGATATCGTATATTTGAAGGCTTAAATCTCAAGAACTATCACTTCATAATAAAAAAATAATTTTATATTAAAACCTTATTAAAAACTTCCTGTTGAGACAAATTTTAAACTAAAAGAAATAACGAAATTCTTTTAAAATACTTCGATTTCGAAATCGCATCTATTTTTCTGGGTCGTATTTGGATTTTTTAACACACTCTATTTTGTATGCTATAATAATAAAAGGCAAAAATTCTAAATTAATATTATATTTAAAATATGTCGCGTTTTATTATTATAGAAATATCCTATTAGATTATTCTCATGTTTAGTTTTAATAATTTGACATTATAGATATAATGTATAGAGGGTAGTTTCTCAGTGGGCCGTCAACCAATAAAGGACTTTATTTTTATTGTACATATCTACGCGCATATCTTACAATAACACGCTGTATAACCCAAATTATCACGTCAAACCGCAAGACACAGTAGACAATAACATTGAAATATATAACAGGAAGCGTTATATACATTAAATTTTGCTGTAAAAAGCAAACAGCAGTAAGTTGCCCGTTACCCTCAGCGCGGTCAGGTGTCGGCTGCCGCTTGGCAAACACACTGATTGATTTCTGATGTACCCGACTGTCGAAAGGGTGATGCATGCACCCAGTACATTTATTTACACTCTACGCTCACCAAAAAAGGTAGTTTAGAGCATACGATATTTATAATATTAAAAACATGTACATAAGTTGTTTTTATTAATATTTCGTTCAATTGTTAGAATAATATGAGATTACCAACAACAAGAGTAACACATAAATGGCAACTACTGAGTAAAAATTAAAATATCAATTGTAGCTACTTAATTTGTAAATTTAACTAGATTTATGTAACTTGAATAACTTATATGATTTTAATTATTTAATAGTACACAAATGATATAGAAGAGATATCTCAAATAAAAACATATTATTTTTGTGTATAAATAAAACAATATAAAAAATATATGTAACAGGACACGTGTCACACCATGGAAAGCATTAATGACTGATTGAATCGCATTAGCCTATTGCGCTTATAATCAAGCGTAACAATGTTGTTCCTGGTGCCTTCTTTATTATATTTAATTGATTTGTATTATTTCAATAGCCAAGTAATGTTTCGGAAACATGTAGTGACTACAATTTGTTGAAAATCCAACAAAAATAAACAACATCTAGTCCTGTTAGTATCTACCTACATTAAACAGTCTCACGCAAACATGCTTTCCCATGACAATTAGTTCTCTGGAAGAAATCGCTTTTAGTGATAAGATTGTCAGTTTGTTTTAAATTATACACCTTTACTTTATTTATTAACTTAAGACCATAAATGGTTCATTATTAACGCGAGTCTCAAGGTAACAAATTAGTGTCGCTACTCGCCGCTGTGCTCTCATGGCGTTGTCGTCAAGATCATTGTTTACCAAAGCTTTTTGTGGTAAAAAGGGCATTAGTGAACCCTTCTGTTGACTTACTGCTAAGGCGGTTTGCGTGTCAACATCAGACGCAAATATTGGGGCTTCGGCGGCTTCTCTGACTAACATAATCTGCTTTTTAGTAAATGTTTTGCCGATGACTTCTTTATTCTTTTACACTTCAATTTTGTACGCTAGAAGGGTGAGCCTCGAACTCGTGTCAAATCATACAAGACAATGATAATCAAAAACAAATGAATATATAGCACCCTGCGCTCAAACTGGTACTATGATGGGAATCAGGACAAGCAGAGCAGACTTAACGCAAATATAAATATAACAGACAAATATATTATAGGTAATCTTTGAATTTAAAATGGTGATATTATTTTATTCACAACAAAGTAAGTGGAATTTCTGCCTATGCCATTTGGATAAAGGCGCAATCAAATAAGTATGAAAGTACAGTTCCAAGCGAATTCGTTTCACGAGGCAATCGTTTCATACGACGCGGGAGCCGATCCATTAGCGATTAACGAGCTATCGGCGGCGAGCACTAAATTAAAATAAATATTTGCCGGCATGCGCCCGCGCACAAAGACTCACGCACTTTCAAGTCGCCGACACACGCGCCGACGGACCTCAGAGGACGATGCTCGATTTAAGACAAGTGTTGTTTTAACTTTTGGTGTAAAGTACACGGTTAAAAGGTTTATCAAGTAAAGCGATGGTCAAATTAAGTAACATCTCGTGGGTGTTTATAGCACTCGTTTGGGTGGGGCGATCGAGGTCATGATTAAGTTTGATAACAACCATAACTGGTTACTTAGTCAATTAATGATATAACAAGTGAAAACAAACAAAATTGGTTGTCTTTAATAACGATAAGTCTGACACAGAAGTCTCCATATCTCGAAAATACTCTATATTAACTGACGTTTGCCCAAACAAAAGTAAAGTGACCATATTCGAGCTATATGTGCTTGCAATTATAACCTAAATTCTATTCAGAACTGAAAACCAAACTATGCTGTAATCAAATAATACCTCAAGTTACACCAATCAATACACTTGACCATAAAATTCTACAACAAATAGAGCACGTACATTGAAAAATAAACAGGAAGTAGCCGAGTTAAATAAGCACCTTTTAAAGAGATCATATTCAGGTTAAGAGACGTGTTTATTGAAGATTTATGTTGAAAACATAAACAGGTATCTTATTCTATTTCGTACAGGACTGACTGACATATATAGAGTGCAATGAAAATAGTACAAACAAAGGTAGTAGAAAATGATATCGGAAGTTATTTGCTACTAACAGGACGACGCCAACCACTACATCCGTTTCCATAAACCCGACATCCTCACTAAGGAAAACCAATCACTGCGAGAAGTGTTGGTATAAATAACTTCATATTTTATTCATTTGTTAATATTTGCAACTCGATATGGTTAACATTCCAGAGATATGTAACGTGGCAATAAAATTCGCGGGTTTAAACCGCAAGCGGGTCTGCATAGAAGGTCTGATTGGATTTATAACTGGGAAACGTGATCACATGCGAGTATTTTGACGCGCGATTTATAATAGAAATTTCCCGCACCCCGTATAGGATAACAAATGATCTATGTAAATGACTGTAACAAAAAAAAAATTGAAAAGTAAATTTAATTAATATGTCCTTTTAATGATTAATGTTAAATAAATATAAGACACACATTAAACATGGTTTTATTTATCAAATAAGCAGAAAGTTCTATAATCTTCTGTATGGATTCCATACTAACTTTTATTTCAAACTTTGACATCAAGTCGGCACGGGTTATCATTATGCGATTGCGATAATATTTAATATTTCAGTTATTAAGGTCAATTGGAAAAAAATTAGAGGGTATGCGTATCCAATTTCGCAAAAAAAATGACGTTTTGCCCTTATAGCTTGGGACACCCTAATAAACGAGAGACCGCAACACGAATTTATGACGGTCAGCGAAATTTTCGCATTGTGTCGGACTTCCTTGAAAGTTGCTCCCGAAATAAATTACATAATTTTTGTAGTTGTTCTGAGTGAATTTATTTAAAGAAATAATTTATTGTACCTACCAAAATCACAAAAAGCGAACTTTATTTTCTGCCACCTTTGGGCGTGTGTGAGCGATGATATATACAAAATAAAATAATATAAAGTTCATAAAACTTACCAACAAGATTCTTCTGTTATAAATGTAAAGCCACCCTCACTATTCCGACTTAGATCTGAATGAATTAAAGATGATGTTACACGATTTATACGAATATATATAAAATAATAATATAAAGTTAATTTGATCTTGCAAGAACAGTCATTTTGACTGCTCTGGTAAATCTAGTGTTAATTTTCACGAAGTAATTTTTAAAAACACTTTTTATACATGTATAAAAATCAAGCAATGAAATATTACATTCCTACATAAGTTATGTATAAAAATATATATGTCCTATAATAAAAACCATAATAGGTTATTATTAAAAACACAGCAAGTTATTACAATGTTGGCAGGTCATTTAGCCACGATGACAGATGAGGCCACTAGTGACGTATCGTCCCTGTCTACCCTCATGACACATGCAAAATATAAAGATTAGAATATTTATTTTCGTATTAGGGGATGTATTTTTTGAATAATTGACTCTATTTTTATAATAAGCTACTTTTTAACACTAGATTTACCAGCTTAAATATACCTATTTCTATTAAAACCAAAAAAGTATATATTTGTAACAAATATGTATAAAATAATATAAAGTTCATAAAACTAATTCTTCTGTTATAGATTAAGGAAGATTAGAAGAATTAAAGAAAATGTTACACGCAGTAGGAATTTTAATTCGATCTTGTAAGATCAGTCATTTTGACTGCTCTGGTAAATCTAGTGTTAAATAAATATCTTTGTATTATATTTATTATTTCTGTTATGATGTTAATGTATTTTAAAAATGCTACCGTAACGGATTAGACCAGAGGTTCCCAAATTTAGTTTCGAAGAACTTTTGCTACTACATTTCTACCATATACCCAAAACTCGTCAAAATGTGAAGATTAGATCTAACGATGTAAATTTCCTGGCTACATTGATAGGTGAAGCCAAACCAACATTTTTGTTCGTTATTTTCGTGATAGAATCAGATAAATTTTCGTGAACCCCCACCTACAACTTGTGAACCCTCCCAGGCGGTCCATCTAGATCACTTTGGGAACCACTGGATTAGACCAATCAAAATAAACGCAATAGTAAAACGTATCAAAATTGTAAAATTAGGTAAAAATACATCATGCGACTAGAAAAAGATGTATTTTATTTGACCGTATAATACATGGCGTCAACTTAGTTAAGAAGTACTCTTGAAACTAGTCGTATATCGTCTAAGAGCATTTTACAAAGGTCTGTCATGTTCTTCCTTTTCACATTAACGGCGCGTGTTGGTCGCGTGCATTAGAAGTGTTAGGGGTAAAATTTACCCTTCCATGGGTATTTTAGGGTTAGGGTGTGATGTAAGGTCATCAAGATTGCAATGAAAATAGATTTAAAATTAAGTTTGGTAAAATATTGTTTTTAAATTGTGCCGACAGAGGGCGTATAATGCAGGCATATATCTCGTACATTACTGGATAAGCTTAAATACTGGCATATTTTAGTATAGTAGACAATACCCTTGGAGCATCAGCGTCTGTATATCTATGTATCACTCAGCGCCCTCTTCCGTTATAAAAAAGAATTAACAAAACAGCAAGTATTAAACAAAACATGAGCAAATTCAACCATAATAGCTATAAATATAAATAAATAGACATGACAATATAAAAAAAACTACTTACGAAATGTTAACACATATATAGTATGTAGGTGTTAAGCCTATTTATTTTTTTGGTAAATAGAAAACATATTACTAAAGTCTTTATTTACTACAAAATAAAGCTTCAATTGGTATACGCTTTAGTTAAAAGAAATAAATTTTCTTGGTGGAAATCACTTAAGTGCTAACTTAAGCCCCTATACGTAGTAAGCCACGTGCCATTTTGATGGGTAATAGTTACATTTAGACCTCTAATGTTTGACCTGTAAAAATTTGTACTATAGTTAGAAATATTGTTAATTGAAGTAAACTTTAGAGAAATGTAGCTGATCAAATTAATTAAGTTTTAATTTTATAATATTTTTTTCGCCATGTCTTATGACTATAATGAACTGTTTCTTAAGTAGTTTTACGCTGGTAGGTACATATAGAGATAGACAATTTTTAGAAGGAAAATTCAATGTGATTATACCTCGAGGAAGAATAACGGTATTCCGTATTTAACAAATAAGTTTTGTGTTAGTTAAGTGGACCTTTAATCATTTAATAAAACACCTCATAAACAAGACAAATGTAATTTACACTTCCAACAGGGTCCAGAAACGGGTCAAAATTAAAGGTCAAAATTAAAGGAGCATTGCTATTTCACGAAGAAGTTATAGGATTGTTTTGAGGGTGGTCAATTTAATGTCGAGGGTTCATTATTGAGCAATAAAACTGGATCATTCGTGTTGTTACTTGTTTATTGATTACGTAAGGGTTGTATTATAGGTTCTGATAGGGCATTTTTAGGGCAGTTAGATACATATGCTAATAATACTAAGTCGTTTATTCCTATAAGAGTCTGTTTTACAATTTAGCATTGTTGGGGTTGATGTCCTGGATTGCTAAATCAGGAATATCTTTTGAGAGAAAATTAATCTTGAAATAGTATATTTTGACAAAAATCATCGTATATACCAGCCATTCTCAAAGTGTGTTCCTCGGAACCCTGGGGCTAAAATACTGCAAAAAATACCTACCAAAGGGAGATTATAAGTTTAATTACTTTTAATGATAAGATCGCCAATTACTCTAAATTTGTGTTTTGTCTGTGCTTTTTTATAGTATATACCAGCGGTTCTCAAACTTTTTTGGCGAAGGAAAAAGCCTTAATATAATTATAAAAAACTGATTTATATGTATTTATGAATAATCATATTGCAATGTAATATTACGTAATATTTAGTTGGAATATTTAGGATGTAACCTTATAATCTCCCTTTGGTAGGTATTTTTTGCAGTATTTTAGTCCTAAGATTCCGCGGAACACACTTTGAGAATGGCTGGTACAGACTATTGTTATGTAGAGTTTAGGTAATGAATAAATGTAATTGGAAGATAAAACTCATTGATAAGTACCTACTTGTTACAGCATATATTAATTTTGGATTAGAGTGTCACAGGTACCCCTAATGTAATTACGCGTTGCACACTCAAAGATAAGATTATTAAATGTATTAGATCTTATTTCGTGTTATTAGATAATGTTTACTTGATAACATGCGCACGCTATCGTTATTAAATGTAAATGATAAAAAAACTTACCAAATGATAACTTTATTGATTTCGTATGTGCTGAATTAAAGGATTTATTATTATCAAATGAAATGGTTTATTAGCATAGGCACTAAAGGCGTGCGTTTGCTCATCGTAAAGCTACATTCACACTTGTCGGCTGTCGGATCCGGATTTTAATCGGATGTTACAGTGGTAGAGTATTTTATACAAAATCGGTGTCGGACAAGTGTGAATAGCTTCATATAAAATACTCTACCACTGGAACATCCGATTAAAATCCGGACCCGACAACCGACAAGTGTGAACGTAGCTTTAGACTCGACAATGGCTTCGGAAAGGCCTATGACGGGAAGAAGACCACTAGAAACGTCAATTATGTCCTATTATGATTATTATTATTACAAACATATGTATTTAACACTAGATTTACCAGCTTAAATATATCTATTTCTACCAAAACCAAAAAAGTATATATTTGTTACAAATATATATAAAATTCATAAAACTAATTCTTCTGTTATAAATTAAAGAAGATTAGAAGAATTAAAGAAAATGTTAGATGCAGGAGGAATTTTAATTTGATCTTGCAAGACCAGTCATTTTGACTGCTCTGGAAAATCTAGTGTTAAAACAACATAGGATATTTAAAACTAATCTTAAATGGTAGCTAAACCAATATTCCCACAACAAAGCGAAAGACTTTGAAGGGAGAATAGGAACGGAAACGATAGGGGAGAAGTGGGGAGAGGGATAAAGATGGCTCCACAGGATGTAGAGACACGTGCTCTCTTCCCCGGACTTCCTGTATCCTTCCAAAAACTTTCCAAAAGAAAAATAATATTCGTATGAACTATTGTATGCAATTTAGGGGAATAATTTTATTATGATATTAGACGATATATATATCGTTTTAGTGGCTTTTGTTTGGTTTATTGAGATGTCTTCGGTTTGAATCCTGGGTTATATCATTTGATAGACGTACGGTTATTAAGTTCAGCATTTCTAGTGCATCGTTAATTTAAAGCTAACCAAGAATTGTACCTACTAATACTAACATTACATTGTACAGGGTTTAAATAGCGAATTTTCATTAATTTTTTCTCGTCATATGCGTTTTCGAAATCTAGACTATGAATGACTAAGTGCTTGAAGAGCCTATGCGAAGTAAAGATTTTTGTTTTATGATTTTTTTTTGATTTGAACTGAGAATATATTACAAAGGCCAATTAATTAATAATAAAATGTCAACGGATTTTTGATTACTCACCTATTAATACTGGATACCGAAGGCACATTATCCTGTGAGCAAATGCCCTCGCTTAGAAGT
>JAPWLS010001023.1:0-304248 GCA_028551675.1 Tineola bisselliella | reverse complement strand
TGATATATTCCTAACCGTCGTTCGGAGTCTCAAAATCCAATATGTTTGTCGTAGTTCGTTAAGGTTTGTTTGATGGTTGCCATGTGCCGTACGTTCATGCGAGTCAGTAATCAGTAGTCGGGTGGTTGCGTGTCTGCCGTCTAGTATGATCGGGTTCTTGCATAGGTCGTCGATACCCTG
The DNA here is from genome assembly GCA_028551675.1 of Tineola bisselliella. Taxonomy (NCBI): domain Eukaryota; kingdom Metazoa; phylum Arthropoda; class Insecta; order Lepidoptera; family Tineidae; genus Tineola; species Tineola bisselliella. The sequence continues at coordinate 304,068 of JAPWLS010001023.1, read as the reverse complement.
CGCGGCGGCAATTCGTCCTTTCGCACGTAGAAGACCCAGTTCGTCAATGACGGGCGTTAAAAGCTTCAATTTGCTGTTAGACGGTATTGGCTGCTTCGAACGGAGACACCCCAAGTCCTCGATGAATGTGGACTGCTGACAATGTCTGAGAATATGGACTTTAGACAAATATAAGTTGCGTGCAGTGAACGGTCTAAATGTATGAGCGTTCAGTGCACTCGTCAAAAATGAACAAGATGTTTGGTGATTAGGCGAGAGTGTAAAAGAACAGATGAATCCAGGAGTCCAGACAACATGCTGGGGGCTTATGCCTCGTCTCTGAATGCATCTTTCTCTGAGAATTCTCAGGTATTGATGTGCACGTGCTGTAGATCGAACCATTCGTAACCAACTACTGAAACGAGTAGGATCTGCAGCAAGTGGTAAAAACGGAGATGTTACAACATTCTGTAAATGTACGTGAACAGCCTTTAGTTCCTGCGTGCCCAGTGTGTTATCGGTACTAGGCTCAGTGGGCCATTTGTCCTTAGAAAACAAAAGAAATTCAGGACCGCAAAACCAACGGCTATCTTGCTTTAAATTTCCTGGTTTCGCTCGTGTGATATCGTCGGCGACATTCAAACCGCTCGGAACCCATCGCCACTCAGAAACATTACACGACTCCAAAATCTCCCCCACGCGATGGGCTACGAAAGGCTTGAAGTTCCTAGCGTCATTACGAAGCCAACCCAGGACCGTCAACGAGTCACACCAAAATACACGACTGGTAGACTTTCCTCGGTGAGCTTCGTCTATTGTAATTGCGAGGCGCGAAGCCAAAATGGCTCCTTGCAGCTCCAAAATCGTAACGGGTTTTAAAGGAGCTACACGTGCTTTACTACCTATTAAAGCGAGCTGTATTTCGAGATGCTTCGTTGAGAGATTGTTTGTGCCGCCATACCGATGTTGTCAATAGATCTAACATTGTGTATGCGATGTGCAACGTTGTTAAACCGACCCTTAATATCTAATTGTATATATTGTACACTCATTTGTTTCGTGAGTCCGCCTACACAATGCAAGTTGACGGTGCTGTGTCGACCGACGGCTCCTATCTTTTCAGTCAAACTGGAATCGATTAATGTTGCGGTGGAACCTTTTTAAATACGGTTGTGACGAGTCCATGGAGTTTGTTGTTCCCACAAATTGAGATTGTTCATCGTTGACGGGACTGTTCGTGTCATTTTGTGCCATCACAGTCACGTCGAAATTAGGATTAGCAGATTGGAGAGTATTGTCTGTGTTAGGCGCTTGCGCGTTAGTATCCTGATGTAATAGTTTATGATGGCGTAGGATACAACCATTCACCATACAAAAGATTTTAGGATTGCAAGTACGAAATGTATGAGGTGTATTTTTCAAACAACGGTAACATACTTTAAGAGACTTTATTCGTTGCCATCTATCATCGATGTCCAGACGTTGGAATTCAACACAATCGGCCAACTTATGTGTCTGTTTACATAGTGGACAGCTACGTTTTGTTATATTAGTTATTGACGCGCTGTTTACATTGTCTCTATGTTTATTTCTCGACATGCTATTTGATGTAAAATTTTGCATTTTCGGTTCTAAAGGATGTTCCGAAATATACCCGAATTTAATTTGAATGTCAGCTTCATGTGTAAGGAATTTTGAAAACAACTCTAAACGATAAAATTGATCGTAATGTATAGCGGCATAGTCAGTCCACCTCGAGCGTAAAATATGTGTAAGTTTCCCGAGTAGAGAGTTTACCAATTCGGGTGACTCGAGATAGCACTCTTGTTTTAATAGTTTGATGGTCTCCACGGCATTGCGGACACGACAGGCGAATAAATTAAGATCTTTACCTTCAAACCCCATGCGTGGTAGCGCGCGCATGTTGGCTAACTGTTGTAAGACAATCAATTCCGCTCGTCCATAGCGCATCTCTAGGGCGTCCATGACTTCTTTGGGGGACTGCGCCGACACTAATAAGACCGCTACGGTCTCTCGCGCCTCACCGCGCAGTACGTGACTCAGACGAGCTATGTTCTCTGCTGCTGTGTACGTCTTGAGTGTCGTCAAAAATACGCTTTAAGGAGAGAAATTCTGCAGGAATCCTCCCGTCAAAGATAGGCAATTTAGTTTCCCATCTTTTTTGCTTATTTTGAGATAACGACATTATCGCGTTCGTTAATTTACAAATATCAGACATACCTGCTCGTTCGTTGGCATTATTGGCGTGTATGGGATATTGAAACTGTGAGTCTTTATTTACAAAGTGTGTCGCCTGTATTGTGTCGGACGCCGGTATGTCGACGACAGGTGCGACGCGTGCTATCGAGGCTGGTGACAGGAGGGGCTGCGCGGCCAACGGAGACGGTGCTGGGCGCGTAGCTGGAACACTGCGGGTTTCTGCTGTGACCAAATTCTCATCAATACTCACGTTATGTATAGCCCGTGTACATATATGTTGTGGTTGCGCTCCGTACTGCGAGACGACGGATCCTAACCACTGCGTCAAGACTGATCCCGTATTGCTGTGGCGGTCTGCGTCATCAGCTGCGTCGGCAAGGGCGGCCAAGTTCGCTCGCAACTGAATTTCAGCCGCTTTACGCTGGGTCTCGACAACCTGGGCTTGGGCTAGTGCTGATTCGCGAGCAAATTCTGCCTCTAAGGCTAGTCGTCTGGCCGCTAATAATGGTGGCCTTGAACTGGTCTTGGAGCTTGTGCGAGATGGTGGACGTGTTTGGGCGGTGGCCAGGGGAGCACCCTCGGGGAACGTAGAGGGCTGTTGCTCCTGTTGGCGCCGTTGCCTCCGTTGCGTCGCATGCTGCGCGAAGTTTCTTCGACATGGATCGAGTTTCCATTTCAAATCTTGGCGTTGGTTTAGGTAGAAGGACCAATATATGTGACGTGTGCGGGAAAGAGCCGGTATCGTGGCTCTATTTGGTTTGTTTATTCAGTTAAAACACTTTTTCGTTTTTGTACGTGCGTTTATTCTTCGTTGAAGTAACATAACATATCAAAATGTGACAATTATAGTCTTTATAAAAAGTCAAAAAACATGTATAAAAATAGTTCGTAACAAGTTAAATAATTAAAATTATATTCGCCTATCTTTAGTATAAATTAGCATGTATTAGATTGCATAATTCAATATTAATATACATGAATTCATGTGAACGAACTTCGCTATGTTATTAAAGGATGCCAAAGAAAGAGTATGTACATTGCCAAAGGTGAAATTAATTTCCGTATGATTTCATGGCAATATCCTATACATTCCAGCTTATCTATCTGTTTATAATTTATTTGTAATAATATTAAAATACAAATAATAGATAATAACGTTAACTTTGAAATTTTCAAAAATAAATAATCTCGGTAAATGTATTCTCTATTTATTATCCTAAAGTACCTAATGTGTACTATATTTTAATAACGTCCATGGTTTTAGTGATTTATTCACAAATTATTAATTATTATAGTAATTTAATGCAATATCTAACAAGGAAAAAACTCAATTGCAATAATGTAATCAGCGCCATCTATGATAACTAAGACGAACTAACACGTACTAAGAGTGTATGTAGCTTTTGCTTTGTATTGAAGAAAACACAAGATTAGGATTAGGATGTCATTAGAATACAGTTATTTTTAAAATATTTGTAGCAAGAAATATTGGTCATTTTTGAAAGACTTAATTTAGGATAGCTACATTTTAGTGGTCGTCGCAAACAATAAATTTCATTAAAAGGAGTTTAGCATTTTTTTAAAAGAAGTCTGTCCTACCGGTTAGTTTGGCATTGGCGATTCATTGGCCTAAATTATTTTTACGAACTGACAATCAACTGAAAAAATAACAAAGGTTGACATTTCGATTGAAAAAATTTAAAAAGAAGGTAAAACCTTTCGGAAAAAGTGTACCTACATTTTCTAATTTCTAAACACAAATTAAGACACTATTTACTACAGTTATCAGGAAAACAAAGTACAATTCAAAGATGCATTTAATTTAATCAATTTATTCTGACGTCTCACCACGGTTGTAAAGCTTTCATAATGTCGAAAAATTTATCAAAATAAACGCAATAGTAAGATGCATAGAGTCTTATAAATCCGTATAAATCCGTGTGGCAGAAAATAAATTAAATGTTTTAAATAAATCTGACATTCAACCGAATCACCCTTAACAAGTATATTACTTTGTGATATATAGTTACTTATAGAAATATACTTATATATAGATTGTACTTCGTAGTAAAACCTAGAATAACATTGGCTCTTCATAGAACGACCGCGCACTATCATTACCGTAGTCTTAATCAAAAGATAACATCTTAACTACAAGACAGAGGTGCCTTAATCTTTAGTTGCACTTTACAGAGTCAAGCCGAAGTTAAAATGAAGTAGGCCTTAAATAAGGGACTGTGGTTGAATGTATTATCCGTGAGGTTTCGCAACGATATATGCTTTTAGGCACTGATTCTCAACCACGAAATTCTAAAAGTGTGTCGCCAAATTTTAGATGTATAATAATATTATTAAATAATATGATTTAAAAATTTTCAAACTTATCTTTTTCTCTATGTGCCGCCTTATTTTGAAATCGTTAAAAGTGTGCCGCAACAAAAAAAAGGTTGAGAATCATTGCTTTTAGGGATAACATTTTGATTTAAACCGAAGCAAAACAAAGTTTTGTTAGTATACAATACAATTAAGAATACAATAACTATTGTCAATTGTTTTATTTTAGTATGCCAAAAATATTCATACTAGAGAAAACCTGTGAAAAAAATCTAGGTTGCTTTTTGTACTATGTGAAAGTGATACTTAATAATCTCAAATATAAAGAGATTTTCTAAATATTGGGCCAATCTTAATTGAGTAAAAACTTCATTTCTTGTATCTAACTCAATTTTACTAGATAGTGTTCGGTTAATTAATTTTAAATAAATGTAACAATTAAAAAGTTTAAGAGAATGAAACGCTTGTTTTACGTAGGAACATGGAATTTAAATTTATACTCTCTTTTATAAATGAGCATACATCCATCAAACGAATGTGTTGTCGATGAACGTAATGGTCCGTGTGGGAAGCATACACAATTACTACTAAAAATTAACACTCAACTTCGGCTGGGTTCTAAATACTACATAAATAATCATATAAATGATCAAGCAAAAGTTTGTCTGTTTAAGAAATCAAACTAAAGCTTAATTCTACAGCGTGTATGATCAAAAAAATGTGAGCTTAAAATATTGGTTACGGACAGATGATAGCCTCCCCCAGGATTTTAGGGGCACTAATTGTTGTTTACATTTTTAATTCACTGGTAACCGCTGTTGGAATTTTACGAATGCGAAAGCAACGTTTATACTAGGCGTTAATGGAATCTGCTGTTTGAAAACGAGAATTTGTTACATTTTCTCTGAATAATTCCATTCATAAATATGAGATTGTTTTTATATTTCACATTTCAATTGTATTTTTCATATTTTTCTCGCTTCCATATTTAATAAATAAATTTAATATATATACTTGAAGTAGTGGTCGCTTCCACTATCCCAGTTTGGTGAGACATGCATACACTATTCACTTTGATAATATTGATAATTCACTCCTGTCAAGTCATTGTGCTCAAACTATTTCCATCCCAGCCTCATGATCCCGAAACTTGATTGTCGTTAACATAACCAAAATAATGAGTGGTGGGTGTTTGAAAGAAGTGTTACTACCCCGAGGGTCATTTAGTAATTTGCCATAAGTTTTGTCATATTTAAATATGGGCATTAGTAATCAACCTAGGACTGCTAAAGGTTGATTACTAAAATGATTAATGGAACGCGAATTATTATTAGTTTATTAAAATTTCTGGTCACTGCTACGACCTTAATGGATTTCTAACGAGATAATAATAATTTTAATATAAAGTGTACGCTACAATTTTTATTTATTTTGTTATTGAGTCGAAGAATTTTTATTGACAATTATTGCAGGCATTGCGTGATTTTTCATCGTCATATACGAGTATATATGCATTTAGCTGAGATGCTTTGATTAAAGGAACTATATGTAATGAAAATAAAATATTTCACACAAACGAGTTAAATAAATTATCCTTTCTATTATTAGACTTGAAAAGTGTCTGCATATAAAACTAATTTGAAAGCCATTTTTTGTCCGTTATTACAGTTTTGTGCACAGCTCCCAAACGAACTCGCCGGAGCATAAGAAATTGAATGGATTTTCCTTAAAGATATTTATTATCTCCCTGAGGAAAATTTAATATCACCGGATCATTTATACTAGTCCTTTACCTCGACGTTTTAACCAGTTTAATAAAAATAGTACAGAATAAGACTAGGGAAGTATTTAAAATTATTAATAATTAAAATTAATTAATGTGTAAAATATTATGTAAAAACATTGTTTAAGACATATGTTACTAACCATATTTATGGTAAATAAACGAATTTGAATTTCAACTTGAATATCATTCGTGAACAGTATAATGCGTAAACTAATAATAATTATAATAAACGGAATTAGCCGAAAGTAGCCGAAGTATAATTAAAGATATAATGCAAGCTTGTAAATATTTTTTAGTCACAACAATACTTTACGCTCGTGGATCATGCTGTAACTTAATATCAGAAAACGCGACACATGCCGGTCTATGAGACCCAACACATATAAAAAGGAAAGAATAAACTGTCATATAAATTCTTTATGACTGTACATAAATATAATTTTAAAAAATCTCGCCGTTTCAATTATAATAGATAAATATTTTATGATTCCTCCAATTACCATAAGCATAAAATCAAAATAGAGCTATAAAGCTAAATTGATGCGTGTATTCTTAAAATGGAAGCTGTAAAGTATAAAAGTCTTTCTTAATAATAAGGTTACTCTCATAAGCAACGCGAGGATTAAATTAAATACGAAAGGTTGACTTTTGTGTGTCGCGTTAGTCACGAAATCCTATAGAATATTATGACGCGAGACTCGGAAGTCTTATTACTAAGGAAGACGGGTGAAATTACTCGTCTGTCGTATATAACATGACCTACGGAAGACAACGCTTATGGTCGTTGAGTTATTGCAACATGTTGTTATAAAACGCCTTAATTTTTTATAACAAGTTATGAATTGGGTATGAACTTTGACCTTGGGAGTATTATTCTTTATTGTAAATATTTTAAATTTATGCAAGTTTGTTAAAATATATTCGTGCTTTTGTTGAAATTTCAAGATGACACTAATAACAATTTATAATCATACAAATTACATTTGAGAATTTTACTTATAAAGGTACATAAAACCTAAAACATTGAGTTTATTTTATAATATAAATATTTAAGCAGCATTCGTAACCACTCTGTCACATACGTTAAAAAAGTTGTTTTAACAAATCTATTTAAAGCTAAAAGAAAATGTTTCTGGCATACCCCAAGGAAACAAACATGGATCCATTAGGTTTACATTACATTCACAAATTAAATCTGTCGGTTACTTCATAATTTAGTTTATAAACTAGCAGTCTACCCGCGATTTTTTATTGAAACACGCTTTTAATAAAATAGATAAATAAATAATCTATGTCGACCACTGAGTTAAATATAGTAGATAACACACAAAAAGCAACTTGCACAACATTATTAGATTTATTAATCACTATTAAATAATTATTTTAATCATCATTATTTTATATACTTTATACACTGGTTTTTGTTTGGCATCTCGTACTAATAGAAGTCGGTGCATTTTTCGGTTCTGTTTCAAACTAAGCTAAACTAAGCTAAGCTCAGAGCAACAAACAACGAAACATCCGTAAATCCTAAATTATAATATCATTAGAATGCTCCTATCAAAGTGCTCACGCGAAGTGTCATAACATATTCTTATTGAGATTGAAATTATTTCGTATGTTACTACAAAATAAAGAACATCACGTGCATGCTTTATGGTTCTTTTTCTTTGACATTAATAAAGCTTAATGCAATCCGACGTTTTATGAATACATAAGTTTTGAAACGAGACCTTAACCGTATGAAGAGAGCTTATCATTTTTACGACGTATCTTATTAGAATTTTGGTTTCTACTAACTAAAATAATATTTTAAAAAATGCTTTCTCCTTCTCATCTAATATGATTTTAATCTCCTAATAATCTCAGTCGGTACCGATGTCAGCTTTGATCGAAAATAGATTCAAGCTCTATCATGGTTTAAGCATGTTAAAAGAGACCGTTGTAAGTACGTAATTAATCGCTAGTTTAGCAATATTGAACTTATAAAATAAATTCTATAATTTATGAGATTAATCATAATATTTCTTCGTTAAACCTATTCAAATGAATATTAAATGGTAGACCAAAGTATCAATTACGAAGTGCGGTTTGCAATAATCTGCAACTTATGCTCATATTATTCAACATTTTAATATCTCCAACTGGAGATTAAATCTAGTTCTATTACAACAATATTTAGCAAGAGAAGATGTAATTTATTTAAGTGAATGAATTATTAACCACAATCTGTACACGCCGCTTTCATTATCAGTTGTATAAAATATTACTTCTAGAATAATGTAAATATATTGATTGATATTTATATGACTTTACTTGACAACCAACAATCACGTTCACTAAGTCGACCATTTCAAAATAATGTAACAAATGAATAAGTAATTATTCTTCAAAGTTGTCTCTACAAAATTGAGTAACTAAAATAAACGGGTAAGTGTCATTAACAACCGCTATTGTATGTAAAATTCTGCACTATTAAGGCTAAGCCACATATAACGTGTAAAATTCGCAACGTACATACATAATATCCACTAATACGTTACATATACGCGTATATGTGGTTTCTTTTTAATAATAAATAATGATTAAAAACGGCATTTTAAATTACCAATAATTTCTATCACAATAATAACCTAAAATGCAACTCGATAAATTAAATAATAATTTTAATTATACATTAGAAAGGCAGAATTTAATTATATGAATTATTTGCATGCTATATACTTATGTAAAATATGTAATACTACTAACATTATTTTAAGACCTATGTTACTAACCACATTTATAGCAAATAAATGAATTTGAATTAAAATGTAAACATTTCAAGTGTAATAAATCTTAATGGATATTCAAACAAAATGTCTTCAGTAATCACAGTTGCATGTATAACAAATTGCATTACACGGCTGGCGATGTGCCATTCGCATACAATGCTATGCAATAAAGTACGTCTAAGTGCACCTTTGACACTTAGCCTGAGTGATATTTATATTCCTTTGATTGTACTGACACTGATCTTTAACGCGCCCACTTATTTAACACATTCACACGTTTAATTTATATACAGTAATGCCCCGCTTTACGCGAGGGATACGTTCCGGAAAAAACTGAAATTCCCGCGACTTTAGAGAAGTTGATGACTACATTATGTTTATACGCACTCTTTCGCGTAATGCGGGGCAATTGAGGACGAAATTTGAATTTCACGTTATAGTGAAACCACGCATAACGGAGTCGCGTAAAGCGGTTTATTACTGTATTTCAATTATTATAAATGTATGAATTCGACTTAAATTTAAGAGTTTAAAGAGTAGAATTCGACAGATATAGGCATAAAAACGACAATTTTACAGTATTTACATCTCTTTTTTCGTTATGGCTTTGTGCAGATTTGCAAAAGTCTAATTAATTAATTAAAAACTTTAAAAAAACTTAATTGTTACAATCTCCGAGTATCCATCAAAATTTTATTAAATGCTTTAGTGTTATTGCTACTATGGAATTTCAAAAGCGTGTCACTATAAAATCATTAAAGGTAAATTACCTAAACAAATAATTAATTTTAAGATTTTATTTGGTATAGCCTGCTTAAATATTTAATTTTGTTATAAAAACAACGTCACGACTGTTTACAAGCTCGCGCAAACAATGAAGATAACTAGATGTTGACCTAATTAAATATTTTGGAACGTAATTTTAACGTAACTTCTTATAAAAATATTCTGGGACAAATTCTCGTGACGAATAAAGAAATACTAAACTTATTAAAAGCAACTTTCACTATTTCGGCAATATTTTATTTTTAAACACCGAGATATGTACTTATAAGTATAATGCAACTATTGCCTACAGACATCTCCGTGGTAACAGTTTTCTCCACATGAACCAGACCAGCTTAACACTAGAAAGATGGGTAAATGCGCCCCCCTTGAGAAATAGCGTTAGGTAACATGGCAACATTTATTGAGTTGTAGTGTTATTTTAGATTATACGCGAACATGATTTCAAAAGCTTTTTACGGCTTAGTATCGTCTACTAATGACTCGTAGTTTATAGGATCAGATATAATACATTAAGAAAACTGTTCTGAAGTTAATAAATATTCGAATTAGTTTCTGATCCGATTAGATATCGGTCCCGTTTTTGTAACTGTAGTGAAGTGTTGTCATTTACTGATCATTTTACTCATCCATGAAGCGAGCCAACATATTTAAATAATTATTTACAAATGAAAACATTATCTTGAAAATTCTTACAAAATCAATACGCAAATTTTACAATACAACTTTAATACTATCAAGTTGCAAATTCTATTAGTATCAGATGGCTTCATTAAAAACAGCAGGATTCAGTTACGTAAACATTCATTAAAATTCATATATACCATGTATTGGAAACTACCCGTTATGCAACAAAAACACAACATACAGGGCTATTTTCTGGACCTATTTCAGTCAGCCATTTTGGTCATTACATAATAAATGATTTAGTTTTAGTTACAATGCTCTTTTTATATTGTTACTGGTTTTATAAATACTTAAGGTAAAAATGTTCTTCACCATTTCGAAAAAAAAAGTTGAAACTCGTAAATATACTTGCTCTCAACGACTACTACATTGTTTGTATTTTAAAACAATTGAATACCGATTAAATTTAATATATTTCAAATTTAAAATTCATCGCGATTTTTTAAACTAAAACTTTATAACTGTTGAATTAAATATAAATAAAATAAAACGCATAAATAAAGTCTGCTATCTGATATTTAAATTTCTGCTTATACGATGGTTCAATTATTTTAACATGACTTATTTTTCTAAATAAAAAGAATAATATTAAGTAATGTCTGAGAGAAATAGACCCAGTTACTGACTTTATCAGATTTTAGGATCTACTTGAGATTCTGGATCTAAAAAAAAAATCACCCCTAGATTATCTCAGAAATCTGTCTTTATTTTATTTTAGTTTGAATAACTTATAAAAAGAACCTTACTTAATATTAACTGACAAAAGAAGCAAAAATACAATTCGCTGAAGTATAAAGGCATCAAGATTAACATCCAAAGGGATAAAGCTGCATTAATTTTACAACAATTTAACCCGTCATCGGACGAATGGTTTGAATAAATACGTATTAAAACATAAATAATTACCATGGGGCTGTCCCAAGCCATCGTAACCATCGTGTTTCCGTACTTTATTTTATCATCGACAACAAAATTGTGCGCTTAAATGATTTATTGACAGAAATCGCTATCGTAATGCTCTCTCTGTACAATAATAATATGATTTGTGTAATCAAGAATTGTGTTGTGATAATATAAATATATTTTATTTACTTTATTTCAAAACCGGTAATTCTACACGAACGTAATCGAAATAATTATGGTTATTTGATTAATTAAACGAGGCTTTGTAAATATCTTAAATAGAAATCAACGAGTGAAATATTAGCATTCGAATTCAAAATACAAACGTTATTCGTAACTTTTCAATTTTACTAATTAACACTTAACACTTAAAGGTCTCAGTAATGTAGTACCACTGATTATGTTGAATGTTCTGTCGAGAATACGCAGTTACGTAAGATGGGTAATAACTTTTGTTTTCAATTTTCTAAATTCATTCAACCTTTGTTCATTTATTCAATAGTATTACTAAATAAGTATATAATATCACCATATTTATTCAGTAACTATATTCTTCTGTTATAGTTTTTAGAGTATCTGCCAATGCCGAGTATTCGGGCAACATCCTAACAAAAAAATACAAAATTTTAATACACACCTTTATGTTCTAAATCATTATCAACTATGTATTATAAATATGTAATTATTCTTCTTCTTTTTATTTTATTAATGACCTCAGGTATCTATTAAATTATTGAATTATCTATTGAATTCTGCCAATGTCGAGTATTCGGACAGCAGTCCAATAAGAAATTATATAATAATATTTTAATTCACATGTAAACGTTCATGTCAAAAACGACCTTCAAAATTTTGAATTGTAATTTTATTTGACAGTTTTACTTTTAATTTTTTAGGCTTCGGCACTAAACGTCTAAACAAACTTATATGCATATATGAGTATTTTAAATCGTATCGATTCATAAGAATTGCGCTCATTGTATTGTAATTACGGCAATAATAAACGATATAGTAAATAGTTAGTAAAATCATTCATATAAGAATGTACATATATTAATAATATTACAAAAGCATTCTCATGTCGAATAAATCAGTTTTCACGTGCCAAATGCATTCTCGACACAACAAACCGGCTCTGTCGTCCCAATTGCATTGTAAACAGGACGTTACTCCATCCATTACAGGACTAATGCATGCATTTCCTTTGGCGCACCTCCTATTATTTAAGAGCGGAAGCCCTCTAATTACGTTGCCGCTTGTCGAACGCTATCAACTGAATCAAAGGGATCAAGAGTCTGATCTATCGATAGCGCTTGACGATGAGACGCTTTTCTTAGGTCAATTCAAGGCAATATTGTTCCTTCTAATTCTGCTTCACGTAAACACATATCGGCACATGCACATTGCACATGTTTTCTTTTCTTTTGTTTTAGTTGACAATTATAACTTTCTTTCAATTAAACTTTGATAAAAACCAATCTTCGTACAAAAATGGTTAACTAGGCGTTTAAATTTGTGGTATATTAGTCAAAACGGACATAAAATACTAAAAAAAAGTGCACAACAGTTCTGCCATTATAATATGTCAAGCAAACTCCAGAATTCTCCAGACAGCTTAAAAGGCTGGATTCAAGGTAAGCTTAATGTTTTTATAATGCGAAAATAATCCTCGGGCAATATTCTACAGCGCAAGAATTTGTGATTTAGATAGATGCAGCGCCAGTTGCCAAAGAGTTGCATAAAATTTTTACTTTTTTAAAAAAGTTTTTAGACCCTTTTGTTACTGTTTAAATAGCATCAGAAATAGTATTTTTTTAGTCCGTCTTTATAGCATAGTGTGTAGGTACCGAGATTTATTAAACGTAATTCTAGGTTCAATGCTCGACCAGGATTAAATACTGCATTATATTTATTGTTTTAATTTATTAATAAAAATTATATTTAACATAGGTCTATATATATTATTCAAGTATGTTTAAACTCGTGAAGTTTTTACTGATTTTATTGTTATTGCGATCATAAAACTCCAAACTACGAGTATGTTGTACTTATCGCATGGCTATAATAAGAAATTAAAGCAATAAAAATTACATTACACTTGAATTTACAATACATTACGACTACAAATTTTTTAAGTACGAATTTGGGCAATGAACTGTAAAAGTTTCATTAACCATGGAATAAAAAGAAATAAATACATGAATAATTAAATAATTTCCCAAATTAGGACATCCTATATCACGACAAGGGCATCTTAAAATCGAGCCTAATCTAGATACTTATTCTTGTAATAACATATTATTTATAATATACGAATAAGCAATATTTATTTCGACCGGGAATAGAACCCGTACTATTGTGTCTGATGTTACTTTCAATTATTGTATACTATCCAGCACGGGCGTGCACAAGTTTTAGTTTCGGTGGGGTCCAAGAAAATAAAATGAAATAGTAAAAAAAGGAATAGTAGTAAATGAGATAGTCGTAAGTGTTGTGGTTTTTTGCAATCTTAAAACGATTTAGCTCTTGGACTCTACCATAACGAGCCCGCGGCAGAGGTGATCAATTCGGACCCGTCAAGCATTAGTATTTAGAGCTATGTCAGCAATTTCTCTTTGAGAAGGCAATATATCATAATCATGATTTGATAGGACTCTTGTCTCATCAAGCCGGTATAACCGGAGCACCTACTGTATCTGCGTAGTAGCAGTTGATGCCGGACAGTTATAAAACAAAGCCCTTATATTGATTGATTGAGTATAAAAATAATTACCGCATCCAGTTTTTTGTGACCGTTTCTTTTGTTTCAATCAGACCATGCTAGTATGTCATACTATCAATCAAATTGTAAACGGTTTATTCGTCATGTATGAACGTTGTGTTGAATTATAAATTAAGTTTAATAGATAATGATGGGCGTTAAATTTTATTGAGCATACACCCAAAAGATGCAACGTGGGTGTGTGAAGCGTCTGCCCCGTTTATTGTATAAGTTTTAATCCAAAAGGCGTTTTGATTTAAAACAAATGTGCGGCATATAATCATTTGTTTTGCTTTTGTTTTTTTTTAACAAATTATACACGCCGTAGAGAACAGGTGGCCTAACAGAATAACTTTATTTAAAAAAGTATAAATGAAAATAATAAACAATTTAAGTTATTGTTTCGTATTTAAATGCCTATAATAATATATGTATTATCTTTTAATTCCAAATTTAAAAAAAAAACATTAAGTCAGGTCAAATTATCAAAGTAAAATAGGCACTAACCCTATAAAGCGTTGATTGAATTAATAATCGTAGATTTGTAAAGCGATCTTTGTATTGAAGTTACAAGTTCAAAACCAGTACTGCGATTAGGAAATACAAATGTTAAACCATTAATTAACTTCATTAAACCATTAACATGACTAAGTTATCTTCACTTTAATAATTTCATTTTACTCTATAACTATTAAAGCACTTCATATTATATTATATATTGAAAAGCTATCTATTTTAGTGTAATATACAAATATGTCATTTAGATTTCATGTCATTTATATGTCATTTAGATTTAGATTGCCTTTACCTACGTCCGATGCATCACACAAAATATGAATGAATAGGTGAATACCATAAAAATAAAACCTATAATCAGGGTATATTTATTTATTTCTTAAACAATCAATTATATAAATATCTATTTACATACTATGAACGTATGAACTCGTTAAATTCTTTTCTAAAAATAAATCAATTCATATGAAACAAATAACAGTTTTCCTAAAAGCAAAATAGGTACTTAATTTATTTTTAAATTCTGAACATCCAGCGTAATAACAACAATAGTATTGTTCAATTTACAAATAAATGCAAAATGTCATGTCCCAAAAACACATTACATAGAGCAGAGCGTAACCCACAAATTGTTCCTTTATTAACTGACTGCGGCGAGTCTCACACGCATTTTGCAATTTAAATGTCACTATCGGAAATTAACGGACCCAGCTCAATGACAAATCAACCACTGCGCTATGAATCCGTGCGCATAAAATTAGTTCCCCACTGCTAATTTTATTTGTTATGTACTTTATTAATTGCTACTTATTTAAATAGTAATTTGATTCTGATGTGATTGATTGTGTCCCAGTTTTAATTTAGATTTAAGTCGCATAATGACGATGCGTTTAATGTGAATTTTAACATATTTTATTATAATTATATATGTTTCATAACTGCATCTGTTTAAAAGTTGTGGGTACATAGCAATACTTCATGAGGTAACGTTAACATTTGTGATAATTAGCGCTCTTTTATTTTTATTATAATTACGAGTGCTTTTATAAATTAAATATATTTCATATATTATTTTAAATTTAGTACAATAATAGTGAATATTATTGTCATATTTAACTTAAAATAAATATAAATCCCAATTAAAATTGTTTTGGGATTAAATAGTTTTCTCGCGTCAAAATGAATGCAATAGCAAGCCCCATTAAGTATTTTAAATTAGTTTTCATATTATGTTAGTATAATTAACTTAGAATTATTAACTGCAAAAATTAAAATCAAAGATATGTGAATTCTGCAAATAATTATTATATGCCTATATTTACTAGATATCGGTATATTATCGTAGAAAAACAAAATGCTTAATAAATTTTAAATAGCCCATTAGATTTTAAGCCGAAATAATTCTACTAAAAATCTTAAGTAAGTTTTTACAACACCATTTTCGATGTTATCCTTTCAGTTGCACAAGCTTCCGCATCAAAACACTTTTAACCTAATACCATTTTTATGTCTAGTGATAAGAAATTAAAACATCGTTGTTCCACTTTTGGTTTTAGTTTAAGATACGAGAGCATTTCTATAGTTAGAAGCCATAAGCGTCTTATGCACACAACAAATAAATCAATTGAACATAAATAGTTTTTGTTAATATATGTAGTAGCTAAAGTTACGATTTTAAATTCAAATGTTTAATTCAAAACGATCGACTGTCTACACCTTTAGGTATAGATATATGCCAACTATTAAGTTTGGAACGGACATTATGGACCTGCTTACTCGCGCATTTAGTAATCTTAATTGGACACACGTAACGCACACTGTATTATTTAAATATACGTAGGTATATACAAGTCGGCATATAGACATTTGCTTAGTATAGGCATTATAAAATAATAATAGAAATAAAAAATATATGGACTCGTTTTTATGTGCATCCCGTTGCGTACATCTGTCAGTTTCGTACATTATAAATGTCAGTGTAGATGATACGTCGGAATGAGTAGCAGCCCTTATTGAAATTGGTGTGCATATAATGTACAATATTGAGAAAAGGTCCTTATTTTAATATAATAATGAAATGTTCTTAATAATATCGCCATAATTGTCGCTATTCCGGCGTCCCATCAATAACTTTTTATAAGAATAAATGTTCCATGTAATAGATAGAGTGGTGTCCGCTAAATGTATCAATCAATGTCATTCAATGACGCAGGTCGCCCTACATAAGTACGGGATGGACAAGCCATTCGATGCGGGTGTCATTCATCCTGTTTAGTCCAAGATTCCACTTATAGGCGAGAATTTTGGGATATTTTCGGCACACACACTTATCTTATGAACTTTTGATTTATGCTCCAAACATAATTTAAATAGCATATCCGATGTTTGGAAATTTATTATTATTGATATTTGTAATTTTGTTAATTTATTAATTCTTATTTATATTAAAAGCTAGGTATAGCGCTTACCTAATAGTTTAATTCACTAACAAAGTAAAGGGCGACATTAAGACCCGTAAAGTCTCTTGAAGAATGTACATTTGTCTGTGGTAGCAGCAGTCTGCCTATGCACTGGATTACACTCTAGCTTGATAGAGAAATATATATACCAGGTTACTATGAAAAATAAAATTAAAAGTTAAATGATATCCTCAAATAACCTCAGACATCTATACGTTTATTTTATAATTGGTATTAATATGAGTCATTAGGATGGCCTAGAAATGACAATGAATTGCCAGAAACAATTTAGAGGCTCTCTCCAAAGTTGGTAGTAACTAAAACATCAAGCGGCCCTATGGCTATAGCAACATTTCAACAGATCGTAAAATTAACGACTATAATTAATTAGACGATGTCCCCTACATTTACAATGTACGTATCTCACGCCCTACTCTTAATTTACCCATATTTATACAGGGATCCGGAAAATGGGAGTTAAGCCGTAAAAAAGTGTAGGCCAAGTCAATGATTTAACTATGTATAGAAAAAGAACTTAATCAGTCCCTCGGTTTTTGGGCTTTTACGTGGCAATAAATATTGACAAGTATTATTTTAATTTTTAAAATCGAAAAGAGGCAAAAATGGTCACAAGGAGACTGGTGTCGGTTTAAAAATAAATAATAAATTCAATAATAAATTCATCAAGCCAGCATAGCGGTGGTGACGCTAATAGATATTTCTCAGTAGTTGTAACATCAGCCAAAGCGCGATCACATGTCGGATTACCATAAAAAATATATATATAGTACGCCATGTAAATAAAGTTGTATTGAAGTATAAATTTTAAGTGAGGTCCGTGGTCCCTTTCTCCATACGTTGTATTTGTTTCACTAGTTTTATTGCTCTCTGTATTTACGACAGCCATAACAATGTGAAGGTACTTTAACGAGGTTAGTATGAAGATAATTTTTGCATTAAAAATAATATCTATAACTTAACATTTAGGTAAAGTTAAAATCATCGTGATAACATGATGATAGTAGATAACAGTGCTCAATGTCCCTAGTTTTTTTAGTTCAGCGCGTCGCCGATAGGTTCGTTTATTTACACTTCATACAAAAAAATAATCTAGAGTTATGTATTTACATATTAAAATCAAATAAAAACTATATCGACGTTTCGAGTAATATGTTTAATAATAATACTATTTGTAAGCTGTTGCCAATTGCATCATTTTTACATCTCGTGTCTTTATTTTATTAGAATAAAAACAATATAGTTTAAATTTAATACTTAAATTACTTCACGGATAATTTTAAATAATGTTGATCGATTACATTAATAGACGGGCTCACTTATAATGCACGTCCACGATTGCGTTAGTGAAAGAAGGTTATAATTATTATGTGTAGGCGTGAGCTTTCCTCGTTTTATTTATAACTAGAGACGTCATACACAAAAGTAGGTACGTATGTTGAAATTCAATTTATAATATTAAAAATGGACCCACTATACCGGCTTAATTTATTTCGATTAGTTGTCATGGTCACGTTTCCGAAAATTTGCTGACCGATAAACTGTCAATTATTAAGTCTCACTAAAATGAAATTTTCAACGTTCATTAAAATTAATTTTGCATTTTCAATATTTCATAATCGTTTTTGCTATATGAGTATATCAGTAGTTACTAATTGACATTTATTGTTTTAACTCTTTATTGTACACTGGAAAATTAGTAAACAATAATAGCTTAAAATAAGTAGGTTTGTATAGATAGCAAAGAGAAGAACTCCGAAACATATTGGTGCTGCTTTATTCGCTTGATGATTATAGCTGCCGATCCTTTGTCTCCAATCAATAAAGAAATCATTAGAAGAAAATGGTAATTGTACATCGAATCACTATATGTAATATAATTTTATATAAGTACCTACATTTATATAAACGAATTAATATAATTTTAACAGTGACTTTTCTCCTAATTAGTAATTTCGAGAACAATAAAGGACCTAAAATCAGTATTCACATTACATGCGATGTCATTTAATATCTTCATAAATTGTCCTCCATTCTCCGCGTCTTTAATATCATGTCATAGGATAATGGAAACATTGTATCCAGGACTTATCTTTCGAAGATTATGAAAGCGTAGATTTTGTAGATATACACTTACTTTCAATATTTTGTTTACATAGACCTTTTTGTTACATGATATTGTATTATTTATTTACTCATAATATTTACAAATTATTTTTTTTAAATACCCATTGTAGTGGATGTCTTAGTTTGAGATTAAAGCGTTACCACCGCGACCAAGATAGCTGCAAAGATTTAACATTAACTGTATAAAATCGTTTATTTTTTTTAAATTTAAATTACATAATTTTAAGAATATGAACTTAATACATTATTCAAAGATTACATTACGTGTACCTTCTAATCCAAGTTTAGTCTATGTTCATCCAAAAACATACATGCTCTTGTGGCAACAGCGCAATTTTATGTCACTCTCGGAAACATATCGTTCTATGCCACGAAACGCGATGACAGCTGTGTAGTTCACAGGATATAAAACACGTTCGCGTATATTTCTTGAAACTGTACTCCGAAAATACTCTCTTGGCATTACCTGCTAGTACTTACATAGATAATATATATATTTCCTTAATCATTAATAAAGAAATGTCCAGGCCTAGGGTTAATGAAATATCTACGTCATTGGTTCGTTACCACTTTACTGCGACACTTTTGTGTGCCACGAAATTCTAAAAGTGTGCCGTCAAATTTTAGATATATGTATAATAACGTTAATATTATTAAATAATATGATTTAAAAACGAAAAATACTTTTTACAAGAATATAAATATAAATCCATACATTTTTTTAAAATTATATCATTATTTGTTTTGCAACGCCTTCTTTCTTAGTGCCGCAACAAAAAAAGGTTGAGCATCACTGGTACAACATGTATTAGGACAAATTCAATATTGTACAGTGATTATTTTGTCATGCCCTAAATGATGTCCAAATCACGTCAACTATTTTTTATATTGTTTTATTATAAAGTGACATGCAGAGTATTTTAATTTCTCTATGCCACTAATGCACTACCCCTGTATATGTTTGTCAAAATATTAAAATCTCGAAAGTGAATAAAGTTATCTTATCTTACAATATCTTATCTTTTTAAATCAGATCACATAATTATAAGGATCATGATCAATTTAAAATTATCTCAATCATTTAAAATTCCTACTAATATTATACATGTGAATGTGAGTTTGTTTGTTACGTTTTCACGTAACAACTACTTAACCGATCGCCATGAGACTTTGTGCATATATTTTTGGAGGTACTAGAAGTAACATAGGGTACTTTAGCTGTTTGGAATCATATTGATTCATTTCTATTGAAATGATCTCTGATACCTATTTAATGACTTAAATGCTAAATGCAAAAGCTAGTAATAATATAAATAAAAAAAACATATTGAATTATAAAGTTAATTTTATGAATAATTAGAAAGCTAAAGGAATAATGAAACAAAATTAATTAGTTTCCCAAATAAAAAGGTGAAAACAATGTTTTTGTTAAACCGAGCCCTAATCTCAGCAAAATCACCTTTTCTCTTTCCAATTGCTGTTTTTATATTATTATACAAAAATCCTATTTGCAGTTAAGATAATAACGCCTGACAATTACCATACGAGTTTTAGTAAAAATTATGAAGATTGCTTCAATAAAATTGAATTTGCAATAACAACTTTCGAAATAATCCTTTGGCGTATACTTTCTTTTATTTTTATTTGAACATAATAATACAAATAGTTTACATTGATGTCAAATATATAGATTACTTTTGACATAGATTTATATATATTATATGTTTACATACATCAAAAGTATATCTACAAAGATCCTTTGCCTTTACTTTATTTATTATTTATATATTTGGGTGATTCCGTTCTAACTGTGATTTTTAATGTCCTGTATTGTTTGTTCTCATTTCTCATTAATTAATTATCTAGTAATGAAATTTTTGTGTTAATTGGATAATAATAAACATATTTCAACATTATTTTTATATAATATAACTTGCCACTCAGAGAAAACTTAATATATCACTTAAATGTCAGTACCGTGTCATGTCCATTTCTAGAATTTACCTGTAAATTGTGTATTTTTTTTGTCACAATAAATATTATAAAAGAGTTTAAAAATGTTAAAACATAATTAATGAATAAATTTGACCATTTTCTTTAAGAATTTCTACCAAATTTATTTTATGTGTCAGTACCGTGGACAAATAAGTCAGTACCGTGGAACGGAAAATTTGAAATTTGTTTCTCGCTCTTAACGCTTTGAAGTTCAGATTTTTAGAGTAAAATAGATAAATAATATTCATAAATCAGTTAAAAAAGTATCATTCCAATATCTTGAAATTTTTAATCAAAAAAATCACAATTAGAACGGAATCACCCATTTATTATTATGCACATATATTTTATTCTATAACCACTATATTCACTTTTTCTACTCGTTAATAGAAAATACGCCAATAAGCTCTCCAATGTAGGTACTAGATTTAGATGCAATACGATTTACTATTATTTATATCATTATTGGTGTTTACGACAATTCTTTACAAATTCTGTAATTTGAGAATGAATGCAAATATTGTGAACACAATACGCGTTCATAATAGCAGAACTCCAAGTTTAAGATCTATCTAAATAAAAAAGAAAGAAAGTGGCTTTGATTTACTTATACTATTATATTTAAACACGGACGTAGGTGAAGCTGGGGTCATGCATAAAGGGTCTTGTGGGCAGCATCATTTACCATTAAATACACATAACATTTCTATATAACAAGATCGAAGTCTTTGTCACGATCTACGCATGGGACGACCACTCTTTAAGAGCAAATAGGGACAGCTTATACGAGCCCATTTATATTAACATAATGAATGTAAGTACAATTTCTTCATTGTAGCGGTTGACTTAGCTTAGCATCAGGCGAAGTGTGGTAACATCCAAGACTACTATAAAGTTTTATATTTGCTGGTCTCTTAAAATTAAATATTTAAAAATGCGTATCTTTTTAAGATCAGAGCCCATTAATGTGTCTTATGCATGTGTGTGGTGAGACGAAACTTTATGAAAGATATTTAAGCTTGAAGAACTTTATCAAGAGAAGTTTAATTAGATTTATTTTTAGCAGATTTGAAATACAATTTTGAAAAACATATATTGACATATTTCGACTCAATATAGTCCGGAATTAATTGTTGTTTTGTTGTCACCCTACTAGTATAGTGTCTACGTTAAACTCGTATCGGGTATAGTTCCAGCTTACGTTAAGGAAACACTAGTTTATGGATGTTCCCGTGACCACAGTTCGCGTAAATATCGTTCCAACTGCAGTTTACGACTCGTTTTACTTTTATCGCAAACGAATTTCTTAGTCGTTTTGCGACATTATGTCAATTGTACATTTTAAAACATTTTCTTTATTTCAAATAATATTAAATATTCAAAAATTAAATATATTTATTTACCTACGTAGGTATGTATATATCTTACTCTTAATTAATTTACTCCCCACGTTAAAAAATCTATATCATCTAAATGTCAGTTCAAAATAATAAAAAAATACGCAGTAAGGAACACTTCATATATAATTATTTTTAAAACTCAAAATCTAAAGAGGCACCTTATATTTATTAAGGTTAACTTTCGCGGATTACGTTAGTTAGACACAATGGCTTACGCGATAGTACAAAACTGGCACGTGTTTCGGAAGTGAACTAATACTATGATTATAGGCAGCTTTGGATTGTTTTGTTTGGGGCCTTATAAGAACACACACTCGTTAGAAAATAACAAATATAAAATTTTAAATAGGAGCTAGATATAAATATTAATCATCGTAAAATTTATTACAAGTCACGATGAGGGTTCCATTGGAATGTGACAATTACTCACAAAATGAACGATTTACATGATTTAAAATTTATTTAATGTATTAACCATTACATAGAAACTTCACGCTAACTACGTTATTAGTCATAATATTTATGATAGATGCTGGGAATAGATTTAATTTATAGCTCGAAGTTAAGCTAAATAATTTTAGTTTGCGTAATAAATCTGTGCTTTTAATTGCTTGAGTTAGTTGTTTTGTTCACAAGTGTCTTACAAGATTATTTTGGCTATACAAATATTTTCAAAGATCTATCAATATTTTATTGTTTATCAAACGAGCATTGATACTTCAACTATTTAAAAAAAAATCTGTTTATTTTATTTTTTAAAAAATATTATTATAAAAACAAAAGCTAGTTATTTATAAGCTGTAATGACACATTTACATTGGTAATTCAAATATTATATTTTCGTATTTTCAGTAGTTCATGTTTACCAATTGGCAAGATAAACGCACCTTGTATGTGGAATAAAGCTTAAACGACCAAGGAAAATTACAATGTTGAAAATTTTCAAATTAATTACATTGATTAACTAATTTCATTTAAACATTTATATTTTGATGAATTATCCATTATTAGCTTGATTACAATTTAGTACCTATCAACAATTCAAATGCCAGTGTAATGTTGCAATACGTAATAATTGTGAATAATACCAGCCTATTGTGTTTTGATTGAGAAATTAAATTTAGTGGAAACAAGTGAAAGGTTGATTATTTAAATGAATATCTTCTGTTTGTATTTCAATTATTTTTAATAAATGAATCTGATCATTATTCTTGCATGAAACAAAAAACATGTAGCTTTCACTTTTTTTTTAAATTTATGGTAATTCTTAATGGTTTTGGTTTATTAGAGATGTGCCGATTATGACTTTGGCCGACTAGCCGACTAGCCGATTAGTCGGTTGTAAATAAGCCGACTAGTCGGTCGACTAATCGGCCAAGCCGACTACGGTTTAGGGGATTCCCGTGACGCTTCGTTTACAGCTGATTCGCTGCAATTTCAGTCACTACTGACATGTGGACAAATATAAACAACAAAAAAAGTTTTTTGAGTTTTACAGCTCACTAGTTTGACGATAGTTTCAAATATCATCACGCAGAATTGCAATATATGTCATTAAATATTATGTTAATTTGTTTTTTAATTAGGATACTAATTTTGTTTGATAAATGTCATCAATATATTTTCTTTACAAGGAAGTAACACATACATTTTACTGAGAAATAGACACAAAGTAAGAAGCCGGATAGTCGGTGCTTTTTGCCGATTAGTCGCCGACTACGATAGTGGCCGCATAGTCGGCTTTACCGACTAGTGGCCGACTAGTCGGAACATCTCTAAAATTTATATAATATATTTAGAACTACAATTTGAATTTATTTAAGATTTTTGGCGCCAATTTTTAAAAGTATACTTTGAATTCCTTTGTAGGGAACATCCCGATTTCATTTGTACTGTTAGGAAATACTTTTACATTACAATGCATTATGTCCATACTTACATAGTATATTACATCATTACATCAGCAAATTTTGGAACAAAGATAATGTCATTTAAATGAACTATGAAAAAATTGAACTATACCTTAATCATAATTAAGACGTTTAAGAATTATCACAGTATAGGCCAACTGTTATTTTGACAGCAATTTTACATCATTTTAAAAAGTGTCTTCATCTCAATCAATATTTTTGAGTAGTCATTATTAGTTGTGCAAATCTATTTTAATGTCTTAAACATTATGATCTTATAAATTTTGTGTTTCTTTCTCTAATGATCTTAATTATAATTGTTTACAGAAAACGCTAACTATAGTACGATGTAGGCAATTTACGTGGTAATAAATAAATAAATTCAAAGGCCAATCACCTATGTTTTACAGACGAATCGTTAAATTGCTTTGATTTATTGCTATTCTAACCCTAGTTTATTTCCGTTTACATATACTTACGGTGGCGTGTTTCATAAATATTGACTTTTTTAACAATAAAAAGATAATTTAATTTAAAATATTTATTTTTAAAATTATTACCTACCTATTAGTGGCTTTCTTCAAATTATTAAAAGCAACTAGACAATTACATACATATATAGTATATAATAATAAAATATATATTTAAAAATGTAGTTATATTATTTATAATTTATTGTAACAATTTAATATATCTGAAATGAATTATTGTGATTTAAAACTGAAACTTCAAAGCGGCTCTTTGGAAAAACAGATATTTGAAGCCTAAAGTAACATAAAAAATTACATTTATCTTTAAATGTACTTACTATATTTGCCATTAATTTGTGTTATAACTTAATCTAATCGAGTAATGTGGGGCATTAAAATTGATATGAACAACCACGGTGGTAGATAATATCATACAATTTCAAACGTAGCACGATCAGGTTGTTGGTTGAACTGGATAAAAAGGATCAGGTGACTAACTTCAACCAAGACGCATGCACGAGCAATGGATAGAAATCACTACTATAGAAGTATATGATGCAGTCAAACAGTTTTAAGTGCCTAGTAATATAAAAGTACAGAAAAGAATGCGGTCCATGAAGCGAATTGAATAGTTTTCATTAGTAGCCTGTAAATTGCGTTGAGTCAGACTTTGGCATTTGATACAAACCTTTGTGCATTAGGCAGTAGCGAACGAACGAACCACAGCAATCAAACTCGTAATTAGCAACAGCGGCAGACCAAATTGTACGTCCTTTCGTGAACTATATTCGGAATTGCAGTAACTGAAATTTAACTTGGGAAACGAGCGCGAGTTTGTCCCATTTTGTATACAGTAATTTGAATGGTGATAGAGTAATGTGCTCCTCTGAATATTTTCATTGCTGTAGTTTGTTTAAGTGCCGTAAGGTTTATAGTTAACCGATATTAGAATATTGAAGCGAAATTTTTATTATATAATAACGAAATTAATGCCATAATTAAATAAAAATGCATTTATTTATTAAAAAGATAGACATATAGATACATAGATACACATATAAATGCAATGTCTTACTCCAATCTAGAATGTCCTTTATGGTATTAAGACAAAGAAAATAGTCTTCATAATTTCAATAGTGAAATCGCTCACAACATTAATATACTAAATACTAAAAGCAAATAAACATATAATTCAACAAAATAAATATCAAGCGTATTAAGATTTTAATTGCTTCTTTTTAAAATTCATATTCTTATTTCCTTCACAGTATTAAATGATTCGCTTAAGATTTAATAAAAACCTATTCATAATTTTATTGGCATTGAAGCTTACGTCTGGATTATATCAAAAGAGAGTTCATTGAACCTTGCAAATATATCATTCGTTTCTTTGTTAAATTAAAGGTGAAGTACACAAGTCAATTAAAGCCGATTTATTTTTAGGATCGCTACCCATTGGAGTGTATTGATTGTTATATATACGTATAATTTGATTTTAAAATGTACAAAAAAACTGTAGGCATATGCAGCTATATTATATTTTGCACTGATACAGTTGATGGCAGATAATTACTATCAATTGTGACACCAATGATAGTGAGCCCTAGTAATTTGCAACATTCATTGAGTTAAATAGGTGGAGAAAATGTCACGAACGAAGTTGTTTTACATTATAAAGTTCGATTTTCAAACGTATTTTACTTGAATTACTTTATTTAACTATTTTTAAAATATATGCCGTTGAATTACATCTGGTTTACGCACTAATTTACAAGCAAAATATTTTGTCACCTCTAATATATTTAACTCAGTGGTAAATTAGTATTTTTGCTTATTGACAAATATTTTGTTGAGTAAATTTTATAGTTTCCCCAGCACGTGATCACACTACCTGATATTATCATAGAGAGTGGTATATGAGCGAAGACAACCGCTTCCACAGAAAACCACAATGAAATATAGTATATACATATTTTGAACAAGAGATTTTAATAAATAAACGTTCATACAATATTTACGATGACTAGTTTATTTGTTAAATCTCTTTGTAATTAGGGAAAAATTCTAATGACGTGTCAACTTAGTGTACAAAAAATAAACAGTTGGCATAACAAACTTGTGCGCAGTAAATATTTTCTCTAACATCAATGTTTATACACCGACTGATGGCTCAAAGGCATTTTTGTTTTAAATCAGCATTCACAATTATCACTTCAGCCAAAATAGTTATAATAAACTAATATTATTATCGCTTATTATGATTATTGAATAAAGTCAACTCGAAGGGTCAACAGGTAAAAGTTTATTTGAAAGTGTTGACATTGATTGGATAACGAACGGAGAAACCTACTCACGCTCAAAAGGTACTGATGAGAAAAATACACAATGTCATTTGCAACTATTATGCTTCGAACTTCATCACTCTGTGGTTATGTAACTTAATGAGATATGCTCATTTCCTATGAAGCAAATCAAAGCATAGTTCCGTTCGACGCTTCTCATAATTATACCTACTATTATCTTTCAAGAGCTCCATAATAAAAGAAAAAGGAAAGAACGTCTAATTTAAACAATTGTGCTTTTTAATTAAATAGGCTCAGGAAAGCGGTTCAAATATAGCTCAAACGTAAAAGATAAAATAAAATTTCCTGTACAAAGAGGGAAGATTAAGCGAAATGCTTACTAAGTTTCAAATAATCCTTTAAAAGTTACAAGACAAAAGGAAGCTATCGTTACACACCGAGGAAAACTTTTTCAATATAAAACTCAAAACAATGGGGATTTTTTTTTTCGTGCTGGCCGGGAATAAATTTAGTATCAAATTTCTTCCAGGGTAACCGTAACAATATATCTTCCAGCCTAAAGACCAAAATCCAACATCGAGTTATCTACGAATGAGCGAGCACAAAAGCTTTCGTCTATAAAACTTTAAGTACAATGCACTTTTTAGCCATACCATGGTCAATACGTACACACACTCGAAGCGCCAGCACGGAAATACCCAGTGTGTAACGTCCCATATTCTGGCTCATCTCGCCGGCTCTAGGTACGACCCAAAATTGGGCGAAATAGTATTCTGTGCGAGTGAGCGAAAGTTGAATTTTGGAGACAATATCGACCGGCGATGGAAGGGCGGCCGTCGCGTAAGCCACGGGCCACGTGCACCTCGACAACTTGCGCTTAGTTCTTCACGAACTGTGTGGGAGGTTAGTCCTCTCTACATGAATATGCTTCGTTATAAGTCATGCGCTATATTGAGGGAGAGGCGCGAAAAAGCAATTTTCGCTACCGAGCAGTGAGGTGAGAACGATTCGGTGCGCGCACCACGTGATTTTGACAGCTGATACGGCCCACTGTGTCCGTTGTGTTAATTGGGTGTTTTTATCAGCTGATAACGTGTAGTTTGTTTTGGCGCGATTGTGATTGTGTGTTTGTGATACATTAAACTAACATTAAAGATTAGCTGAGATTTAGTGAATGAACAGACTAATATTTTGGAGGAAGAGATGTTTGCGTAGATCAAAGAAACCACATCAAAGGAGAATTCCGCAAAAATATTCGTGTTGGCGCAAATTTTACCAGCTATGGAGTGTCTCGGGTAAGAAGACTTTTGATTGGGAATAACAACTCAAATTAATTTCCTTAACAAATGTTTATATTTCCAAGGTTTATTACTTCATAGTATTTGTACAAAGATATTCTAATTAGCTTTTAAGAAATTTTAATTTTTGAGGAATTCAGAGGAAATTTGAATTTTACGAGAGTATTTTTTAATATTCAAGTACCGGTTTTAAATGTATCGAAATGGTTATATTTATAGATTTAATAATAGTGATATATTTTTAATTGGGCCATCTGTATGACCAAAATAATATCGTTATCAAATAGATAATAATTTTGCATATGTCAAAATCGCGCAGGCGCATTAACCAGTTTCATAACAAATTTGGAATAGTATTTATGTAAACTATCTATAAATTATTTTCCATGACAATTTTTTTTACGTGATATATTTTATAATTCAAGTCATGATGTAGACATCTAGCAGATTGGCCTATACTGCATCGTCATGTGCGAGACTTCCCACGTTTCCCGGCGTCATACATTTTATATTAAATTTTCTTGTACAAAAGACGTTTTAGAGCCTATAAACTAATTTCTTTGTTTCTTTGTGTTTTATAGAATATATTTAACATAAACTTGTTAAGCGTTCTTTCGCTTTTATCTGTTTTATTATTCACAAACCCAGGAGTATGTATTTAGATTTAACAATATATTTTATAGGTTTTTATAAGGCCAACTGTCCACGGATGCCTGTCAACGGCGGAGTATAGATACAAGCCAATTTCTATCTGCTTCCCTTTTTTGTGTATCAGCATATCATGTGATCGCATTCCACCTGATGCTAAGCCGGATTGCGATGTGGTCATACGCGTAGGCTACTGCTGCCATAGAAAGAAGTTCTCCGGATAGCAATTACGTCCGCTGTACTGACTTTATAAGATACCTCTTCATAGCCATTGCAGGTTATCAAGTTTTAGGATAAAGGGATAATGTTTATTCAATCAGTGTGGGATGTTTATAATGCATCCAGTCTTCACCACTTCACTGAATAAACCCCGGTATATTCAATGTATTTTAAAATTATGTCATGAATTCTCCAATGAGTGTGGGCTTTAGTTAATTATTGTAATCTTTTTATAAAAGTTAATGAACTTGTATTGAGATACATTATCGGTGCGGCTTAATTAATCAGTTGTATAAAGGGTAATTAACACCTAATAATACATTTTGACCTTTTTAGGTTAATGAACCTGCTCTAAAAACTTTCTTAATCTTTTAACACAAATCGATACATATTATTACTATCTCTATATATATAAAACTCAAAGGTGACTGACTAACTGACTTAGTGATCTATCAACGCACAGCCCAAACCACTGGACGGATCGGGCTGAAATTTGGCATGCAGGTAGATGTTATGACGTAGGCATCCGCTAAGAAAGGATTTTGATCAATTCCACCCCTAAGGGGATAAAATAGGGGATGAAAGTTTGTATAAATCTTATTAGATTTATTTCATTCATTATTACGCAGACGTAGTTGCGGGCAACAGCTAGTATATGTATATAATAGTTATGTACAACTGGTGTAGGTAGATCCTATGGATGCGTTTGCATTTCTAATTCTTTTAATGTAAACTGTATGTTGGCGGAACTTATAACTTTTACTCAATAAGTAATTATAATAATCTATAATAGAACTTATAAAAAAGTACATGTGCAAAAAATATATAATTTTGAAAGTCATATAAAAATACCTCTGAGGTCAATGATGATTCGATCTCGGTTCGATTCTCCTTCGGAACAAATAATAATTTATACATATGTATACTATTAACATGTATATAAGTTTGAAGTTTAGGAGTAAGTACTTGATTCTGGTCTTGATGTTTATACATATGTTTATATAGTCCTTGTCCTGACGCTGGTCTTACTTTGGGGTCAAGGCATTCTATGGTATATCTATGTATGTACATATATTTATTTATTTATATTAGGTTGTTACATCGCTGTTGAGTAAATTAATACTTATCTTAAGCTCCAAATTACTGACCTTGAATTTAATCACAAATATGCAAAACTCGGCCAATGACCCGAAAACACACAGACATAATAAGAGCAGACAACTCGCGATTAATCTTTAATAAACACTACATTGTTATGATGCTTTTGTTTTCACTTTAAAAATTAAATATTTATTTAAAAAAAGTAGTCATCGTGGTCGTATTGAGATTGAGTTATTTCTTTATAAAAACTACTAGATATTCAATTGTTATGTGCAATGATGAATTTATTACTTGACAAATGTCGAAAGACTGAGAGATCTAATTTTACTTATGCTACTTTTTAATATAAAAAAGCCGTAAGTACCGTTAATCTGGCACCTTAAAGACAAATCAGTTTGCGTATTCTACAGGTCCAGACCCATGTGATTTAGCAGATGTAATGTAATATGATATGACGTCACGTGATCAGCATGCCGCAGCACTTTGTACTCATTTTTCTTAATCGACACCTTTAATATGAAATCGTTATTAAGTAACAAATATGAAATTTATAGCGAACATTATTTTTAAATTTGGTTATCTTATTAATTTATTACAGTCTTACTGAAATGCTTTTTATGTCGGATTTCGTGACTTTTTGGATTTATCATAGCTGGCATAACAGATGCAGGTGTTGTCAGTAGTAAATATTTTGTGATTCTGCTTATTGAAACATGCCAGTTTCAAATACAAAATTTTCATGAAACTCCATGTACGTGGTCATCGGGTCAAAGCATACCCGGCATACAAGGTTAAATTGGTTATCAAAATTTTTAATGTGCCACATTTTTTGGACATTAGGTTTATTAGAGAAACATGTTTCTAATAATTGACCCTATCATTTCATATCAAAAAGATGATATTTTTTTAATTTGAATTTAGTATCAAATCAATACTTATAGAATATTTTTTTATAAATTATATACACTAGAAAAGGTTACTTAAACATAATGTAAAATTTAATCAAATAACTAAATTATCAATAATTATAATATGACCTCTCTTTATTTATTAGGTCAAATATTAAAATCATATTGAAAACGTAATCTAAATGACTTATGAGTAGATTCAGGCTATCGGAATATTTTCTAAGAAAAATCGTTAATTTGCGTCATAATATTGAGTGACAATAAAATAATAAACAAATACATATGCAATGACCTGATTCCAAACTAGGACGTACTATGGGACATACAGAGTCGAATATTTTAATATTACGAATAAATACTTGCATCTTCCGGGAATCAAACCCCGGACCTTAGCATATTTGATTATCGGGCCATTTCGCATCCTGGGATAGTATTACTGTTTTTTAAATGTACTATGTTAATGGAATCGATAAGAGACTACAAACATTTTACCGTGACTCAAGAACTACAGTCAAGCTTGAGGCGAGCTACGTCGAATTACTATAAAAAACTGACAGTTACTTGATTATAACTAGACTTACAATGTTTGTCTTGTACAATGTTACTGTTACAATTTATAAATATACTATGTTCTCAAAGTTGTAACAATATAAAGAAGAACAAGTAACGCTTCCAAAAATATCTTCAGTGAACAATGTCTAAAAACAGTGAAACCTAATTATAAGTTGAACACACTTAATATTCATAATTTGGGACACTCGCAACAAGTTTAATAAGCGTTGACGTTTCAAACCCAACACGTTAACGAGTAAACGACAAACTTACAATTTCCATCTATGAAGTAGCTTCCTTAGTCAACCCCTTTTTAAGCAAAGCTTTTATTTTCACATGACAAAGGTAAATATAATCACTAGCCAATTATATCATGAGTTTAAGATTTTCAAAAATTTTCAAAAAAAAAACAATGTTTAACAATATATCTCTAAAACAAGACAAACTAACCATTAAAAATCTTACAAGTAAAATATACTAAAGTAGAAATATACTAAAAACAAAGGAAAGTATATTTTGTTTTTCCTAAAAAACAAGAACTACTTATATTGAAGTCGTTGAAGGATTCAATTTTGTTATAATCCTTCGCACACAAACCTGCATACACAATTTTTATACCGAAGCAAATAATAAATGCCACCTCGATTAATGTGTTGGTTTTTTTGGGTCAAACAAAATTTAATTACTTATATAAAACCTTTTAAATTATATGCGCGAATAAACTTAGACTTGTTTATTTTATTATTATTTTTTAAGTTAATATTACATAGATCACGGTCACCTCAAAATCCTTTGTTATCCTTACATAGCTATAACAAGAATGACTCTCAAGACATGAGAAGGCTGACTAATTTGATTACGTCTTTGAAGTTTAGACACATATAGACTGAGTCGTGAGTCTAGTTTGTTAATTAGAAGCAGCAGGTTATGAAAGAGACCACATCAAAGCATACCGCTTCCACTTGCACCTTACTTCGGAAACCCGCAATTGAGAAGAGCTAACTCAAACAACTTTCATTGAAACTTACGCGAAGACGTCTAACCTTCAAAACAATTTAAGAGGTGACGCGCTTTATGTGTACAGTAATGCCCCGCTTTACGCGAGGGATACGTTCCGGAAAAAACCGAAATTCCTGCGACCATAGAGAAGTTGATAACTACATTATGTTTATACGCACTCTTTTGCGTAATGCGGGGCAATTGAGGGCGAAATTTGAATTTCGCGTTATAGTGAAACCGCGCATAACGGGGTCGGGTAAAGCGGGGTATTACTGTATAAATACTAAGTTTTTTCGATTCATATAACTGTTACAGGTGTATCATGGCGCCACTATACGATTAAAAAAATAATTAGAATTCTTTCCTTGTAACCCAAAGTTCTGTTTGGAATTTCAATACCTGCCTATATTTTACATATTCTCAGAACATATTTCATTTCAAATGGAAATTAGTTCCCTTGAGTTGATGCTTTGAGTGACAAGACAAATTGTCTGTCGGCAAACTATCTACATAATGAAATTTTGGCAACGATTCCTACACTGGACACGTACTATGGGGGTAGGACGAAATTATTAATTTTGATTATGTTTCAACAGATTTCATTTTCCCTTATGGTTAGTCTGGTAAGATCATAAATTATATGCATATATTTTTAGTTTACTTTCAAAAATGTCTCATATGGAAAATAACCAAGACATGGATTGATTTAAGCAGTTCCATATCCTTTGTCTAGTATGACGTCACTGAGTACACTCTCTAAAGCATCATCGCCTATTTTTGCAATGAATCCAATTTTTTGTGTTACGTACTCGGTCGTAAAAAATCCATTATTATTTGATCGTTGATTAATCATATTCAAGTTCATTTGGTGTAGAAAAATTCGAAGAAACCGTTCTGGTCGTTTTATCAAATGAATTGGTTGTTGTAGCCTGGTAGTCGTTTGTTCTACCATATCAAGTGATACATCCCGAGAAATAATAAAGAAAAATAAATAAATTTTACGACCATAATTCTCGTTATAAATAAATGTGTGGGTTTTGGGGGTTAATTCTAGCTATTACGAAGGGTTGCACATTGGCGATTATGTTTTATAGTTTGCTGTATCTGTTGGTTCCTATTTTTATATTATATTTTGTTTAATCATTTTATGACTTAAAAAGTTAACTTGTGCAATCAGTTACAGGATGTTCTGCAACTCGTAGTGAGACAAATAATAATTTTTAATTTTTAATGATTCAATTTGATGTTGATCAAGACTCTATCCTTTGTAAAATTTATATATTCCTACTTTTCTTACGATACGTTATGTGTAAATTTCTTACACATTAAAATAATTAAAGTATTTAGTTAATTATATTAAATATTTTAACATTAAATAAAACAAAAGACAAAACACTACACAAATATGCAGCCACAATAAAGACAGTTTACTGCATACATCTATTTAAAACTAAAACATATAATTAAAAAATTAACGAGATTGCGTTTCATGTGTATCGAATGAAATAGATCATTAGCTTTCCGGATGCATGGTTGAGTGTCCTAATTTTTTAATCACGTCGTAAATCTTGGAAAATAGGCAAAAGACGCCTCGCTCATGACTCCTTCACATGTGCTTGTAAATACATTTATTCATGATCTATATTTTCACATACTTGATTAATATCAATTCTCATATTTTTTAATAATAACTAGAGATGTTCCGACTAGTCGGCCACTAGTCGGTAAAGCCGACTATCCGGCCACTATCGTAGTCGACGACTAGTCGGCAAAAAGCGCCGACTATCCGGCTTCTTACTTTGTGTCTATTTCTCAATAAAATGTATGTGTTACTTCCTTGTAAAGAAAATATATTGATGACATTTATCAAACAAAATTAGTGTTTTAATTAAAAAACAAATCAACATAATATTTAATGACATATATTACAATTCTGCGTGATGATATTTGAAACTATCGTCAAACTAGTGAGCTGTAAAACACAAAAAAACTTTTTTTGTTATTTATATTTGTCCACATGTCAGTAGTGACTGAAATTGCAGCGAATCAGCTGTAAACGAAGCGTCACGGGAATCCCCTAAACCGTAGTCGGCTTAGCCGATTAGTCGGCCGACTAGTCGGCTTATTTACAACCGACTAATCGGCTAGTCGGCTAGTCGGCCAAAGTCATAATCGGCACATCTCTAATAATAACTTACTAAATATTATGGTATATTAAATATTCTATATATAATATTTATAATACCAGTACATGTATTCTTTAAAAAAGTTAAAAGCATTTTTAGCTAACTAAAAATAGAGTTATGCAAATATGAAAAAAAAAACAAGTTATATTTTAAAAAAAGCTATAAACAGAATAACCTATTTATTGTGTTTTCTTATATTACACTAGCTTTTGCCAGCGGCTTCGCTCGCGTTAAGAAGTTTTAATTTCAGTTCAATTAGTCGAAAATCTAATAAGATTTATACAAATTTTCATCCCCTATTTTATCCCTTTAGGGGTGGAATTTTTCAAAATCCTTTCTTAGGGAATGCCTACGTCATAGTAGCTTTATACATGCAAAGTCTCAGCCCGATCGGTTTAAAATTGACAAAGTTTCATACAAACTTTCATCCCCTATTTTATCCCCTTGGGGGCAGAATTGATCAAAATCCTTTCTTAGCGGATGCCTACTTCATAACATCTACCTGCATGCCAAATTTCAGCCCGATCCGTCCAGCGGTTTGGGCTGTGCGTTGATAGATCACTAAGTCAGTCAGTCAGTCAGTCACCTTTGAGTTTTATATATATAGATTAACGTTTAAATATTTAAATGTCTGTCAAAAGAAGATTCAACTCAATCAAAGAACGGATGTGAAGTCGCTCGCACGCCAAATTTAAAAGCAGTTCGTATTCACAGCTGCATAGAGCTTCATTTGAAATAAAATAATTTGAAACTGCCCAATTTAATTATTGTTCTATCGATGTTATTTTTCAAACTAATATTTAACGTTTATTTTAATTAATTTAATCCTACGTTTAATCCATCGCTATTTATTTTCTTAATGCAAGGAAAATAGAACGTATGAAAATTTTAAAATTAATTTTAGATCTATAATAATACCGAAATGTAGGAGATTTTTTTTATATCTGTGGTGAGCGAAATTTTGCAGGATATTTAAATCTTATATAGCATATAGGTTTATTAGATCATAAACGATTAGTCCTAGAACACAGTCGGTTCCGTTTGCAATTCCCAGAATTAAATTTTACTATTCAATATACAAGCCCTATAAAGTTCAATGATGCAAAAAGCCGAACAGCTGGCTCGAGAACTACCTCCGACTCGGCCAGTTTTATTTCTAGCAATTTCTTACAAAAGTTAGCACTAGCTGCGACTTCATTTGCATGAATACCGAACGAACGGCCGTTCTTTGTCTTTTAAGTTGCAATTAATTATTCCATTTTATGTAAATAAACTCGCAAACGCGTCAGTTGGGGACCCCCTCACATTTTGTGGCCTTACAGAGGTACATGAAAGATAACAAATTGATATTTTATGCTGAAGACGACATCTAGTTATTATGTAAATATGAAAATTTTAACAAATTTCCTTATTTATACCGTTATGCACATAATCATACCATATAAATAACAGCTTATAATTATTATGAATTTTTACCCTGGAGCTCTTGGCCTCCATTTTTATTTAGTAATGCTTTTGGAATATTAGAACACTTATATTCTTAACGCACTAGTCCAATATTTTTATTATGTATTTTTGTACAAAATTAATATTAGCGTGTTGATTTACATGCTCACTAATTTTACATAAAATACAAAAAAGGTCAGCGATAAAACTTTGTAATGCATACCAAAAACACAGCGCACCATTTCTGTAAATAATGTAAGAAGTGACAGATAAACAATCTTAATTATTTTCATCTATTTTAATATACGTAATTCAGCTAAACATGATAGTTGCGTATTTTTGCTGACCCAATTAATTTACGAAATTAAATCTTGGCACACGTACGAATATTGTTGATTACTACGTATATTAAGAAAATTATTATTACAAAACTGCTTTTAACATTCTAGTTTAACATTTTATACCAGGCATGCATTTTAATGTCCATTGAATTGAACAAAAAATCAATCCTGCCCTTTCCGCCGTAGATAATGTTTTGATTATTTCTTACAATGATTTATATCCTCCTTTTATAAGCACACGCTCAGTTAAACACGTCCTAGTGAGCTTGAGCAATTTACAACTTTAAATGGATTTGAATAAGACTTACATTAGTCTCATATAAACATACATTAGTGTGAATTGCCATAATGTAAAGGATACCAAACAAATGACCACACATAAACAATAAAGAGGAAACTTATGATTGGTAATAATTCAGATATCATATTATTGTAATAAATTATTATTAGAAAGTCAACTAACGTTCGATATTAAAATTGAAATTTATCAGAATGCTTCTATTGAATTTACGATGATTTATTAAAATTTATTGCATGCGTTATTTGTTCTACTAATTATTAAGTCATTCCTTATCAGTATTTTCCACTGTTTTAAAGCAAATAAATTCGTTCGCTTTGATTCTACAAGACATATGAACAAAAATTTCTTTAACAATAATAATAATAATAAATTCTTTATTGCACCAAATCGCAAAAGGCGAACTTAATGGCTTTAGGCATTTTCGGTCAATTAACCTTTGGGAGATGTGAACGGTGATGTTGTAAATAGTGCAGAAAAGAAAAAAAAAACAAAATAATAAAAAAATTCGGTTATTATAAATTAAAAATTATAATATAGATAATTCTTTCTACTTCTATCTTCGTTATTATTTACAACTTCCTCATTCCCATATTTCAGATTTATTAGATTCCTTACTTCATTTATACACATACCTACCATTCCCTTCCACATAGAAGTTCTACTTAACTTTCTAGACCACCTTCCAAGAAAATTCATCCAATATATATATACTCTTAACTAGAATAAACATTGTCGGTGGAAGAAGTGTGTCATTAGGGTTTTAGTATTCTATTTGTGGGAGAGGGAACACGACCGTTGATTGTACAATTTATATTTAGATGATCGTGAGGTGGAAGACGGATCAGTGGTGATCAAAGTTTATTATACTGAACGGTTAACGATTTAATCCAGACAGTATTTTGTCTATACATAGAATTGACAGAGAGGAATTTTGAAACGAGTTCTTGGAGTTGCTTAATAACTTCATAAACGTGGTTGTTTTTAGACTAGTCTTTTTATTTGGACGTAAAGATTTTTGTGGAGACATAATGAGATGACGTATGGGATGTTCAATCTAGTAGTTTATTATTTTTGTAGTTAAAATAAATAAACATCAGCTCGTTGTGGGTTTTATTTTACTTGACACGTCAAAGCAGTGTTCATTCAGTTTGTTAATTTATTCCACTTAATACCAAACTGAAATTAATAATGAACATAAAAACCAGAATTAATATTGATCATTTCGGGTCATAACCCCTTTTAAAACAATACAAGCATAAATCATGTATTCATTCTCGAACGCTACATTGTTAAGCACACACCATTGTAAAAAGAATATTTCGAATCGAAATATAAATGCAAAATATAGCCAATGAGAGTCCTTAATTATATCATTACTAATAAATGCAGCAATCCTATTGGTAGTAATTACACGTCACATCTTCTCATCATGATTGCTTTAGTAGTATAATATTATTGCCAATAATAGAGCGCCTGAAGCTTTGAGAATTCGTAAGCAGTTAAAGAACGATTATTCACACGGTCCGAGTTGATATGATAATGAAAATAACATGTCAAAAAAAGATTCATTTATGATAGCCACAGATATTAATCAGTGAAACTATAAGTATTTTTAAAGTTACATATTAATTAGGTTTAATATCTTAAGTAAT
This sequence comes from Tineola bisselliella, assembly GCA_028551675.1. NCBI lineage: Eukaryota > Metazoa > Arthropoda > Insecta > Lepidoptera > Tineidae > Tineola > Tineola bisselliella. The sequence continues at coordinate 264,989 of JAPWLS010001023.1, read as the reverse complement.
ATTTTACGAGTACCAACAAATAGAACACGGAATGACAGAAGCACTAGCAGTTAGCCAGCACAGAGGAGCAGACCTGTCTCCACCACTGACATACCGCATAATGCGCAGTGTTTAATATGCGCATTTTTTATGTTGATTACAAAACTTATTTTGATACTACTGAAAATATTTTTTTTTTTTGAATATCAAATATATAACGATTCCTAGAACTGCTTTTCTGAGAAAAAATAATCAAACTTTTCAAAATATTATGATATTACATTACTGTGTAAACGGTTGGTTTATGTTGTTATATAGGAACGTGATATTGTGTAGAAGTGGTGGATTAGAAATAATAAACACCCGCCTCTTCTTCTGTAATGGAAACAAACCGAAAACTAGGAATACTTTCCTAAAAAATAATACTATAAAATTTATTAAGAAATTTGAACATCCAGTCAATACTATTATTTTACAACAAAATTATCAGTCAAATGATCATCTCAACACTAAATACTCAGAACACATGTACATATTTCATGCGTATATTTATTGCAATACTGTCATTAAATTGATATCTATGATCCACAAATCTGTTAAAACTTATTTAAAAGTCTTTATGCGGTTTTCTATCGCGTTTATTTTGATAATTTTAATCCGACGCTCTTAAAACTTTATAGTGGTCACGACCGCAATTACAATAAACGCGATGGTAACCCGCAGTCTTTTAAATCACTTCCAACACATAACCACGTGACATAACCTTAATAAATAAATATTTATTCTCCAAAGATATTAAATCGATTAAAATTCTAAATAGCATTTTGTACAAGTAAGGAAGGTTGTGAGAAGTCCATAAAAGTCTTCACACGTTTATCAGGTTTCTTTCCGTGAATTTGTTGAGGATTCATTGGTTTGACTGGTTAAGGGTATAATCTGTTAAATTATTTATATTTTAAAATACCTACTTTTTTATTAATTACACAGGTTTCGTTTATTTAAACATTGTATCCATTGGCGTTACAGTTATGCTACATATATATAATAATAAAAAAATAAATGCCAAATATAATAAAAATATTGGTAGGAAAATTCGAAACAAACTTTTTCTTCGTAAAGCCCAATAATGTAAAGACATTTACATCTTAACATAAAAATAATTCAGAGGAATGCACAAATTTATGAAATATTTATAAAAGATATCACCAAATTGAAATATTCATCTCATTATTTTTTAACTGATAGTTAAATATGTTTTTTTAATAGGGCGTGACCCCTTCTGTATAATTATAAAGATAAAAATAATTGAATTAGGAAAGTACTTTGAAATTGTAAAGATATCGAAGCGTTAGCGTAAAACGAAAAATAATATTTTTATATAAAAGAAAATAGTAAGTAACTTTTTCCTACATAGAAAATTGTTTTGTAGTTTATATTATTTAAGAGTAGTGGAAGCAACAAGGCCTTTTGTTATAGTAAGTATCCAACTTCAGCATCGTAACCGCTTCACTCCTTCATTTACATGAATAACGTGGTGTGGTCTTAGCTTTCTTTAACGTACATTTAATTATGCCACTTTATGTAAATAAAACTTTAGATACTGTTAAACTTTACGCCAGACAGGACTTTCCTTAAAATGTTTTTGATAACAATATTTATATAATATTATTTATTTAAATAACTTGTCCTTAACGTAATTTTTCTTGTAAAAAGTGAGTACAGGCAGAGGGAACACCATGACATTCAAATGTTGACAAAAGTATCGAAAAACAGTAACGAAAAATTTTATATAAACTAAAAGAAAGCAACTAATTTAAAATGCCTTATGCGGCATAAAATGATTGCGTGGTTTAAATTAATTATTAAATAATAGAGCATTAAAATACTTGATAATATAAGTCCTTTTTATTATGTTTTCCAAAATATGTCAGTGTGGTTATTTATAATAGTAGACAATACAATGTTGTTCATTGATGCACTAGTATTTGTAAATGCGCTATAATCACAAGTCGTCATAAAGGATTCAGTAGAAAATTGAATGTTCGATTTTCAGGTCAGTAAACTCAGTTCTATGCATATATTATTCATAATCCTGTGGAACGAAGGTAAAAATAGATATGTAGATTTAAAATGCTATCCAGAAATTGTTTTTAAATTCTTTGGCCTGACTGATATGATTGAGAATCGATGTTCAGTTTGTCATCGGTCGAAGTTAATATTAAAATGAAAAATGAGTCCGTTGTCAGGTCTCTGGTGTCTTATGTTTGTGTTAAATACGTCAGTCTGGACGTACCGAGAAATTATGGAAGATGTCGGACGGTGTGGACGACACCGGCATTGTTGGAAAAGATTACAAAAACAGTGTTCATAGGTCCTAGCTATTTAATTAATAAAAGTGAATAATCAAACAAAAGAGAAGTTTTACTCATTACAGTTTGCTCTTTCGTTATATGGTTATAAAGTTTTCGAAAATAAATAATCAAAACTACCTTGACAGCACAGTCTTTTATTTTGCGAATGGTTTACGAAATCACTGGTAATACTTAAATTATATTGACTCATTATTAATTAGACTGCCTCGCCGATTGCTTTATACGAGTAGTAAGAACATGAACTGTCATTATTTTATGAAGGAAGTTCTATTCGCGGTTAAAATGTCCAATTATTGCTACCGATGTCTACCCCACTGTATTTGTTAGAAGGAGAATAGACGTGGATAAAACAGGATATAATTTGTCCCAAGATTTTAGTAAATTTACTTCTAGAGGACATGCATATTGAACTGTGCAGGGTAAAATAAATTTGGGAGAAAATAAGTCGCTAATAATGATGACCTGATAGACCTTTATAAAGTAAAACTAAGATCATAGGCACAAAGACGCGTACGAACGGTTTGACTTACCCGTCTCACGAAATTATTAGTTCTAAAAATTTTGTCAATTAGCTTCTTTCTTAAAAATTTCATTATCGACTGTATTAACAAAATACAATACCTAAGTATAATATCGAAGTATTACAAGCTTTTTTAGTTGAAGCTATCTTAAGTTATCGGTAAAAGTTAGATAATAGTTTGCAAACAATAATCATATACACCTGTTACCATATTCAAGTAAAATGCTCGTGGGTAAGAAGTATGGCTGAAGTGATATGATTTATAATCTTCCCACTACAAAATACTCTCATATTAAAATTAATGATACTTACTATAGATTTAGAGCAACAAGCGGTAATGAGTCTTCTCTTTCACACAATTACATACAAATGACAAGGACACAAAAGTTTCAATGGGCATCGTTCACATTATATATGATTTAATTAATACTTTATAAATAACCTAGTGTAAATATAATTGAAAATATTTATGCGGCTTTATAAATTGTTTATTTAATTTACAATATGGAAAACAAAAGTGTTGTAGAATTATAATTTTTGCGACTTATTGTCGCATTTATTTTTTATTATTTTTTAACCCAAGAATTATGATTCGCATCATAATCAAGCCCAAAAATGTAGGTCAGGTCACAGTTTTAGGAATATCAGTCCTAGTAACAGTGAGGACGTTGGAATATAAGACGAACTAAACTAGCTCGTAATTGACCGATCACAAGTGAGCTCAGCATTTCAGTACTAACATATATCTGTGGATAGAGTATAAAAGCAGAGATAGGAGACATGACTGTTGTCAAAATTCAAAGTTCTTTTATTTACCATTTTATACCTACATTAGAAAATCATATAATATATTCCTTTAGCTAACACTATAATAGTATAAGTATTAACACTTGAATATATTTAAACTAACCAACATATACTTCTGAGAACTTCAATTAGTTCTAAACGTTGATATATATTCATGTATACGGAACATGATTATTTTCGTAGCTATGAAACTGCCGTGTATCACGCCTGAATAATTCTAGATGACTGGATGAATCTAAATTAGACTTAACATGAATCATAAGTACCAGCCCATCTTTTAACGTCTTCGAATCACTTTGAACGCTAGAGCATTTCCGTTGCGCTCGTCCCTCATCATTAGCCTCGTAGGTACTGTTCGCATAAAATTAATTATACATTATTATTTATATAATGTATAGTTAATTATATAATATTTTTATATAATGACTTTGAGAATTGGATTTTATTATTGCTATGTTATTTAACGGAGCAAGCATAGATACATTACTAACTAAACGCAATCCCGTTGAATTTACTTTTCTGGGTATGATAGAAAAGAAGTTTAGAACGCTCCACCCATCAGCATATTTAGGTTCATACTGTTTCAGTATTCTTTATCAATTTTAATACGACTAAATAAAATATGTTTATTTTATGATACTAAATAAGAAAATTTTATAGCATTTGCTTTGAACAAATTTAAATTCCAGAAGTTATCGTAAATAAATTATAAGCAATTATGATAAACCAACGCTGAGTTGTCGCCTATAACGAAGTGTAAGATTATGAATAAATGAATACATTTTAATTAAAACACTGCTGTAGACAATGCTGTATAAAACATCCGAGTAAATAAAGAAAGTTTATCATCGTCCTCCGTAAGCAAAACAAATAGCAAGGCCTCTGTAGTAAATTCTTTACGGCTCGTTAAATGTCAGTAAACAGTTTTAATGAGATTATAAAAAAGAGCGTTTGCGGGGACGAATGTTATCAATTTTTAATGTTAGACGTTAGTGTCAAGAAGGTAATTTACTGAAATCGTGTTTTGAACATTTTATATATACAGATTTTATTAGCACTTTAATGTCATCAAACAAATTGTTGTGATTTAATGTTTTAAACATCGTTTAGGGTAGGGTAAGAGCTGTGCATATCTTCAAATCTAAATAAATTGAATTGAACATCTACTAACATATCTCTGTTTTCTAGGCAAACTCCAAGCACAGAAATATTTTTTAAAACTTACATGTCACACATGCTTACAATCTTACATGGGACACGACTGCTGCTTCAAAAAGATCTACACAGTGATGCTTCTTCACAGTATGCTTGAAGGATCTCAAGCAATTTAGTGACATAGATCCTCAAGATAGCATAGCAAGTTCGACTAGTATATATTAAGAAAAAATCTCAAGATATTAAAGTGATTAATAATAGTTAATAAAACCCAAATACATTTTGTTTTTGTTTAAGCATAAATACGGAGATGCGACAGAATAAATAATTCGTAATCCTTCGGTAAAAGCACCTTAATATGTGTGTGCATAGACTTATATTTTATTATGAGAATACCCGTTTAAAATGAAGCACGTTTTAAATTAATCCCCTGCCTTAAAACCATGTTTTCAAATGCAATTAATATTTCCTTTATAGAAAATAATATATATTTTTTATTACTTCAACTTAATTTCTAACAAAATCCTTGTGTATTAATATGTTTAGATGGTTATACTATCGGGTATAATTTTAGTCAAGCGTTTCGTAAGGTTTGCAGCCGTCGACATTAGTAATAGTTAAAGTTAACAAAATAATGTTTTATGATTTTAATTGGGTAATACTGATTTTGATATCTGTATGATTTGGCTTATTCAACAATGTAGTAATTTATCATTTATCATCAGTTTATTATATAACAAATAGCTGAGCACTGATCCTTTAGCCAGTGACCGTGTTTCTTTTTTAATCCGTACTTTGAAGTCGAAACGTAAATTAGTCAATCTGTCGTCATCTGTCGCCATAAACTAACAATGTATGGTTCAATATACGGAGCCTTTGATTCCGGGACGGCTTCGACCTACAATCAAGACCACACATGGTAGCGCTAAACTGTCAACTGTTGACAGTGACGAGTGTCACTTGTAAACTGCATCGATGTCTGCTACTCTCTAATTTATTCGCCTCATCCACAATTCACACTTCGAGATGAGTGTCTATCAAAGTTATTTTTTAAGTTGACATTCCCATACACACTTTATTTTTTATTTATCTTTACTTAGGCAATAATAATTTATGCAATGTTTTCATACAAATATATATACCTATGTTTATATGTGTGTTCTTGCCTATCACTAAAAAGCTTTTAAGAAAATTGCAATTCTATGTTTTCATAAATAGTAAACAAATCAATCGTCAATATTTACGAACAATTTTTGTCAAAGTTGCAATATTCTAATGTAAACACGAAAAATAACAACGAACTTTGAGTGTCAATTTTCATACACTTTAGTTGTTAAAGAGCAACAAGCACTTGTCTTGAACACTCTGTCAACACGATGTAAAATGACACAAATATTTTGTCAACTCTATAGCTCTTTCACGCAAGAGAAAAGCGCTTAACAGCCATTGTAAGACATCACGACTGGGCTTCACGCAACAATACAAATTTGAAAACTTTAACTCGATGTCAACAAGGCTCAGAATACCGTATAGTTTGATTGTTGTTATCCATAAACTCGTAAAGAACGTTCGGAAACTACTTAAAACATCATAAAGAGAGGTGGCAACATGATGCAAATTTTCCACTTTCGCGCTAAACTATTTTGAATACATAGAAATTACAAGCAAGTTAAATATGTACAGAAAAATGATCATATTGTTTAAAAAATGATCTCTAATAAGTTCTATCAATCTTTACAATTTAGTGAGGGAGTTTAATATATGTGATAATGACGAAAGAGGTCCATAGAAAGACCAGATCCTTAAACGCGACTAGGTTATTTCACGACTGGACTTTTTAACGAGTTCTACATTTTGGATAGTATTAGTGGGCCAAACTTGTCTCCCAATAGTACAAATATGTTACAATAAAAAAAACAAGTAGATAATACAAAATAGATTTAAAAAAGACAAACCACAAATTTTTATTCAAAGACAATATCTCGCTTTCTCCTCGTAAGATAATCATATGATAAATTATAGTAATTTCACTTCGTATGTACTTTTTAACAAAGTTTTGTTCACACGGTGAGAGGAGACAGTGTTAAGAATTCGATAGATACTCGTAGATGACAACCCATAATAACTCTTAGTACTTTGAATTTATTTTCTCTTTATTTTATTTTTCTTTTATATATAGGTATAGGTATATATATATTCTTTATTTCGTGATTTGTAGACTGATAGTAATTATTATTCAAATTTGTTGTCGCAGAACATCACCACCAAACAGTCTAATCTGCTATGGAATACTTGTAAATATACACATGCATATAGAACTAACTGAAACTATATTCCTTTGTTACTCAGGACTAATGACATTTACAAGGGCAACAAACATTTGCAAGTACAATTTGTATTTTACATTGTAATCTTTGTTTATGAAGCACACACTATTATACACACATATATAACTAAGGAGGTATATATATATATCTCAATGTGATATAAAAATATTTTATTAAATTCATTGTAAGATCTGAGAAGACTGTACGCTAAAACGCTACTTAGATTTTAAGTATATTTAATGTTTTGTCTCTGTTAATTCAATAGTAACTGAAAGAGATCGAACAACATTACATTAACATTATTAGTTTTAAGTTTGCGTTGCGTTTGAGTATTAATTCTGCATAATATTCGTATAATATAAATATAATGCATCATACCTCGAAGTCAATATTGAATAATGCTTGTATTTTATATATTGAGAGATAGCGAAGTAATCTCCGGTATTCTAAACACTTTGCTCCCGTTCAACTCTGTGTCTGCTATACTGGATTTATTTTAGATTTATGCTACTTTACGTGCATGTTATCTCAGAAATAAACATACATTTTCGCACAAAACGTTGTACGTGTTAAGATTATCTTAGTACGTGTAAGTGTAAACTAGATCCTCTTTTCATATTAAATCTACATTACATCCAAGACATAGTATTCTTTTGTTACATTGTAACGCTTTTTATTTCAATTTAGATATTATATATTGTGCTGTAAGTATATCTGGATAAGTTTATATGTCATTTTTTAAAGTTATTATGTTCATTATTTCCATAAAGAAGGAAACTGGTCTATGTGTGTGGTCTAAGAATATTAAATATTTTTTACAAAACTAATGTTTAAAGAATCTCTCAATATATTGGAAAACAGACAGAAAAGTACTTACAAATATATTTCAAATTGCAAATTCAGTTTCGCATTTGCAAGGAAAACGCGTCGCCATCCATATTGCATACAAGATCTATTTTCCTCGCGACTGGGAAGCTGAGAAAATCGGAGAAATGTCTAACTTTAAAAACACATTTTTATATCAATGAAAAATATGAAATAGTGATGCAATCTCCGGCCGCTAGAGAGCTCAGGGATGTTCCTTCTACTTTAAGACCGGATACCACAATGTAGTCGAAGTTTTATGATCGAAAGTTTTGCACACGATTCCTTCGATATGCGATTTTGATATCAAACAATATTATGTTTATTCCACATGTATTTTATGGCTTCCTACTAAAAGTAGATTCTTTACGGATACAAATAAACTTTCAAAACATATTTATATGAGTTTTTTTAAAAGCCTCGCGCCCTTTTGTCTCTGCCTATACCCATCGATATATTTCAATAAAATTTCATATATTTTACATCTAATGACAATGTAATTAAACAAAATTTCTTGCCAAAACATCGCGCATAACAACACATTGCTTAAAACTTTTGCCGGGTAAACTTTGTCAATAACAATTCCTTTCTTTTCGAAGTAACAGAAATTCGCTTCTCTCTTTAATAAAACTCAAATTATTTGCTCTTTTAACGGCTACATTGTTATTTCAACTTTATGGTAATATTATGTTGTAGTACATGGATTATTTTAGTTGGAAACTTTTTATTTTACTTTGAGAATAAAGAGTTAAATGTTGCTCTATTACATAAACAATTACAAAGCTTGAGCGTATTTTTAGAAGATATTTTTTTTACTAATTCCTATTTATTTTTTACGTAACAATAATATGCAAACACATGGTAAGCTTATTAAAAAAACGGTTTGACTAAAAATACTTTATGCGGCTTACTATTATTTATTATTTCAAATGTCTAGACTCGAAACTAGATAATGTTTGCCGGACCGGGAATCGAACCAGGGACCTTTGCATAACAGACGCTTTAACCATTACCATCATTAGTAGAGTCAATCTTATAATTTAATAATAGATTTTTCTTTTATTTTGTTTTTTTTTTCTAGAATTTTCTATAATTTTTAAGAATATATTTCGGTTTCCATCGGACTAAATTTAGTCTCCGCTACTGCTATACATAGAAGTGTCATATAAATTCCATTTTAGTTTCCGGGAAAACTTAAAAATATTTTACAATACACTTCCCGTTTTTTAAAATGTAGACGACATCCTACATGTGTAGCTTGTGTAATGTCCCTTACGTATTGTTCTTTATTCCCACGGGATCTTGCAAGAATCTGTGTTATAAAGATATTTCTATTCAACTTTATTGATATCGAAAATGTACATTCTGTTTCTTTCCCCTGGTGATGTTTTGTTTTTGTTGTGATTTTTTTTTTTTTGTAAGATACACGCATAAAAGCAAATGACTTTTTTCTATAAAAAAAGCAGTATAACAATAAAACCATTAATTAAAGCTTCACGATTTATAACAATACCTAAAATTGTGTATTTATTTATGAAACGTACGTGTCTTTCAAGTGCTTTACTAAATTCGTATAAAAAATAATCTACGGAATAAAAATATGTTCAAATCAAATAGCAAATGTAGATGAACCTAAATAAATAATGACATCTAAAGTGTATCCACGTGCCTACGTGCCTACGTGGGTGACCACGTATGTTTGTTATGTAAATAAACCTGTGCATTGATATGTGATCGACACGAAATCATTTTGTGTAATTATTGAGATTGAAACAGTTTTAAAGGCTTCGAATTTTAAAAGTGATAACTTAATATTATCATTCATATAAATGATGTAAATTTGCAGCTGCGAATAATTCTGAGTGCAGTTAAAACATCCCTTTTAAATATAAGAAGGTAAGAATATCTGGTAAAAAATGGCCTCTGCTTCAATCCCTAATAACTACACTTACACTAATAATGTATATTTAAGTCGATTACAAATTCTAGTGCGAAAATAATTTGAATTCATATTAATATAATATAATTTAATAAGCTAATGCCATTTCTTATTTTCATTTAGTTAACAAATAAAGAACGTAAATCCGTATGTACGAGCACTTTTTAATGAGTGCTAATTTGTTTTTCTGATGTAGGTAGGTACTTATAATAAGTATATATAGTACATACGCAATAAATCCGTCAGTAATATTACAAATATATTCATAGAATCATAAACAACATATTCAATAAACATTTGCATCGAATGATTTACTCGTATCTACGTTGTTATAAAGTTTAACAAAGTTTTTATATCCGGTTTTTAACACGGTGCTCGATTAGATCGTAGAATAAAAGTTTGTGTTGCCAGTGTAAAATAGAACTCGTATGAACAGAGTTCCGGTTAGTTGTAATAAACCGCCGCTAAACTTTTAAATATCTATTTCTATTAATACATTATTTGAATTGATTTTTTTAAATTAATCAAATTTAAAAAAACATTTCTATTAGGATTATTTTGCAGCTATCAATGTCACCACAATTACGATGCCAATAAAAACATTTCCAAACCGTAAATTGAAGTAGTCGAAATAAAAATTAACAATTAGAATTATGTTCACGAATAACCTCAACACTTAAAATTGAACAATAATGAGAGTTTTTACCAGTTAAATAAGCGGTTTAATGAAGCATATTTCATTTTCATAATTAAAAATGTGTACACTACAATGGTTAGTTTGTACGAGTAATAAAGCATAGGGCAATAACGTCTAATCAATTCATTAACACTTTAAAATTAGTGAATAGATTTCTGTAACGTTATAATAATGAAATAAATGAAGAACGCTTAAAAGATATTTTATAATTCAAATGTTTATTTAACATTTTCATATACGTACGCCTCAATATTATTTCTGAATCATTTTTTTTTTTAAAAAAACAAGGTTTAAATTTACTCTACAAATTAATGCAGTCTGTTTCGTTAATTTTTTTAATGACATAAAATATTTATTCGTAGTAGATGTTTTTATTGTATTGAAACAAGCCATTTTGGATCTAAATTATAAATGAATAGAACATTCACCTATCAGATTCCCCTGACGATATCTCACGAATTTCCGGACAACATAGCTTCCTGCTTTTGCTAAATTAATAAGTAATTTAAACTAAGTTAAATCACAGTGGAATTACTCTCGACTAACCAGTAGAGCACACGAGGTACCATCAAGATATATTTAAACTGCTCGAATAATAATAATCTTTATTAAATCAAATACAAAGCCCTATATACAATATTGGACAGAACTAATCCTAGGACTGTATTTCTGTAGATAGTGCTCTTCCGTACATTAATACCAAAATGTTTTTATATAAAAAAAGTAACGTGTGTGTGTGTGTGCGTGCGTGTGCGTGTGGGGTAATAGAAAATTTACAACAAAATCAACGACGATTATTCTTAACTATAAGCCTGACGGACTATAGAAATATATGTTGATACGTCTCAGCGTATAATAGAACTGTTGTATAGAAAAATACACAAGTCTGTATCTATTGTCTGTGTTAAAGATACCACGTACATTTGAAACACCGCCGCCACGCACCTGTTTAAACAATAATATAAAGCACATAATTAAATTTAATTATTTCCATTGATAATAATAATGTCCCACACAACATAATAAACTATAGAAATGGTATTATGATAACGATTTATTAAGAACCAGATTTACAAGTAACCTTAGATGTTGTACTATTGTTATTTAGTTCGTTGATGCTTTCACAATGACTATCATGATAATATCCACACCAAAAGCTTGTTCATAAACTGCTCACATATTATTGTGATACTCCTATAAATTCTACCTACGCGTCGCCTACTCAAAAATTATATTCAATGAATTTTCTAAAAGAATATTTTAGAGATTAGAGTATTTCAAATAAAATAATGAGAAATTAAAAACTATGTGGGCGTTAGAGTGGAGATCATAAACCACACTGTTAATGTTTTAATTTGAATAATGTGATCAAATTTGATGGTTATTATTTATTAAATTATCAAAATATAGTGTTTTGTTTTCTATTTTTCTTTATAACATGATTAATAGCGTTCTTTAATTAATAGGTTTATAAAAGTGATACATGATATTTATCAATAAAATGACGATTACTAAGTATCAAATTTCTTTATAATTCTTTTGTACTTTAGTAGGTTTTATTATAATATTATTTTACTTTTATAGTACCTATACATTACTTCAACTTAGTAAGGTAAATGTATAAAGGCCGATTTAAGGTTAGGCTTCTCAACTAACTCCAAGTCAATTATAAAACATCCAATTATAAACATTTCAAACACTTTATAAAGACGGAGTTAATAAATTGAAATATCTATATTGCATAAAACGCTGTCATCAATTTACCAAAGACTGACAAGTATAGTACTGCCAACTTAAGTGAACGTATTAAACATAAATCTTCAACGAACATCCTAAATGTTGTCTCACAACCGCGTTTGTTAAGCCATCACACCGCTAAGTGCTGAGGCCTATAAATCTTTCCCTTAAACAGTACTGTAATGTATTCGAAATTAAATTGTATAAATGTTTAATTTATTTATGTATTCGAATAATTCCTGCGTTTTGTAAAGTTTCGTAATCCTGTCGTGTTAATTTGTTCTATTATGTGATTTTATAATTAATCATGAATCCGTTTAGAATATTATTATTATAACGCATCAAAAGATCTCACTTGCTGCAAAAGTATCGAAACATGCTGCAATTAGTTGAAATGTAAAATGTTTTTGAGCTGAATATTTTCTTAAGTATAATTCTGTTATACGTATACCAATATTATGACAGAGTAAAATAGATGTGTCGTGGAAATAGTTGTATAAAACTTCCTTCCTACTTCCAACTTTACAAGAGCTCCAACGTTTTAGTTCCGGAACGATTGCAGGAAGTAATAGGTCGGTTCTCTTTGTAATAAAATTCTTTAAAAATATAAAATACAAAACAAAATTTCGCTTTGCGTCCGAACAAACCGAACTGGTTATTTTACGAAGTTTCCTCTTATACCTATATAAATATGTTTCCATTTACAACAATATCTGGTCACTCTGTGTCTATATATAATAATATGTAAGTACATATATTAAACATTATAATAAAAAAGTTACGTCTACTATCAGTGGGCTTATCACGAATTTAGTCTGGCTTTCGAATCGAGCTGTCACAAGTAAAACGGATCCGTTAGCAATCGGGATCATGAATTTTTACTAACGACTAACAAGCACCAGCAATCTATCAAATGAACGAAAGATCGAGACGTTCGAAAATTAACAAAAAGTATCTAAAATATTGTAGTTCCAAATCCGCACGCGGTGACGCTGCTCAAATTTCCATATAAATCACTTGAAGCGAACTCGGTTCGAAAGCCAGACTAAAATTCGTGATAAACCCACAGACCAGGCGACTTTCCAATTAGCCTATAGTGTTTTAATGCTCAAACATATTAATCAAAAGAAAGTATTTAAACGATATAACTCACAAAAACACTATCCGGCTTACTATTTATATTGAATGTTTTAAACCGCATTGAGTATTTTTGATCAAACCAACGCGAGTAACCTTACTTGAGCTAATAATCTCGACCGTAATTAGATTTTGATTTGATCGTAGCGAAAATATTCATACTAATAATTCATACTTGATTAACACAAGAAAACTGTTATTTCAGGTCGATCTATTCACTCATAACGGTCTCAAATGTTTTGAGTTTAACAATAAACCCTTTGTCTTAATAAATTAGCGAATTCAAGCAGTTTATTAACATCGACTTTCAATTGAAGTCGTCGACTGTTTCATTTATTAAATTCCACTTTTAATTGTTCATTTGTTTCTACACTATTAAATTCTAATATTTAATTTTATATTTTACAAATAGTTTTATTTATTTTTAATTGTCTACATTAAGCTAGTGCTATATAGTATATGCCCTTGAGAGAGTCATGTTAAATAAGGCGTGTAATTTAACACTTGAAAGAGAAAGAGAAAGTTGCCTACAAAAATTGTGACGAGTCAAATGACTGCATATGTTATTTGTATATATTTTTATAAAACTACACAAAAAAAAATTAGAAGCATCTAAATTAAGTTAGGTCATGTTGGAACAAATTTTACCAGTGTTACTTTTAGTCAAATGACTGCTTCTCTTTTTAATGCTAAAGAACCTTTTATTGTTTATATATTTAAGACTATTTATAGTTAGACAGATACCACATACTATCCAAGTACACAATCTGTAATATATTATACTACAAAACCCAAATACACATAACAAACTAACAAGCGATTCTTTTTAAAATTCGAACACGGAACTCCTTGATTGCGAGTCTATGTGTAACTCGGTCACAGTCGCTCTCAAATTCTTATATACCTACGTAATAGTACAACTAAATTTTTAAATTATATTTATTTAAACAAAATATATACTGATCATCGTATTAACTTAACATCGCTCCATACATTTAGCTTTTGCTAAATACAAACGTTGTTAGTAATAAATAATTTATTCAAAATAGAAAAGCGAGATACGTGTTAAAGTCACAACACACGAGATATTGCAGTTAAAACAGAATAATGTCTGAAGGAAGTTCTGCGAAATCAGATAAATCAGCGACAGCTGCGTGCGCGCAAATGCCACAAAGGCCCGAGACAAAACAGAATAATGCGAAATCTCAACTTAATATTGTATATTTTAAGGCGTTTTGTTTCGTTTATTCATTCGTATAGCGCAATGATAAATCTATACTAATATATAAAATCACAGAATTTGCATTCTTATACGCGATATCTAAACTACGAGACTGATTTGAAAAATTATGTTTGCTTTATTCTGAGGAAGATTATGAACTACGAGCTGATGTTTCCAGTGGATCAGTGAAGAGAAATATAAAACTATAAAAGATAGTTTAATTATGATGATTTTGAAATTAGAACAACTGCATTAAAAAACACAGCTAATTTTTATTGTAAATATTAATAAATACAATGACTTGATGAATAACATATGAGTATCAATACAAAATGAAATATTAAATTTTAGAAATAGATAATTTCTAATTATAAATTTAGCTCATTTTGCAATGTAAAATGTATCAATGAAAATTCCCTGAATAAAGTTTACTTCTTACGTCGTATAGTAGATTTTAAACGCATGTAGAATAATTTACATAACTCATTAGCAGCTAATCTAAAGAATGAATGCATTTCTACATCAAATATCGATCATATTGATGAATTACTACCGTTCTCTTTAACGGACATTTATAATTCGTGTGAGTGCGTGCGTGTGTGGACGTTTATCTCAACTATTATGGGACATCAAAGAAAATATCAAATGCGTTTTTTAAATTAACCACATTCTTTAATTAATTTCTTATACTACCTATCTATTTGTACTAGAACTGAACTTATAAGTAATAAATCTTTACAGCCATTGTCGCGGCAAAACTGAGACGTTGTTTAGGCTACAAACCATTCGAAACGTTGGATTAAATTAATCAAAATAAAAGCGATAATAAGACGCATCATATTGTAACTATTGTATTAATTAAAATTATTGTAACTCAATTTCTTAATCAATATTCTCAGTTCTAATCAACAAAGCGCTCGCCTATCCACTCATTACCGAAAGCAACTTACAACGAAGCGCTTTTGCTTGTAGCTTTGACTGTACTTTTAATTGCGAGAATCGTCTACTAACGATGCGGAGACAACTCGATATATTTAACCTTAAAATGGCTGACGAAATGATGTTTCGTTGCTTTATTGTAGAATTTTGTTTATTATTTATTTTCCTTGTTAAAGCAATATATAATATACAGTAATGAGGAAGTTTTTATTTATTATTCAATTTTTAGCGAATTAATTTTGTTTAAAAAGAAAATTTATTTATAATATCTTTTATTAGTTTATTTAATTACATAAACATTATACTATATTCTCCTAGATCAGTCCATTAATACACAATGAGAATGTACTTGATATGAAAAATAAAGACATTTCATAACAACAACATCATCAATATCAACCGGAAAATCATTAACCTTTGCAAACGGCAAATATAATAATAATGTGCCGACAATGTTTACGAACAAATATGATCCACGAAGGTAAGAGAGGGTTGGTACAAAATGTCACATATCACGCTGAGGACGACAGGTAATTTCGTGTATTGAAATACAGAAAACAATAGGCGAGTGTGTGTGACACGTCATTAGTCGAAAGCTATCGACCAGTATGATAACAATAGCACGGGACTATGTCATAGCATTGTGTTATCATACAACTCATTTTATAAAGACTTCAATCGCACTAATTGAGTCGTTAATGCTTTGCGGAAAGTTCAACAATGTTCGTAAAGCAATAGAACAGATTGTAGTTTTGATTAAACTCGAAATTATTGCAAATTAATGTTTTAGGAGATTACATTGATAGAATACCCATGGAACTTATTAATCATGTTGAATATTATATACTAAAAGGACGTTTGCATAATCCCATATTACAATGATTGGAACAATACTTGATAAATATTTTCTATTTTATTTCTGAATATGTAATAAATATTATTGTAGTTTACGCATTCACTATGAATAAAATGGTACATTGCGATTCTTATAAGTTATAACATATTGAATATTGCGTAAATTTCGTTGGAGAGCTCGTCTCTAAGAAGTTTATTATTTGAAAAATTGTTTGTGTTTTGTTATTTTATTTAAAAATAACTGTTTTTGTCGAAAATAAAAATCAATACGAAAATTAATTATTAGACATTTCCGAGTGAAGTTCAAAAGAATTAATTTACTTTCTAAAGGAAATCCGCATATTTTCCTTTTTAATTTCCTTATTTACGGAAACAATATGAATCAATTTCTGTTTATAAAAGCCTGTTTGAGTTTTCTATTGTAGGTTATATTTACTATTTCAATCTGCCGCATTGGGGATACGTTTGTGAAAGTACAAATTTTCTTTGTACCTCCCAGGGGTGCAAGGGGTGCAGGGGGAATCAGCAAACGTTTGAATTTATTTCAAAAGGAAGAATGAATTTGTGTAATTTATTACAAATATGTATTTGCAATATTGAAAATAATATCGGATACATCATAGCATATAATATACAAATTACTTCTTACAAAAAATGTTAATACAAAAAATATATATTTAACATTTAGTAGTAAATTGCATTTTAATAAATATCATTTGGAATGAACAGTGTTATGTTCATTTATAGCAAAGCAATTTATTCAAGTGATTGTATGAACTTAATGCACTTTAAACCTCGTGACATTAAACACAATGTAGCAATGGTTGTCCCATTCGTTAAATGCCTAACATGCAAATTGGACAACTTGATCCATGTCTAAAAATAACAGTATCTTTATTATATAGTCTGCACTCCAATTAAGAATGTTAATTGTTACAAATAAATTCTACGTATCGTTTAATTCATTCCTAAAATCTTAACTCATGCCTGTATCTCTAATCTGGATAACAATTTCTTTATTGATGTCACGTCGGTTGTGGTCTATTTTCATTAATTAAAGTTGCATATAAGTTACATTAGTTTTGTATCACATTTTATCATCTTATTCGCACAATCCGCAATTGTTTTGCAGTTCGAATACCATGCGATTTTAAAAACACCCGCTTTCCGCGTGCGGTTCTTCACAATCAATGTGAATGCGCATTAAGAATGCTTTTCGGTGGAGATTTTTTAAAAATATAATAAATTCCTTAACCTCATTTCCTTATTTCTGCATTGCCCTTTTTATGTTAATTAAAGTGTGATATTTAAACAAGGAAGTGTCTAGTTCGAATGTCGATTCGTTATCTGAAGTACATATACTGATATTTATTTTATTAATTTATTTATTAAATATTTAAACTATACGAATGTATGTAGTTTTTTAATAAATGAACCGTGCTTTATAGTTAAGCTAAATCATGTTTGATTTATATAAATAACACAAAAAGCGCATCACCGATGGCGGGCTAAACAAGGATTCGATGCAAGCAGCTGCGATTCATTTATCAGATTATTTCTCACTACAGTCTTTCATTAGTACTTAACGAGCTGAAGATCTCATGTATATTTTTTTTATATTTTTCTTCCTACAATCGCCTTTAATCTAACACAGACCCGATTTATATTTAACACCACATCTTATTGGTTAACGAAGCGTAAGGATACTTATTTAAAGAGCACAAAGACTGTTGTATTTTTGTATAAGAATTGTACGTATATTGGGAGTATTATAATTGATATTTAATTTAGTACCATTAAAACAATATTTTCAACGTAATTTTTTTTTTTAATTTTACGTATTTCTTAATACATAGTCACATACAATGGATGCAGTAAAAATCTCAATTTAAATTTCAAACCCAATCAACATCGACTTTTGAGCACCAATTTATAACGATTAGCCTCGAGTTTTTAATCCCGAGTATTTATTTTGTAACTTGCTTTTGTATTGCAAAAGTAATTAATTGTTGTTAATGAAGATATAGATTAATACGAAATTGAATAAAATAGTATAGTGTTTTAAAAGTTCTATAAATAAGAAAATCCACTTACCGCTGAATGGAATATGTTAACTTCAGTAAAAAGATAGCAATGAAAAGAAGAAAAGTGGTGGTTGTTACTCTAATCTGCTATTCCAATGTCATCAGGCTATCATCAACTAAACTGTTGCAAGTTACTAATTAACCCCAATTAAATTCTCGATTTACTACCTAAAGGTTGGTTGCCTGGTAGAGATCACTATTCAGTGATAAGGCCGCCTATTGTTTTTTTATTTTTATTTTTTTATATTTTATTCTGTATAATGTGTGCAATAAAGAGTTATTATTATTATTATTCTGTAGCAGCAGTCCTCTTCGCTTCTGGATTGCATTTTTTCTTATCATCAAGAAAATACGAACAAAGGCTGGTTGGTATACAGAAAAAATACATTAAAAAAGTGAGGAAATAGTAAATGATCGCCGAAACCTTTGTCATGAAGTATCAAAACTTTTATCAAAAATCAAATTTTATAAAAATATTTTTGAAATACGCTTTCCCCGGTTTGATCTCGGATTTCATTGTTAATGAAATGCCAAATACTCGTCCCAGTTTAAGTGGGTTACCGAATTCGATTGTTGATTTGTTTTGGTAAATGAAACAAAATGTGTTTTTATGTTCAAATCAATAACAATTAGTAACATGCAGAATTATAAAAATAACTTAAGAATTATCATTTTTATTGTAGGTACATATTTAGGGGAACCCGGGGTGGATTTCTAAGATTTTGAATGAAACTACATCATTATTTAGAAATTCGTGGCTTTATTTATTCTTTTTTTTTTTATTTAGAACTTGAAGTAAAATCAATATAAATTGTTAATTAGAATGAAAAAATCTTGTTTTAAAGAAAGGGGAAATTTCCCATTGTGCCCCACCCCCTGGGGCACAATGGGGTACTAACTATGATCTGCACAGATCACAGATGAGTACAGTCTTATCATCATCACCGTATGTATGTATAATATGATGTATTCAAATATGATGAACTTTATAACAATGTATGCATTAATTTGTTAGTTTCAACTTAGTTATCGAAAGTTTATATTCTGCATACATTGCCACGGAATAAAGTGGAGATTTTAGTTTCTGTGTGGCTGTTCTTGTACTAGATCTTAGGTCAATTAGTTTTATTTACCGAGCGTGCCTCGTGAGTCGCATGCATGCATAATCTAGACATGTTACTAAGTTATGGTTTAAATGGTTTTACTCTTATACTTTAACTGCTGCTACCTGCCACGTTCTACACGAAAATGCAAGTCATAATTTACGCAGCATACAACACCAGATAAGCTTAGGTGGCTGTGTTTTTCTTGACTTAATCAACAGACATCATTATAGTTCGACTAATTAATTCGAAACATTTAGAAATTATACATCTAAATATTCATTGTGAGTCAATTTAATTGTGATAAAAATAGTTATTTCTGAAATTGGCTATATAGAGTATAAAGTGGCAGAGAGATTCGACAAAGAACTATGTGGTGATGTAAACCGATTCAAAGGAAGGAAATGAAGTTATGTTGTCGTTTTATCCAAATAAATTTAACATTTTGGAGGAAAAAAAGCCTGTAGGTTGAGCTCTTAACATTGGGCCCAAGGGAGTCAGTGAACGTGACATTTTTCTTTTTTATGGCAACAGAATTTTTTTGTTCATAAAATAAGTGTTTTTATAGCGTCATCTTATCATAATATCAAGGACAGTTCATTTGATTGCATTCAATTATTTCCAAGAATCATAAATTTTGG
This sequence comes from Tineola bisselliella, assembly GCA_028551675.1. Taxonomy (NCBI): domain Eukaryota; kingdom Metazoa; phylum Arthropoda; class Insecta; order Lepidoptera; family Tineidae; genus Tineola; species Tineola bisselliella. The sequence continues at coordinate 244,611 of JAPWLS010001023.1, read as the reverse complement.
GAATATGTTTAATACAATTTAGAATTAGGTCCACTGTCCAGAGTCATAACAGCATAGCTTTTAATACCTATTTACTCATGGGAAATTCGCTTGTCGTCGCTCACCGTTGAGGTTACATCGATTAAAACGCTAATCACAAATGCATGTTGCATCGACCATTAAATTCGCAGTGACGCATAATAATATAATTTGTACAGTCACAGACAAAATTATGTCATTTACTTAATTCTAATATTTGAAAAATAATAATCATTATTTTTCAACTGTATCTATACCACTTATCTAATGTAAGTTTTGTGCAATAAAAATCTCTTTCTAATGAATATTTGTGATAACAGTGCTTTATAGTTTCTGCCTAACCAAATGGAATATAGGCGTATACAACAGTTCGAAGTAAAACATACTATACTTCGAATATTATAAACTCCAATCGAGAATGTACTAACAAATCAAATTATACACAAATAAATGTCAATTGAATTTAATAACATATTTATAGTAACTGACATTTTTATTACTTTTTAATTATGCACTCAACTGTACAATGTTCGTACGTAAATTTTGATAGGTATGTTCTGTATTCACGTAGCTGTATTACAACGAAATTTTACTTGCAACGAAATAATGCGAAAGCTCATTGAAAATTCCCGCATCGAGTCATTCGATATCGGAGTACTTTTGATATTGGTGTACTTGAAAATTTATTGCAAAAATGATATTGGTTAATATTTTGCTTCCTTCGTATTATATTAGACGGGCTTTTACTTATATTTGTTGAGTAATTTGAATTTGGAATAAAAATATACAATATTCACATGGAACATTTTTTTTAATTACTGGAAATTAAAATAAGGATAAACAAATTAATTTACATTTTAAAAAGAGACTTCATCACAGTTAATTTACAAAACATTGTATTTAAACAAGATATTATTCGAATTCCATGTCTAAACTCTAACCTCAACCGACTTAATAAATTAATTAGAAGAACAATGCGTCCACAATTTATTAGAATTCGCTATTAACTTGTAACCGAGTATTTCAAATCTAAATATAGTTTGTGATGTTTATTTAGTAGCTAACATTATTGTTTTTGTTTTTATTTTTATTACAATTATTTTTCTAAATAAATGTGGAGACACCACAAACAATTATAAGTATTAGCTGTTGATTTAAATATAATATTAGTTTTATATATGCGATGTCATTTTTCGAAAGCTTTGCAGCCATAATCCTTAAGCTATACTTTAAATTACTATAGCAAACAGAACATGAGGTACATCTATCCAATTACACTGACAAAATTAATTACAACGTCAGAAGCAATTGTCCTTAGAGACTGATCTGTCTTGTCAAAGTTGTTAGGTGATGAACAGTTAGATACGTCTATTGTCCTTCGTTACCACGAATCAAGGTCCATTAATTTATTAGTATATTGACAGGAAAACTATTTATCCCTTAAGTGTGGTTAAGTGGGGCACTTTGAAGCTATTTCTAAAAGAAACACAGTCTCACATAATTGGAATTAGATTAAAAATAAAATTATTTTAAACGTCGCATCGCATCGTCGCCTGCTGTCTTGTTAATCAAATAATTAATTAAAAGAAACTAAAGACGTGTCTCTCTCAACTGTTATTTATAATATTACTGTACGAGTTTGTCTCTGTTTAACATCAGTAGAAATATTTTTAGTCGAATAAAGTTTGAAAGGTTTTGTTTCTATACAAATAAAACAAAACATATTATTGTACAGGTCAAGGACTGCAACTTCAGAAATGCATTGCATTGTTATTTATGCATATTTCTAGAATTTAGATAAACAACAATCATAATAGTCATAAATATATCGAAAGTATTATTATACGTACAACTTAATATTGCGAAAATTATTTTAACCTGCACCTAGCTTAGGTCACTGCCTACACACGCAACATTTATTTCCATAACAAATTAATAAAATCAGAGAGACGATTACCTTTAGTTTATCTTAAAATCTTTTAAATAGTAAAATGTAAACTTAATTAATTTACATAGAAATAAGTTTCTAAATTCAAAATTAATTTACTTAAACAGTTTGGTCTCCCTTAATATTATTTTATGTTAACATTTATTATTCTTCTCGATTTACAATATTCCACGCAATAAATTCTTGACAGCAATTTAATTGTAAAGTTGGGTAATTATATGTTAGCAAGTTATTTTAGTAGATTCAAGTTTTATTGACATGTTAGTCATCATTATTGCTGTATTTTCTAGTATTTACAATCCCACTAAATGCGAATGCGATTGTAATAAAACATGTAAATGTTATAAGACTGAGATTGTTATTTATTGATATATAACTTATAAATAATTACAATTATTTGTATTATATTTTCATACTTATATATTCTGAATTGTGCATCAAACTACCCCTTTTCCCCTTTACAATAAAAGCTACTAAGATCTAATCTCATTTGTGCAACATCGACATTGACACCTCGTGTTATTTTATCTGAAGTTAACCGCGGTTTTTTACATTACCCTCAAATATAATTCTGCGCCTCCATGCGAAATTACATTTTTGTTAAATAGAAAGCCTGCATTGTAAATCGTTGTGGTCCTGATACTCAAAGAGGATGGTGAGTAAAATCAGCACATTAGTTACTGATAGTTACCTTAATTGGAACCTTTTCGCCATTAAAGATGTTGGGTCCGGGTAAGAAAATAATTGCCTATTACATTACTGACACAGCTTCCGATATATCTTTGTAGAAGAGGTCGTTTTTTCTTCAGGTTTTGTGTAACTAATACAGTAATCTTAATGGAAATCGTTTCTCATAATAAACGGTTTAGGTATAAATGAAAATATTAAAGCTCGTATTTTTCTGATAATTATCTTTGATTAGTGTTTTTACCGTGCAATAAATATTTTTTATTATTATTAGGTATTACAATTTTTAATTACGGGGAAGATAACATATGCATTTATTATAATATGAAATTAAAATAAAAGCTATAATTTATTTTTTTTAGCCGAAGTAGGTACACCTACTGAATTTAGTGTCCATTCCATTGCAATTTAAGACCAGTGTAAAACCTAGTTTTTATTAGGTCATTCATGTCCGTGGCTGAACACTTAAAATAATACCTTTCGAAAGGGAATCGATTTTAAAATCTATAGCGAAGTTAGGTAACATTCTGAAATGGATAATATATATTTTCTTTTGTTTAAGAATTATAATCTTATGGATTTTTTTTAAAATATAAATAATAATTTGTGCAGGCTACTTTTCACAGAAGCTCATCGTTTCAATTTCGCTATGACCATAATGGTTGTAAAGGTAGTAAAACAAAACAAATGCAATATATAGTAAACAGTCGCATAGAATTTTAATCATTAAAATCGTTTTATTTTTATGTCTTAATGAACGCATATTTTAATAGAAAAGTTACTTAAGCTTTAACACAGTTCTCAATACAGAAGCGTCTTTAAAGACACGCGCCTTACTAAAGTTCAGCCTTTCTAGTGTTAAAGACACGCGCCTTGGAAAATTCCAGACGTTAAAGTTGTTAATAAAACCTAATAATCAACAAAAAAATCCTTTTAAAGAAGTCGTTATTCTAAGAAATAAGTCGCTTTTAATTTTTCTACCGAAGCTATAACTTTGTAGCCAGCGAAGTTGTTTTCGTTCCTTGAATATTCATTGTGAATTGAAACGGGAACTTCAATCTTAGCAACCTACTTTTTTTATTAAAACTAAGAAAGTTATTTTAGAAAAAGTAATCAATTTGTAAACATTGTATTGAATCATTTAGCGCTATTAGTATACTGTTTATAGCATTATAGACCAAACCTGAATTCAACTGTTTTGTGACAAGCATAAAATAAACAATAATAATGTAATTTAGGCTCAAGTCACACGTATTTTTTCATTATATTATAAAAATAAATATATATATATTAAAAAATATATAATATACATAATATAGAACGTATAGAAATATATTTTTCAGGATATTATTATTTTCCTTTTTTAAATATAAAAAAGTAGGTACTTTATCTTTAACTTGGAATTATTCAAGTAGGTATAACTTATATTCAGTGATAAGGCCGCGTTTTGTTTTTTTTTTATTTTTTTTTTCTTTTGTTCTTTTAATTTGTGCAATAAAGAGTTATTATTATTCTAAGGGCAAGAATGGAAAGCGACTCGTTTATTTAAGTAATTCGTACTCTACTATGAAGAAAGGCGTAAGTGGATGTATGTGCAATTTATAGCATCATGTAGCTAGAACTAAATCTGCTATTACACGGTCTAATTTGATAATAAATGTCGTATATTCATATATTCATCTGTACCCGTGTGCCCCCAGCCTACTGCACCTATTAAGTACAGACAACAAAACATGTATTTTAAACCACTCAACACTAACATAATGTAAACAATTTGTATTTACCGATACTATTTCCCGATATGGACACATCTCTTTGTTCGCATTTCAAACGTATATGACCATTTTAAAACAATTTGCTGTAATATGACCTTGTGTCGTTGCATTTATAGTATATCACGATTTGAATGCATTATTGTGATTTATAGCCAATAGAAAACGTTGAGATAAATCTAAGTGATTGTGTTATATTATATTAAACAGATTGCAGTTCGTGACGTTTGTGTTTTAATTAGAAAATACTTACAAACGAATTAGAAATATATTTAGAACCATTGAGTTAAATATACTAGAGATGGCGCGAAGAATCGAGGATTGGTCCAGGCAGTGGTTGTAAATATTACAAATATTATATTTTATACATTTTATTTTACTCGAATCCATTTATTTATCTTAAAATATAGGTTATTGTGTCCAACTAAGTTATATATGCCCACCGTATTACATTAGTATTTCTCATAACTTTGTGTGGCATGTCTTCTCCAGTTATTTAACTCAATTGTGACATATTTTATTTTTTAAATTAGCCTACACAAAAAGACGATTACTGCAATATATGTATTTACTTTTTTTAATAGTATCTATTAATTAAGTATTTTATTGTTTGTTTCAGATTATTGCTGTCAATAATTGGAATACATCAGTGTACAGCCAGCGATGGATTATTTGGAACAAAATACCCAAATGGTAAACTATTTAAAATTAACTAACTCAACACTAAAAAGACGTAAGCGGTCATTTAACCAAAAAAAAATAGTTTTTTTTTGTAGTTTTAGAAAAATATGTAGAAAAAACAATTCATATTCACTTATGCATATCAGAATTTATCCCTATTCCAAACGGTAAAATATTTTATTATATTGTTTATTTCTGTTGATTTCCAAACTTTACGGCTATCGATGTCGACTGCAAAAAAATATGTTTATCGGCCGATCACTTTTTTTTTTAATTGGTAATCATTAGATGTTCTTTTGAGAAATAAAGTTCTGGAACCATAAAATCATCGTGATAACTAAGCCGCATGAAGTATTTATAGTATACAAAACAATTTGTATTTGATACTGTTTGAGATATTACGTAGAACCGCGACCCGGCCCCATTTCAACCTGGTTTCCAAAGATGTTTTACACGTGTTTATTTGTTTTACTTAAGTTATAAAATAAGAACATGTCTCACATAAATGTTACATTAAAAACCGCAATGCCGACAATGCGCTCTGTAATTTATAAACATTTGCTTTGTTTCAAGTTAATTGTTTGGCTCCAGTTACAAACAATTTATTTCCCATAAATTAGACCAGCGCCGCCAAAAGTGAAAATTAAATGGCCATTTTCTGAATTAAAACGTGGCGCATGGAGTATGCGGCTCGGGTGAGGCAACACTGTTACTAGCTTCGATGTTAATTATAATTAGCAGTTGTTTTGTTATTAACTAAAATAATAATGAAGTGCGTCCCAGAAGAACTAACACGATTAAATTCATTTATATATAAAAAAAAATCCTAACATATTTTGCATTTATTCACTTTTATTTGAATATTTTGAAAGTAATTTACATATATTTTTCATTGTTATTTTAAGAGAATAAATTAATGAAGTAAAAATTAAATTAAATATTTTTTTATATATCCATATGACCTTAGCCTTAGGCTTTATTCCATTATTAGCAATCCATTTCGCGTAATCAATATGTTAATAAGTGGTAAAGATTAATTGGTATAAATACGCCTAATTAATTGAATTTACGTTAGGTTAGTTAAATAACTTTCTTTTTCTATAGTACACAGACAAAATGATATAAAAGTTATTGAACTACGATTGAAGTTTTTTTAATAACCATTGTACATGTAGTTTTTTTTTTTGCAGAAATTGCCGAATTCGATCTTCTCCACGCAATCGGGGTGCCATTCAACAATCCTAAAACTCAATATTTCGATGAAGGCCTCGACGGTTTTCCAGCTTACGGATTAAAACCTGGATCCGACATAAAAACGCCGTACCGACTTTTTATACCAGAAAAGCTATACCCAGAATTCTCCATCACAGCTACAGTGAAACCGGCTAATAATGACGGTGGCTTTCTGTTCAGCGTGGTTAATCCTCTTGAAACTGTAGTACAGCTCGGTGTACAACTCATACCTTCTGGACCTGGACTTACAAATATTTCCCTACTGTACACTGATGCGAATGTCTACGCTCTATCACAAACGATAGCTTCTTTCGTAGTTCCCTCATTTGCGAAGAAATGGAGCAGATTTGCCTTAAAGGTGGAGCCAGAAAATGTGACTTTATACCTGAACTGTCATGAATTTGAAACGGTTATTGTGAAGAGAAATCCAACGGAGCTCGTGTTTGATTCTGCATCTACTTTGTATGTGGGACAAGCTGGACCCCTTATAAGAGGGGCTATTCATGTAAGTTTTTTTTCTTCATTTTTTTATCGAAATATCTTACACGTGCCGTTGACTATTAAACAGATATTAAAACATAGTAGTGAAGATTCAAGTTTGAAATACAAAAGAACATTCTTTAAGAGTTCATGAAATTTTAATTTTATCGTCAAAAAGTTTCTCTGAGTATTTTTAATGAAAGTTCTAACACGTAATGCTCTAGTTTAGTTCCCAACCTATATTATACCCAACACAGTTTTCCTAACCGCTCTTAGTTTACAAACTTTAGTAACAGTAAAAAAGAAACTAATTCCAGGAACAAACTCAAACAGAAAATGTCACACGAAATTTTCTACGTTTTATTTCTCTCTCTCTGTTATTTATTTAATTCACAATGCCAATAGTAGTTACTTTTACATGAAAGCTTTATTTTATTGCTTCTTTTTTAATTTTATATTAAGGTTATAACGCACATATTTATGTGTACCTATATCACAAATGTTATCTTTCATATAATTTCTTACATTTTAAATTGGACGTATTTTATCTACGGATTATTTGTTATCTAACAAATATTCATTAACTTTTTATGTTAAAAGGAATACAGTTCCTAGTATTTATTGTTATATCTATCTCCCAAAACAAAGGAAAACGTAATACATAACATTATTAATTAATTATCAAACTACAATGAAACCGTCTAAGAAGTTTCCAACTAATCACGCAGTTTATCCCTATTTCAAGAAATAATTAATATGATTAACCAAAATATAACTGCTATCTCAATCACAGGACGTTATCAATCTTAACTTTAGTATACAATAGTCTTGGCAAAGTTTTACCCTAATAAATATACCTACAATTTGTATGCGTAACTTCAAGCATACGTGCACTTTGTAAAGTATACTATATACATGTATAATCTACTAATATGCATGCATTTGACTATTTTCATACATTACCAGTGTCACTGTAAAAATATTATGGTTTATAAAATTTCTTTTAACAGATTTATTGAATAGTAAGTGTGCATGGACCCTTGTAATTCATATGTACATGTTTTTAAACTTTTTTAAAATTTATTCGTAAAGCGAATGTGATCGAAAGCGACTCTCATTTATTCTATACCCAATACATAATCTTATTCATTAAATATATTCGTGTTAATTAATTTAAATCAAGAAATACGTTAGTAATCCAAGACTGCTATTCCTAGTATATATTTAGTCGCTCATCTTCTACCACTAACTACCAACACTTAATTACTATCTGCATTTACTTCATTAAGCTATGGCGATATTAGACACTCGGTAGCAGTCATTCAGGGCAACCACATACAATAGATGAGGGTCGCAGTTTCGTTGCAAACAAAATAGAAAAGACTTGTTAATACCGCTGGTTATCCTCAACTAGACAAACAAAAGGAAAAGCGTATACCGAGAAGAAACTCAACATCATAGCCAATAAGAATATAGTAAAATATAATAGCTTAATTCATTGTTTGCAAATAAAGAATTCATACAAGAAAGTTATATTAAGTGTTATTAAGACGAAAAGTTTTCTATTAAATTAGGGACTTGCGTTAGTTTTATGAGCTTCGAAGTATCATTACTTACTGCTAAGTTATTTATGTACTTAACCTCACTTCGTACTGAAGAAAGTTTTGATGAAAAAGCAACATGTAACCTTGTTAGCGAAGTCTTGGTTTATGCAACATTTAATGATCAGGCCCCATATAGTGAGCACAATGTGTGAACTTCTTATACTGACTTGCGTGCACCCGTATGTTATAGAGACATTCATAATAAAATAATCTAATTCAGCCATTCTCAAAGTGTGTTCCGCGGAACCCTAGGGCTAAAATACTGCAAAAAATACCTACCAAAGTAGATTATAAGGTTACATCTAAATATTCCAACTAAATATTAGGTACGTAATATTACATTGAAATATGATTATTCATAAATACATATAAATCAGTTTTTTATAATTATATTAAGGCTTTTTCCTTCGCCAAAAAAGTTTGAGAACCGCTGATCTAATTGAATCTCCCCAATGCACGACACACACTAGACTAAACGTAAATACGCTTGACACCAAATGTATTTCCTTAGTAAAATGTAAATTTCACAAAACTACCAATCAAGATATCTCTGTTATATACACATACGTAATATACTTCATACATATTTTGCGTCTTTTGTGAGTTGCTTGTTAAATCTTCGGGGCTGAGATATGTCCTGTTATCGCCCTTCCTTTGTAGACAAAAGCCCCTTTTCGTGACGCACAGATAAACAAAATTCCTCAACATACTCTCGAGTGCTTCTACTATCTAAATTAGTGTTGGTACTGCTACTTTTATTTCCTGGAATTTTGAATACATGACACCTAGATAATATATTATTGATAATTTTCTAAACCCACAAAACAAAAGAAAATGTGTGTTCCAAACTCACCAAACTCACATACTAATTTTAAAAAAAATTACTTTAACACTAACAAATTAATATAATCCTTTTTAAAAAAAGAACAATAATAAAATATACATATATTTATATAACAAATCAATTGTTTTATTTTCTTAAATTATGTCATAAAATACTCAAAATGTCATAATGTTTTCGTAAATGTGTAATTAATACAGTTTTGTTCGTAATGCCTTTTCTCTGTGTATTATCATTATCAAACCCCTCGAGACAAAGCTTTTGGCTCACCACATTATATGCGGTATTCTCTCTACGTACCACCCTAAATACCTTACTCAAGATCCTCTGTTACTTACCCACTTTCATATATTTTTAGCACGTGTATTTTGACGAAAAACTATTATGTTTATTGTTTATGTTTATCAATTGTTTACTTAAATTTCAGGCGTTTTATAATATAGGTATAACTATATATACACTTATAATGACATAACAATTTACATTATCGTCTAATAATATGTCGTAATTGAAATACTTCACATTATTTGTTATTCTAGGCTCAGCTAATTTACGTGCATCCGTAGAGACTGCTGATAGGCCTATACCTATAGCTAGTAATTATTAACAAACGCCTACAAATTTCAACATAGCAATGTACTTTAAATAAAAGATATTTTTTAAAACAGTTTCTTATTAGCACTTTTGGGACTATAAAAATACTACCATATTTATTTATTTGCAGCTGGTTCATTCACCAAATCAACTTCTCCTATTTAAATGATGATAATATTAATTACTACATTTTAATCAAATAATACGTACATATAAGTAGGTATATAATATAGGTAAGCATATTTGTCAATGATTTTTTTCAACCTATTATCAACTAATACGAAAGCATTAATCATTTTTCATTTTGCATATCTAATTAGTGTATGAGTGGTGAGTATATACATTATACATACATAATTTGAAGTTATATTTCTATCATCTTCGGAATTGTTTTCTTTATACATATAGGTACCTACTAAATGTTTTATAAATTTTAGTACTTGTTCTTATATTTCAGTCGATCTCTAAACTACTTATTATATCTATGTTTACCTTCTAACGTCCGTGTTCTTTCGTTCAGTATCTCTAGAGCACGTTCTCATGCAATTTTAAAAAGACAAACAACCTGAATGCTTTTCATTTGTCTATGAGTAAAAAAAATTCAGTGTAGGCATAATAATAATTGTTCACGCCAGTTTTAGTGTCTTTATAATAATATCAAATTCAACGGATTTTGATTTAGCCGCGACAGTTGGTGACTAATTAGACGCGCAAGTGTGAATTCCTTTTCCCAACTTTTCCATTATAAATGCATTTTCGTTTGTTCTAATTTAATATTAAAAAATGCAACTCGCTTCGTACGTACGTCTTTCTTAATTCCCCTTGTTAAATTTTTATTTATTCACTCTAAACGTAGTAACGCTTACGTTACTCTTAGGTAAGCTTTTGAGTTCAGCAACAAAGTTTTTTGATTATAAAATATGCCTAATCAATGAAAGCAGTTACTAATCTATACTATTATAAGTTTTAATAGTAATAATAATTTGTAACAGTTAATTAATCATACGTGTCGCTTATATTGGAAGCTAACCTTTAGCCTTAGGGTGCCGCAGTGGGGTATACACCACTCAGACAGCTTCTGAAATATTAACGCGTCTCATAAAAGTGGCGAGATGACGACGCGACAAGTGCATTGCTTGCTGAGAGGTTAAGAAGTACATTACTGTTTGTTGCATCTGTGGACTGCAGATGTTATTTAAGAAACAATAGTTGCATTTTGTTTCTTACAAATATTTTGGAATATAGCTTGTGCTATTTTTCTAGATATAAAAACAACTACAAATAAGTGTGAGTAGACAGCTGCCGTCACAAAGACTTATTACATGCAACACTCGCTTCCGTTATGCCGGCCATTGGTTGGCAACGCACGCTCTTCTCGTGGCTTGAATAGCAAATTGACACAAAAAATTACTAAACAACAACCATTAGTTTGCTAACATTTTCACCGATCAATCTCAATTTACTATCCTTAGATAATGATGAAAAGTACCTTCGTTTTAGAGCCATTGATGTAAAAGTTAACTTTCACAATGAAAACCTTTTAAGTGGGATAAGAAGGAACATGAGGCTTCTTCACAAATCTTAGCCACAACATTTGCCAAAAGATAACAACCTTTAACTTAATAAAGGACCCTCGACAATGTAAACTTTTCTTAGAAGCAATGAAACAAAGTTATGCTCTTAAACATCAAGTCTTGGGCAAAACTCGTTAAGTCAACATTTTCGCTTCACACATTTTAACACTAGAAAGATGAGCAAATCCATTTACCTAAAAATAATTCAACGTAGTAAAATTGCGTTTATTATTCGTTCTCTCATGAAACATCGGATTAAAATATTCAAATATAAAGCGATAATAAGCAAAGTCTTTAGACAACCAATTTTTTTAAAATACGTTTTAGAGTATTGGATTGTAGTCCTCTTGAGCTAGCTTCCAATATCTTCAAATGTCTGCCAAAACTCTAATTCAATATTTACATATTACATAATGTTTACGAATTCCACGTTCGACTCACTCGACTCTTCTTATAAATTCAATTCTTTCAACAGTCTATTTATATAATCTTTAACAAAAACTGTTTTATTTTAACTGAATATTATTCTAAAATTCAACAAAGTTTTAGCTTCAAAAATAAATTCGTGAGTAAATTTTGTCAAAATCCGGCAACAGTTTATTGTCAACGTATGTAGCACAGAAAGGCTTACTCTAATAACTTTTTTCACTTTTTTCATTTATCTACGTGTCTACTTTTTTCCCCGAAAAAAAGTCGTTTGGAACGTTGAGGAAATATAATTTTATTACTACTTCGTACGTTTTGAATAAATTTTAAATATTTTCCTTTAAAACTTGAGATCCCAGTATAGAATGTGAATTGACTTAGACACGAAAGGAGGAATGTGTGACAACAGATCGGTTCATAATTTTACTGGGACATTTTTCTGCTGCATTCAGTTAAAAAATATATCAAAAATTTAATGCATGTGTACCTAACAGCGTTAGCTAAATTTACTTAAAATATACCTTATCTTATAGGATTGAGGTTTATTTTACTCGAAATTCACATTCGAATGTACGAAATTCAATTGTGCTACCCACAGTACGATATGCAGAGATTTAAGTAAACAAGTCTGGGATCAAATCAGCGAATCTGTCAACGTGCCCAAACATACCTATGGTTGCCTATGCTAATGTTTAAGTTTGCTTTTTCGCTAATAAACATTTTTAATTAATGCAAACTTTATATGTCTTTAATAGATTGCTTTTAAAACTGCGAATACTAAATTAGAATTAAATTATGAAACTTTATAAACTGTGACGAGAGATCATACAAAATATTATAATTAATTTTAGTGATGTTATCAAGTTTCGTTGTCAGCTAAAAGTTTTTCCGAGTACTATAATATTAATTAAAATTGAGCACACACACGTAGCCATTAATTGTTTTATGTTTTATTTTGCTTTTTCTTTATTGAGCATTTATAAAAATTGAATGCTTTCTAAATTAATTTTTGAAATTTTTACTCACTTTATTATAAATTTCGGATGTTAAATCTAAGGTAAATAACTAACATAGGTATTTATATTTTCATTGCTAATTTTTTTCATAAGCTTTAATAAAAAATTCACAGTGAAGGTCATATTTAAGAGACTAATTGTGGGACATATTAATACTTTCCCCCTCTTCAATAATAGAATCAAGGTCGTTAAGTTTTTACACACTTGTTTATCATAGAAAATCCTCATTCCACTAGAATTTGGCCATGTGTTGAGATCAGGCGTAGGATGGAAGTTATTCAGTCTGATTCGGTCTGTTCTCCCGCGCGCACGTGATAAAGCTATATCTATATATAGGAAAGTAATAATTTATATACCATTATTATCTCTCTATCATTGCAGTGGTATGTCATTAGATCAAGTAAACGCCGCGGGTGTCATGTGTTGACGCAATCGGACGTGCTACGCGCGCGCGCTACGACTGTCAAATAGTACACGTGGCTACGGCAAAATGACGTATGCTTCTGCATAATTTGACGTTTGACGTGTCAAAATGGACATTATCAGCTAGTGATTTAATGGGTTGTGCGAAGTACTTTAATTAATATGACAATTTACAACTTTAATAATTTCGACTAATTAATTTTATGATATTGGATTTATGTTTAACAGTTAAAGTAAGAAAGCTTTTGTGAATCAATCCTTTCTGTATGTTCAAGTCTGAACTCTTATCCATGATGATAGGGTATATTTTTCCAAAATAAATATCCAAGTTTACACCTAATTTCGGCGTAATGAAAGCTTCTGCCGATTATTATACATAGGTGCCTTATTTGCCTTTAAGTATTTGCTCCGGTAATTGGCATAAGATTGTAAACTCAGAAGCTCATATGAGTTATTTTCTGTACGGGTTTTGATAATAATAAAGTTAACAATTTAATGCTAATTAATATTATTTCTAACGAAAATTAACTTCCTTTTGTAAAATATTCATAGTTTTTCGGTTAGGAATAAGTTTTATAATGTGGATTTCTGAGATGAAATAAGCTATGAAGACAACCAGGTCAGTTGGACAGACTGTCTGTCGCCAGCGATATTGACTTTGCTCTGCCAACGCCGCAATGTAGGGGGTGTTATAAAAACATGGGTAGGGGTGAACTACTCCCATACACCCTGTACATTTCAATGTCATTTGTATCAGTAGTTCGTGTGTTACTTTATAATTATCGCTAGTTCGTATTTCAATTATGTTAATTGGATTATTTGTGTAGCGTAACGCAAATAACAATTGCCATTAATTCAATACATATTTCCCACATAATGTTCCCTTTGAATGTCGACTTAAGGCTTGTTATGTAGGTACGTAATGATACCACAAAATAAATATAATTTTAGCATATGACGTATGTTGCTACTAACAAAACTATATATATTTTTGTTTAGTACTTCAAACAAATGATCGCACTCAACCTTATCTACAGATATCCACGGAAATATCTTTAATACAACATCCAGATTCCCAAGCTACTTCTCTTGCTAAGCGATTTCCAAGTTGATCCTAAAATCTGATCTAAATTCTTTGTTAATGTTGACCTCGGGCAGCGCAATTCTAAACAGCTGTTCCTTGGTACATGTGACATGAGTTATATCTTCAAAAAGTTTACTTGAAAGGTCATTTAGGAATAAAGAATGATAAAATATGATATGCCATTTGAAATAGTGACTTCTAAATGAGCGCTTACATAAGTCCCTAGTAACACCGTACGTCCGTACGTAGACAGTTAAGCGCGGTAAAGTCACGAAAAACATCTAAGTGATCATTATGAACGGTCATTAGTTTTTTCGTAAATATATATTTTTATATATAAACTGTAAATATGATATTTAGCGCGTATGTCTATTACATATTACTAAAATTTTGCCTTGTTAAAATTGTTTTTGCCTTGTCGTTGCAAACTATATAACTAAGTAAATATATGTTCTTATTTCATAACTTACTAAAAAAAATTGGTTTTCGTTATTTCTTGTTTTTAATATTTTATAATTCTTTCTTACTCTTTAGTATTTACTTGATACATTATTAAAATCAAAATTAAAAACCTTGTTTTTGCGCATTGTCAGAATCAACCGTGATTACAGAAATCATAAGAAGCTCGCCAATTAGAAGTTGGAATATTATATATTTTTAACGTTTGGCTTACTAGAAGGATTTTTGACTAAATTTAATGTTGTATAAGTAGCTATATATTTTTATATAAATATTGTTATTTACGTTTTTCTCTGAATTAAAATTCATTTTTTTTTAAATTATTTCATTTAGATCTTCTTCTCGTCATACGCTTTTTCGAAGCCATTGTAGAGTCTAACGATGAGCAAGTGCACGCCTTTAGTGCCTATACTAATAAACGATTTTCATGTTATTTCATTTCAAATGTTGTACTGTTGATCTCTCAAGTTCTATTAATTTTTATATAAGTGATTCTCGAAAAATGACCAACTCTCATGGACACACACTTCAGAATGACAATATTAGAGTAGAGTTTTAGTGTTAGTGTTACATTAAAAATAGTGCCAGGAACTAACTCTTTTTTTATCGTGTTTATTTTTCATCTCCATTTACATTGCGTGTGTATTTGGAACGTAATGTTGGTAATAAAAAAGTTACTTTGGTCTAATAGTTTTTCACTTTCGATATTGTCCAGAAGTTCACTGTTGTTGAAAATTCATTAATACAAGTACATACCCAACTTTTTTCAGTGTTATTCAATTAATTTCAGCTAACTATTCGTAAGCTTTGCAGTCCTAGTAGTTGCGATTAGAGTTTGTTTGTTTCAGTTATCTTTGTTTTTAATTTACAAATGTACTGTAGTTTTAGGACCTATATTTTCTTGATTTTTAAATTCCTTTCTCATCTCATCCGCTTTCTCTATTGTTGTTTAAGTTAGGATATTTATACAGGCTCACATATTCTGATTTTTCTTAATTAACTACGCATAATATTTTTTTGATCACAATCTAACTACATATTGTTATACTTTAGACCCTTAGAGTAATATCACGAACACCTTTAAATTAAATTAAATAACGAGCATATTGAAGAAATACCTTTATAAGGCAATATATATATCAATACGAGTACCTGCCTGTTCTTGCTTGCTAATTATAAAAACATTAAAGATATAATTAACTATACAATAATACCAAAAACTTAACAAAATCAAGATATTTGTTGTAAGGACCCAGTAATTTATATTCATTGATACAAAGTATCTGTGTGGTCTGAATGCACCGTTTACATTTCAAAGCACGTCTTTTTAAAAACGACCTGCACGTCTAAGTATTCTATACGCTAAAATGCAACAATTCCTATGCATATTGCAGTTCCACATAAATTTTTAAATATGTACCAACTATTTTCTGTGTATTGTTCATAAAATGTTATTAATATTCAATGTATTTTGATTTTTTTTCTTTGAATAATCTGTAATTTATGTCTCATAAGTATCTTTTAAACTTTGCTAGCATCCCCCTTTCCAGAATGCATGGCGCTCACTACTTTTAGGCATACCACCATTTTTACAATGTGGACTTCACTCTTTATATCACCCATAATTGACAAACAGCTGAAGTGTCAACTCTTCTTTTTAAATGTAGTACAATAAAAACGCGTGGGTGGGCGTCAGCGACGCTCTCCGGAACTGTTGTATTATTAGGTAGCACGTGTGCATATCTAATATAAAAAAGTGCTATGCTAAAACTCACACTCATTTGCCTTATTACTGAGGTAGACAGAGGTTATTCAGCGCCAATAGCTTTCCTTGCCAAATTATCTCTTTCATCTTCTTAACTGTTATCACTTATCATACTCGTTAGAACAATAACTTAAACCTAAAAAAGTGAAGAAAAAGACTAAACATTGTGTTGAAGCGTAGTTCTCTCCAAGACTAAAGTGGACTTTAAAAACCAAAATGGCGATGGTCATGTCCAGAAAATCTAAATTGGCCGTGTGTTCAGTGTGTACATTAGTGATATTGGGTATTTTGTTGGCTATATTGTCAACTTTTGGCGTTTTTGAAGAGAAAATTAAACATAAATCAGCTACTGCCGAAAAATATAGTCAATGGAAGTCGGAATCACACGTTGTTGATAGAGTAAGTATTTTACTGATTTAATTTATAAAACTTTATTTAAAATACGACTAAAGTATAAGTAATATAATTCGTATGAAATTAAAGTTTATACAAAAAATATTGAATTTAATAAAAAGTTAAAGAAGAAGGCATTTAGAAAACTTGTCAAAATAATTGGCTTCACACAACGAACGCCCACGGACGGAATTTTCCAATTCTTGTTTTGAAACATCCTGACTCCAGAACGTATGTACAGTCAGCGTTAAAATTAAACAGACCAGGTACTCAAAATAAACTAAACTTTGAGTTTAGGTTCATATTAATTCGACATACAAAAAAGTTCCGTATATGAGAAGTAGGTACTCGTTGATTGCGCTTTGTTTGCTTTAGAGCATATATTTTTGAAATTCTGATATTTTTGGCACTAACTGTACATTGTATTATGCTTTTTTCATTCATAGATTTTTTTCACTGCTTGTGTATAAATACAATATAATACAGGCAAAAATTCTCATTACCTGGTAAATTATAAAAATATATTTTCATTATGCATTTATTTAAAAAGACCTAGCTATAGAACAAAATCTACACTTTATTCTAATAACAAAAATATTTATTTTTTATTCTTTATGTAGGCAATAAAGGTTTATTATTATTATTTTGTTTAACTAAAATATTTAAATATAACAAATAAATAAAATAAACAAATAATACAACTTATAATGTTTATTTTTGTTTTTACAACTTTTTACATAATACAAAGAAGAATCAAAAAATAATGAGTTTTCTATTACGTTCTACAAATTATATCGAGTATGCATGTATGCATATGCAGGATGTCCCGTAAGTAGTTGAACAAACGAAAATTGGAGACAGAAGGGGTTACGCTCTATTAAAAAATATATATCTAACTAATAGTTAAAAAATATATATTTTACTAAAAATATTTCAATTAGGTGATACATTTTATAAATATTTAATAGGGTGTGTCTCCAGTTTTCGTTTGATCCACTACTTATGAGACACCCTGTATAATATTTCGCGCCATCATAGACGTACAAATAATAATTAACTCTAATGCTTTGTAAGGTTCTACAACTGTAGCAAAAAATCCTCTACAGTAAATCTGATGTTTTCTAATTAGTAGCAAGAGATTTAATTTTGCTTTGTTTCTCTTCATCATAAATTATACTCGCATCGTAATAATGTCTACTAAGTCACTGAATTTAATATGAAAACAAGCAATTTTTGTATACGAAAATGCTTAATTAAGAATTCTAATTTTAAATTAAATTGTAATGATATCCAATATTATATGTATAATACAACGACGTCAATTCGAACTGGATTTAAAATATTTATAACAAGATTATCAACGGTGAATTTATTTATTTTAACTTTTAATTAAATATAACTAGAAAGACATCAAAAATAAAATTGATACACTACGAAATATAGTCCAATATTTGCAATTAAAAAGGTTTTTTTAAAATATTTTATTTGATATATTTATTACTAGATTTTATAATTTTTTTATATTTAATTTGTTTTATTTTATGTGACTTATAAGTGCCTTTAAGAAACAGTTTTTACATTCGCCATAGTACATTGACTTCTTTGTTAGACATGTTTTTTCTAGTGCCTCTCTCAATGGCGATAGTATGTCTTCTGTCCTAGTGCAAATCTATATTAAATTAATAATAATAATTAAAAGAACTCTTAGTGAAAGTAATTATGAACGTTACTATAAGACGAGTAAAGCAATTAACAACCACATTCGAATAAACGACCAATCGAATGTACCAATTTATTCACTATTCCAACAGCATTCTCTTTGTCCCCAAAATTGATTGGATAATTGTCTGACCTTACTGTAATTTATTTGTTCAATCAAAGGATAGAAACACTAAAAGTCCTTAGAGGAAAGGTATGGTGCTCTTTAAGTAAATGACCAGCCTTTAGCGTTACAACGTTATTACGTGATCCCAACGCAGAAACATCTCTAGTCTATAAAATTAATGGGTTTCGCGTGTCTTCTGAAATGGTTGAGGGTCTATCTTTATTTTACCTTACTATTGCATTTACTGCTCTAAGATATATGTTTATTTCAAGTTTTTTTTATTATCTAAGCAATTTCAGTTTATTTTTATGATAGTCTGGCATCCGCTGGTAAGCTAAAGAGCGTTCCATGTTCACAAACAAATATTTGCAGGCAACAGTCACTTTAATTTTGGCATGGCATTAAGCTCGGCATTGTGTCAATGTTTTTTTGTTGTGCAATAAAGAATTATTATTATTAATAATAGTTTTGTTTATAGTATGATATACTTAATATTAATTTTGAAGGTGGTTTATTAGCACAGTCAACGGGTACGCATAAACTTAAATAAACAAGTTCGCATTAATTTAAATTGGCAAAAACTAACAGTAAAAGAAGAAGATCAGTTTAATAATAATAAACTCAAGCATTTCACTTGTAACTCATTTACTAAAACACCTGATTAAGGGCCTGCAATCGCTAAATAAGGTTTTCTCAGGCCACTATAACAATTTGCACTTTGATCAACCCACTGTCCCTTAGGACGGACTACACGGCCGTTAACAAATATTGCCAGTCGTTACTCGGGTCGGAGAGGATTGTGAGTTCTCAACAAGAATGTACTCTTGGGATTGTTGGATTTAATACTTACTACTCGAATTAATCTGTTAAAATAATATTGTGCTTATTGCTACTATAAATGTAGTTATAGTTTTTAGTTAGGGCTAAATTAAATTTTCAATATAAAAAAAAAAACAATAAATTTAATATTGAGTGTAGAAGTCACGGGTACTTTACAACAAAGTAATTTAGGCTCTTAGTTACACACGAATAAAAATAATGTGCGTTGATAGAAATAAAAATTAAAGCCAACTGGTGTTAGAAAGAGATAAATATACACATTTAGTTGCTATTGCTATGTTAATATTATTAGCCTCTGTGCGCATATTGACGTAAGCACGTGTAAGTCACTTTTATACTAGTACTAATCTAAAACCGACGTCCAATTTCGATACAAGATGATGCACGACTAACTTAATGCCGGGCAATTGCCCAGCTTTTATGTTGCCATTATCGAATGCGGATTTGAAAATTCCCGAAATCGTTTTTCATTCTAAATAGATGTCTAACACCCCTTGCATATAACTTTATGATTATGTATAAGCTTGCGTATGGGTCGGGGAACCATAGCACGTAAATCCAAAGGGTTGTATAGGCAATATTGAAATAGAGGTGTAACGGAAAGGGTTATCCCAGCCACCTAGCTGCCATCAATTACATTTCACACCCATTGTAAGGTCCTTATCTACCGGTCACAAAATCCGTTTAACCCCTAATAAATCACGTGTGTAGGAAAAATTAGCTTTATTTTTGGAAGTTACTGAGAATTGAGGCCAGTTGTCATTGACAAAGGCTGTTCTATCAATTCGCCTTGCAGCGGTTCTGGGATCATTAAAGCAAATTATTGAAGTAAAAGTAATAAATTGATAAAACTATATTGGGTTTGTTTTTAGGTTTTTCATCAGACACGAAAACTTCGCAGCTAATATTGCGACTTCTATTCAATGTGCCAGACTAAATAAATAATTCAATTATGTTAACTCTTGCTATTTTATGTATTATAAATTATACAAATCAAAACTAACACATTTAAATATCTAATATAAATATGACTATTTATGTGAAAGGTTGTCTGAAAGTTGTCGGAAACAATGGGATTTAAAATTTATCTATGTAGAGATACATTCTACCACTTTTTGAACTCTACAATGTTCGCAACAATGTAAACAAGAAAACAGGAGGATATTTTAGTGAAAACACAAAATATAAATATTAACAAGTACTATATATTTTGTAGGGGAGAGTGGGGCAAACTTGACACTGTGGGTAAACAAAACATATTTAGATTTTAAAACATAGATTTAACTAATTTAGAAGACTTTATCCGACTTATTAAAGCATTTATTTTGATTAATTTAATAATAATAAAGGTTGGAAGAAGTCTGTCCGCGACCAGAGCGTTAGGCGAATTAAATTAGTGTTTAAAAAATATTATTGCATTAGCTATCAAACTAAACAAATGACTACAGGTGTAGTTATTATAAGAACTTAGATTTTATTAAATAATTGTGAATACAATGACTAAAATAGACGAAATTAATAATATTTTCCTAGTATTATTTTTACCATTAGTTGTAGCATTCGCCTAACGCTCCCCCTACAATCAGACGTTACGCATGAGTAAACTAGATTTCGTTTATACCCGCTGAACTATGTGCATATGAATAAAGTTGGAATTTTGTTTAAAAAATATAACATGAAAATTATAACAGTTTATTTATACGTACAAAAAAACTAACATGGAAATATTTTAAAAAATAAAGGCTTCTGCGTAAAAAATACTAATTTGTTTTTTGATTTATTGTATAACTTTTTGTAAAATACTTAAGATATCATTGGCGTAAGATATAAAAAAGGTTTATAAAACACTATGTACTATTAACGGCCCGTTGTTTGGACCTCCTCTTTACTAACAAATTTCTAGTTTATTTCCCAACACTTATTGTGTCTGATACACATTCACCTTCACATCCAACATTCACGCTAACCTAATAGATAACACGAGATGATGCCAAAACCCACCAAATTCTCTATAAAAGGAAATGAACGTGATCATAACCTAGTTACCGGTGAAATTGAATTCTTGTGTCAATAATTTTAAATGTTTTAGACATACATGCATTTGAACACGCACTCACGTAGAACTGCACGTCATATGTTTTATAGCCGTTAATAAAATTCAAAAGAATTTGTTATAATATTCTTAAGAGTAGTTTTAAAAAAAAACTGATTTGAGTGTCTATGTTAGCGCGCCAGTTTGTTACGCAATTAATCATTCATAATATATTTATGTATGTATCACACAAAGCAACTCAGTTACATAGTAAACCTAACAGTTCTCATGCCAACAAATAAATGTGAGCCGTAGAAATTAGTTTTTAGCATCAGTTTGAAATTCAAATCGAAACCGGGGAGTTATTAAAACAACTAACACTATAATAACCATAAGAGACACCTAAATTCAATTGTTTTATATAATCTATACTAAAGAGACAACACCAAGAACCAATTCTAATAAAAATATTCTACTAATAAAAAGCCGTATTATTCCAGAGTAATATAGATTACATTTTTATAAGAAGCCTGTACCTAGAATACTTAAAGATGAGCGCTCAATGAGAAGAGAAAACATAAGAAATAAAGTACTCAAGTATTTCGCTAACAGAGTTCGTTAAAAGACAAAATAAATACGCTGGATAGTTAAAGATAGATTTTGAAAATAAGGTTTATTCTGGATCGATTGTAGATATAGATATATATATATAGTAAATAAATTGATTTACCTTGATACTAGATAATACCTAATCCTATGTCAAATCGAACTATCACCGTTTCGTAACACGCATAAATTAACTAAAGCAGTAGGTATAATTGTATAGTTAGTTTGGTCTTATAAAATGATATATAAATTAATAAATACAAACAATATTATCGCTCTGACCCATAATAGGATCCCTATACTATGTAACAAGACAACAACACCAACAGAGACAATGCAGTCTAAGTTTGGGACAGTCAGAGCTGGTTAAGCGAAAAGAGAAATCCATAAATAAATAAATTTTCAACTATTTGAGGTGTGAGTGTACTCGTAAGTGAATATTTTAGGTAGTAGACGTAAGCTTGTAACACTTCATCATCGACAGGCGATAAAAGCCTCAATTTGGCACTCAATATGATGAGCAGTCATCAATCATGTTGTAGTTTGTGTTGATGTTTAATTAGGAGATTACCTGCAGTATCTATCTACAGTCTGTCTTTACTAGCGTACAATCGTGTACATAATATTATAAACTAAATAATTAAATTCGAAAATTTAAATTTATTTAGGTGCAAATTTTATTTTACTATTATTGTTTTTTTTTTACAGTTTGACACGCGAAATAAAGCAAACTATAAAAATACTTAATAAATAAGTGTATTTATATAAATTTTCATCAGTACAGGTCGAAATTTAAAAAAAAATAGAGCATAGAACACAGATTATAATTTTAGAGTATAAATTAATTTATACCCGACTGTACTTAAATCTGACCTAATTAATATTCTCGTTCTTCTGAAACTATATAGTATGTGTGTCAATTAATATATTTAATATTATAATTAATATGCCATAAAAACTAAAACAAAAGTACTCATATATTTTTCTTATTGATAAAATTAATTAAAATAATCTGAATAATATTTCTTAATTGAAAACAGCACAATATACAGCTACATACAAAGAAAACTTTATAATTACCTGCTATTAAAAATCCCATTTTACTTTCGCGTCTGTTTGAAACTTTCATATCTTAATGTTACTTTGTGTAAAAGTATTCGGATAAATTAGGAAAGAGACGAACAAAGTAGAGATACAAACAAGAGACATTTATCATAAAATTTTGTAATTATTTCAGACCATTTTGAGTCTTATGTTTTATAAAATAAAAAAAAACAATAAAAAAAGAAAAATTATGTTAAATTTAGAATGACAATTATACACACTCATGGCAAAAGTTTATAATGTGCGCACACGCAACACTACTAGCGCCATCTAGTAAAAAAAATATGAACTTTATCTTTTACTAAAACTTTTGATTGATTTAGTTACACAAAAGTTATATAGGTGGCGTTGTAATTTTAACCTTATTATTTGGAATGGTACATGTTATGTAATTTTTACATTTTTAATTTATATTAACTATTTTTTTAAATCTTGCGTCATTAGTGTGCCAGTATGAAGTTCAATTCCTAGTTGGAAAAGTATAAAGTCATATGCGATGCCTAATTTTTATTTAAATATTATAATTATTTTCGTCGCGATTTAGATATTTATATGTAGTTCATCGCATAAATAAGAAGACAGATGTTTATCTTTTCTGTTATGTGCGTCTACACGGAGTATAATAAGGCGAGCTTTCTCAAGGAGTGTCTTAAATTTAGTGCACCTCGGTTATTCGCCGGTATGCAGTTCACGCTGCTTTATGCACGCACATTTGATTATAAATTCGAATTAAATTTCAACAATTTCAAATATATTATCGGAATCCCTTTTTTGTAGTTACAACGTATTTTAAAGAATGCAGTCGTGTGAAAATACTGCTTGAAGATTTTTGCGATTATATGTGATGTATTTATACGTGTTTGTTTTATTTTAGACAGAACGGTTTTTATTTAGTAATATTAGATGAATATACGTAATTTGGAACTTTCGTTTATGGTGGGTCATTGCGGTTTGTTTGTGTATGTGTTTTTTCGTTATTTTTTATTTATATTACCTACGAATTTAATGAATTACTAACAGTTATCTTCAAAATATATTCTTTATTTAAATCCATTTTCTAGTTGTCTATTTTGAGGATGCAATATAACGTTGAGGTTTGTACCCAAATTATTTTTATATAACATAAAATATTGTTATTCTTATTGAAGATTAAAATTAATTAACTCATTTTCTAACAGTATTGTCCCTTTTAATAATATCAAAATTTATATTAATTCATCCCCGTACAAACTCGTAATTATGTTTTCATATTAGAAACCAAAATACATAATTACAATTAACATCTAACTGATTTTGTAACGTTTTGTTCGTAGCGATAATTTCGTGATTCCAGGTATTTAAGATATTCTAAATTTAAACACAGCGTTAAATCCATTATTGTATCGGATTACAGATCAAAATTCTATGAACTTTTAAGTACATTTATGACTTTATTATTTTGAACCTTCGTAAAAAAAACTTCGTAAAAAAGGTTCTTCTTCAGCACGACATGCTTTATTAGGAACCTATTTATCTAATACACAAATATTGCGAGTGAATTTGTTCAATCTGCGTTCTTACCACAGTACCACTTTACATTTCTTACTCTTATCGGAATTAAAGTGATTTAAAAATTTGTTTTTAGTGAAAATAGTCAACGGTTTGTAAGAAATTTTGATTTAAAAAAAATATATTCGTAATATGATACGCAAAATCATTGTCCTGATTATTATACAGGGGGCTTTTCAAGAGCTCAAATTGCATGGTTCATCGACTCAAGCTGAAGTGCAGTGTGTGAATACATTCGAAGTGAGTATTGTTTTACTATTAAAATCTTGCTTATTGATAAATACTAATTTCATTATATGATTTGGAAATAAATTCGCTGGATTTGCAATAGATTATTATGTATGGTGACTGAGTTCGGCAAAATAAGATAGGCCGTCTTCTTATTACACGTTTTATTGCTTTTAAATCTGCAATCAGCATGTACTTAATTTTATTCCATAAATTTCATGTATAAAATTGTATTTTCTTTTGTTTTTTTTTTCGCTCTAATAATAGAACACGTTTAAAAATTAAATACCCTTTTTAATATGAGCTGACAGCAATATTTAAACGTTTTTTTTTTGTACAATAAACGCCATTTCCACAGGAAATGGGTAAAGGCAGTGGCGGCGACGAAATTGACATAGACAATTTTTTGGTGACTACACATATTTTTTTTATATTTATAGCTTCACTAACTTGATGAAGTCCGTTTTATAAGGGCGTGTTTATATTGATAACACTCTAATCAACTCTTTTATCATTATTACTGCTTAAGGGCTTTACTAGGAAAGTGAACTTACCGAAAATCAATAAATCATTTCAATATGATATATTTGATATGAATATAATATATGATAATATTTTGAGAATGGATTTCATCAAATATTGTACACTAATATAGAATTTAAAATATTATATTTTACTAACGTTAGAAGAAAGCCTTTAACCACTAACTGTCTATGTTCAATTACAAACTCAAAATAAGAACTACATTTAAAATGCAACTTTGTAACTCCTCACTAATAAGAACAAATAGAACAATATTGAAATTAATTTTTGCACGTTTTCTTGATAGTTTAGTAACCCACTCAATGTAGTAAAACATGTATGTATATAACAGGACCAGTACAGAAATTAGGGTCAGGGGAAATTGACTAGAAATGTTCTCTGTATTTCTAGCGTATACCCTACTCTTTCAAATAATTGAGCGTAATTTGGAAAATTTGATTTAAAAATAGTTGAATACACCTACTAGAAATTTCAATAAAAACAATGCTATACCGTTCAGACAGTCGATAGCATCGAGCGCAATTTTAGTGTTTTCTTTTAAATTAAACAAAAGAAATCATTCGCGCTTTTATGTTGCGCACATATATACATTTTAAACTAAATATTAATTACACCATTGAATCAATTGTACAGCAAATTCTATTTACAGGTAGACCAGGAAGACGGGGATGTAGAAGGTTCGGGAAGGTTCGGGACTATACCTCCGTTCCCACCACCACCGCCTGGGCACGATGGTAAAGACTTCTACAAAAAATGCAATAAAAATATAATACTTATATTTATAAATTATAATATTCTCTCTAAGTTACCCTAAATTACTACCAATATAAAAAAAATCTTGTAAGTTGGTTATTAGTTGATATGACATCAAGGCCCGTTTCTTCAACTTTAATTTAATAGTATAAAAGAAACACATATACCCATGTCGTGCCTTCATCAGCCCGGTTTCTACAACTTGAGCGGATCAAAACACATGGACCTCTACAGGCTTCCAAATGTTTTTAATTGCAGTCCCAGATAAATTCTCTGGTTACAGTCTAAACTCCATGTAACGTCACTCGATTTAACGACAAACTCCCTAAAGTGTCGAAATTACTTGTCTGAAATAAACTTTTTCATTTTCTAATTCAGATTTTTCTTCTCTCCCTTTAACGACTACTCTCTATAACGCTATAAAACGCACAGTCCCTTCAGTGTCGTTATATGGAGTTTAAACTGTATTTATAAAAATAAGAGGAAGATCACAAAAGATCAAGTTAAAGAGGAAGAATTTTATCTCTAATAGATAATAGAGCAATTTCGAAGATGACATTATGAATATATTTTAAAATTATCCTTCTAAATATAAAAATGATGACACGTTTTGTTTCAGGCTATTCGTTACGTCTGAGGGGCGAGAAAGGAGACAGAGGATATAGGGCAAGAATTATTATTACTATTTATTACAATAACAATTTATTCTGAAAAAATCCAACGTTAAATGAAAAAACGAAAGCCTAGTTTGTAATGAAAAATGAAATTAGCATATTTTTCTGGAAATGGCTTAGTAATATTGCAGTCTGCAAATTGTTGGTTTCAATAATTTATGACGTCAATTTTAGAATATTTATGATTGTAAAATTACTCAATTCAGTTGTGTTATTCAAACGTTATTACGAATGTTAGAAATATATCCTTTCGACACGACACCAAAGAAACTGAAGCAAACTTTTACTATTCTCATAATTTATAAACTATTGAACTATTGTAAATCATTTTGTTACTATACGATTTATTGATAAAATGCCCTCTATGACAAGGAAACATTAGCTAAAAATGCCGCAGAATTGTAAGCAATCTTTCTATATTACAACTTACGCTTTTGTCTTTCCAACGCATGAACAGCTCTTGTCGATTACAATTTTTAAATCAACTATGAATAAGTACATTTCATAACCGATAAAATCATTCCAAATTGTCGGCTCGGACTAATTTCTACGTTAACGTCAACGGACAACCGCTATCCACATAGAGTAGAGATATTTGGCAATTTCCCAAATTGGCCCTTTTTCGTATTTATTCTCCCATTTAGAAGTGGAGTAACAGCTTTCCACCTATCACATAACAGCTGTCAAGGCTTTATATTTCTAATACATTTATTTACCAACTTCAACAAGTATATTAATAAAGTTTAAATTAAGTAAACCATCTTCCCGAATAACGTATGACAATACTACAAGTATATATTTATATATAGTTTTTATTAATTCATTCAAAATAAAAGAAGATATGAAAGAGGAATCCGATGTTCTGTCCCTCTTCCTCTCTTTGAGACTATATATAGATAAATGAACACATTACTCATGCTTCACCACATCAAACTTTAATTTAACAAGTTTAAAACAATCCTAAATGCGGATATACCGAGTATTTCTATAAACGTAGAAGTTCTTTGCTCTACAGCTATATCCTTCTTTTAGCTATTGACTTATTCTTGGTGTGATCGCGATCTAATTCTTATCGATTAGATAAATAGAATTGATATTTAAATCAATTATTAATAGACGTCAGTAGAATTTTGTGTATAAACTATAATATATAAAAAAAACCGGTTTGTACTGTTTTATTTTAAATTTGACTATAATACTTTTGAAACATCGGATTAAACATAGTCATAATAAATAAGATAGTAAGCCGCAATAAAGTATTTTAAATTCTGCTCTTAATTTGCATTAATTTTAATTACTAATTAATTTTTTAGTACAATAAAGAATTTATTATTATTATTTAAATCGATGTTTCACTAGTAGGTAAGCCGCATAAGACCTCTTTAGTAAATAAAACATGATCACGGAACTTATTTAAATCGGATTGTGTCTTATTTGAGAATTGTCAGCAATTTCATGATATAGAGCCATTATAGCAGACTTAACACCATTTTGTTTGAACTCCATCGCGTGTTGGTAACTTGGTGTGCAAACTTGAATACGAACTGTGTGAGTTGAACTTCTTGTTTGTTTTATAGTATCTGAGGCGATGTTCTTTGTGTTATAAACTTTTTCATTAATTTCTCCAAATCCTATTTTATAATAATAACATTACAAAGTACACGTATATTAATTTTTACTACTACATACTCATATATTGCAGAAACTTGAAGTTTACTTAACGTTCTTTTGTCTCTATCATTTTATTAGTAAAGGAAAGAGACTGCTTGAGTATACCTCCGACAATCATTTAAATTCTGGTAATAAATACTTATATATTTGCTTAGTATAAGCATATTCTTAAATATTCTTAACCATTCGCAGCTGAGTCTGAACACTAAAATGTTGACCAAAGAAAACCATAAAGACAAGAAACTAAATTGCTCATTTGATAAAGTGCCTTAGTGAAAATATTTATTACTCACAAACTATAAGCTTTCTTTTAAGTGTTTTTAACACGAACTTCTCGTAGATAAATATAAAATTTTATGGTAAATTTCTAAGTTAAAATGACGTGAATTTCACACTTCCTGCTTGTTTTCTACTGGTTAAGGATGTCTAATTAAGAAACTTCATTCAGAAATATTTACCTTCTTCTTTAACGAATAGCAAAAAATTAAGCGATTATATTTGTTATAATAACATGTTGAGAACCACTGTAGTTAATAGTACACTGTGCTTAACAGGGGCCTCCGGGAGATACGATTCGAGGACCACCCGGACCTCCCGGACCTCCTGGACCGCCAGGACCCCCAGGGAACACAGCCATCGCGGAACTATCAGGCTCTGGAGACGATGTAAGTGATTCATATTAACTTTTCAACACAATATTTTCTTCTCCGATTGAATGCATTGGCTATTGCGGTTTCGGTAAACTATAAAGGATAACACACAATTGATTTTATTCAATGATAATGTAATTTTAAATTGAACTTTCGGTTGTTTGAATAAGGTTTATTTATATTACACATGTGAGTTAACTGTATATTAGAGCTGCGTGTAGCCTGCAGCGCTTATGCATGTACCTGCCACTCCGGCTTCGAGATAACACAAACAAAGCCTCGCTTAATGTTATCTTGACTGTTTGTATTGCGAAAAGACTACCCTATAACATATTATAAAGAACTTGGAAATACCTATTCTAAATATATGTACTAGTTTAATAAACGCGGGTAAAGTTGGAATAAAACATATTATTATGTATCTAATTGAATATGCCAATATTGAAAAACAAGTGAACGTGTATTTAGGAATTATAATTCAATTGTTCTCCATGTATTATTTCAATGTATTTGCAAAGCTAACATTATAATGGACTAATATGATCAGAAACTGTTTATTTAAATTTGTTCACTCAAAACAGTATACAACGAACATAAATAGTCTATTAAATCTCAATAACTAACTATCAGTTAACTTCAGTAAGTTTATTAGTCATTGGCTGCTTGCCAAGAATTGAGATCGGGCTATCGATTCATTAGGGTCCTCCCGAGAACACTTTTCCAATGCGATGGAATGACAATAGGATATATCTGCTGTCCTATTTATATTGTGCTACTTTTTATATATAAGTCCAGTACATTAGAGTGTACAGTACGGGTTTTTAATTTCGTACATGACTATATATTTTATTTTTACTCTCAATAACATAGCTATGTGCATAGAGTATAACATATATGTAGGTCTGTTGTCTTGTCAAAAACATTTAATTTAATTGGAAACAGACATGATTAAATGAATAACTAGGTTCTTTTATTATCTGGTTAATTAATAAATAAGTATTTAAATAAAAATCATCAATGGATAGAAGTTTTCCCTTAAAGTTAAAACTAACGCCCTCGCAAGGCTCCCGTTGCACAAAGCAATGTCCTCCGACGTTGTTTTTGAATTATTCTAAAGTTGATCTACTTCTTTTTATGCTAACATGGAATCAATAGAAGAATACAGTTAAGGTAAAAGTGAGATCAATGCTAACAACAGACAAATGAAATCTTGTAATTATAATATT
The DNA here is from genome assembly GCA_028551675.1 of Tineola bisselliella. Taxonomy (NCBI): domain Eukaryota; kingdom Metazoa; phylum Arthropoda; class Insecta; order Lepidoptera; family Tineidae; genus Tineola; species Tineola bisselliella. The sequence continues at coordinate 213,913 of JAPWLS010001023.1, read as the reverse complement.
GAAATAATTATTTCAGCAAGTATTTGGAGAGAACTACGCATCATTAGGCCAATGCGGATGTAATGCAAGTGTAATTTTATCATTACTACAAGTGGAACCTAGGTTACAAGGACCTCCAGGTTCCCCAGGACTTGTTGGTGCCGACGGGAGGACTGGTGCTCCTGGTTTGCCTGTAAGTTTGAAACAATTGAATTTCAAAAGAATCATTGTTTGACTAGTTTACTATTTAAAATTTATCACAGGGTCAGCCGGGTTCTCCAGGGGAGCGCGGAATCGCTGGACCTCGTGGAGCAAAAGGTGATCGGGGGGATTCCGGCCCACGAGGGCTAGAAGGTCAGCCAGGGTCAAAAGGTGAACCTGGAGTAGATGGTAGAACTGGTAACCCAGGTCCCCCCGGTCCACCTGGATCTCCAGGGTCCTCCGATTATAATAACTTTGATGTAAGTTTTTATACTAGGAATTATACAAGCAATATATAATTTATTTAAATGTAATGAAGAAGTTAATTTTGCTTTTGATTCTTTTGCTATATTTAATTATTTAAGCTTGTAACTTATGACTCATTTAAATATTATATTAATAATAGATTTTCTATATGTATAGCCTAGAAATTTAAAATATTAGTAAATAAAAATATAGGTATCAATAGTTAATACATTAGTTACATCTTGGGAAGGTTAATATAAGGTTTGTATATTGTGTGGGCCGTACGTAAGAATATTTTAAAAGTATAATTTTGTGATTTTTTACCATTTTCATGCAATCCTTTGTATTTATATAGTCAAATTGGAAACCTAGGCAGATTTATAAGGTAAGTGATGATTACAAAAAAAACGACTGTAATGATTACAAGTTATTCGGGTAAAATAAAAACTATGGCTTCTTTCTAAGAAATAAATGCAGATTCAAAGTTTTATTACTTCATCTACTTATATCAAGCACTCATTAACATATTTATTTTTATATAGGAATCACTATTGGGCTCGTATGGTGGAGCAATTGGCAGGCCTGGTGCACCTGGACCTAAAGGTGACGCTGGTCAAACTGGACCTATTGGACCACAAGGCGAGAGAGGATTTACTGGACACAAAGGCGAACGTGGTACACCTGGCTTGACTGGTCTTAAAGGAGAAAGAGTTAGTATTGATTGCATTCTGCTTAGAGAACAAAGCACGTTTCACTTTTGGGTAATAACCAAATTTGTAACAGGGATACACGGGACCACAAGGAGAGCCTGGTATAAAAGGAGATCGTGGCACACCTGGGTTTGATGGCAGACCTGGCCTTCCTGGAGCAAATGGTCGTCCAGCTGATAAAGGTGAAAAGGGTATGTGAATTAGAAAACAGAAACTAAAAACATTTGAAAGCAACTACACATTTCTATTTAAATGAGTTCTACATCAGTTTTAAAATGAACCGTAACCGTGTTATTGCAACAATAAATTATGTTTTGATATATATCAATAATTTTGTTTAGGATAATTTGAATTCAAATTCATTGGAATATGATCGAAAATCTATGTTTATATGATGTTGAAATACGATAATAAATATGTATGCCGTGACGCCACGATAACCACACAATATTGACATGAAATAAATGGATGCGGTTGCGATTAATAAAACATGTCGATCCCATTTATCTAGTTTAGTTTATAACTGAATGTTTTGCTAAGAATTAAATTTAAATGGATATCGAAATAGAATTGCTTTTTTCTTAGGTGAACAAGGATTACCAGGACCACCCGGACTTCCAGCTATACATTCTCCTAGCCCATATAGTTCTGAAGATCCCAGCTTTATACCAACAAGGAGTTATGGTGACATTTTACATTATTATTATATTCAATAAGTTATAGGAAGATAATGTTTTAACTCTGTTTAATTTATTGTCAGGTACACATCAATTCCATGAATTAAAAACTATTAAAGGCGATAAGGTAATCACAATCTTTTTAAAATATTTACGTTTATACTCTTAATTCAGTAAATGAATATATAACAATTAAAATATAATTATTAACTTGGTTTGACATAACTATCTAGAGTATATACTCTATTAAACGTATTCAAAACTGTGTTTGCACGTGTTGAATAATTTAGCACTACCTATTCGGACACTCGACTTCCGTAGAGTGATTTAGTAAACTTTGCAGTAGAATTTACTTACCTTGGGACATATTTTGACATAATTTCAACTTCTAGTCCATATAAAATTTTATAACAATTTATTAATTAAATGGTTTCATCTAGGTACTTTTTATTTTAAATTAAATATAAATTTTCAGGGAGAAAAAGGTACTAGAGGTGCCGATGGAATAAACGGATATCCCGGTAAAGATGGAAAGCCTGGTGAACGGGGTCTTCTTGGACCATCAGGTTTACCTGGAATAGAAGGACCATCGGGTCCGCCTGGTCTTAAAGGAGAGAGAGGCGAACGCGGTCCTCCTGGTCCTCTAAGCATTGCTTCTGGTGGATCTGATATTATTACAATTAAAGTGCGTATATTTATCTGTTTAATATTTATTGATTATGTAGGTACAAATTAATAACAAATATGTTGTGTTATAGGGAGATAAAGGCGATTTAGGACCCCGAGGTCGAAGAGGCAGACCTGGAGCAATGGGGCCACGAGGCATGCAAGGAATCGTCGGTCCCCCCGGACCATCTGGTAAACCAGGAGATAAAGGAGATATAGGAATGCCTGGATGGATGGTAATATTTATTCAGTTGTTTGTAACAATAGTATATCTATTTAAATGTTTATTGTTTGTTATTTGCTACCGACTTAGAACACAAAGGTAAGTGAAGTACGAAATAATGCAAATAAAAACGATCCGCAGTTAAAGGATCTTATAATATTTCATTCTTTTCACAGGGGCGACCGGGTACATTAGGTCCTCCTGGAATAACGGGGCCTGCAGGGCCTAAAGGCGAAAAAGGTGACCCTGGTGTCAACGTTCTCGACGTTTCAATGGTAAGGCATTTTTATTAAAAATTTCTGAAGCGGAGACCTTTCATGTACAAAAGTGCCTGCTTCAACATTAACAAAATATAAAATATTTATTTTCCCTCTTGAGTGATGTTTTTACTGCACACTCGCAAAATAAAAGAATAACTCAATTTGTTTTAAACTATGAACTAGAAATATTAATATTAAAATATTATGTAAAATCAAATTATTGTTTAAATTTTAATAGTTCAAAGGTGAAAAAGGCGATCGTGGTTACGATGGTATTCCTGGCACACCAGGAATCCCGGGGCCCCCCGGACCACCCAGTTCTAATGGAGGTACCTCAGAAGCCATACAATTTGTCCCTGGCCCTCCAGGGCCTCCTGGCCCACCTGGGGTCCCAGGAGCTTCTATAATAGGGCCTAAAGGTGAACCAGGACAAAATTATTATGGCGAACATCATGTGCATGGAAATGCCAAATATTTTGGTCGTCCAGGTGAGAACATTAAATCAATTAAATAAAGCCATACATATAAATTGAAATAAATAAAATGAAATTTTAAAATTTATCAGTCACATAAATAAAGTTTTCAATTGACTATATAAGTTTTGGTACCGCTGTCACAGCAGATACTTTTTCCAATCTAAACAACAAACTGATATTGACAACATGGACAACCCTTTTCGTCCTCGACAATAGTTGTGAAGTTACTTGAATCGAAATTTATGTAACGACTTTGTCAAAATTATTTCTCAAACTATGTGTTCTCGAGAGTAAACCAACCGTTTATCCCCATCCATGCCGCCGGACCACAGTTGTTAAGAGCCCTCTTGACGAACTTAAAGCTTTGAGAGAGCTTAAAGATCTAAAGGATAAAGAGAAGGACGGTAAGTGCCCTTCGATTGTTACAAACAAATATTTGGAACTTGAACCAAAAATACTTCACTTTACAAAAAAAAAACCACATGTATTTCTTTTAACTTTAAGGTTTAAGATGTTTATTGACTCAAAAAGAATTACAAAAAATTCACTTAATTGAGATAATAGTAATTATAAATAAACATATCGCACGTAGCATATTAACAACACCATCACAAAGCACTCAAATTCATTATGTGTTTTTTTAACTCATATTTAAATCTAACAATATTTGTAATATTAGTTATATTAGGTGGCAATGCGTTATAGAACTGTGCCCCTTCCACCACAATACTTCCCCTTCCGTAGCTAGTTCTAGCCCCTAGGATTTTTATCTGGTCTTTACTCCGTGTGTTGAATTTTATGTGTTTTTTTGTTAAATTTAATTTTTGTACTGATTTGATTGAGTATGACTTTTTTTATAAGAATGGATGGTTGGTCGCAATTTGTTGGGGATGATGGTTGCCAGTAAAATATTCACACATATATGTATTTTAACGGATATATATTAACCGACACTACTAATTTAGGACCTCCTGGACCACCCGGCCCACCAGGACCACCAGCCCGTTCAAACTCGGCGTACGCGGACGAAACTGGTACCAAAGGAACAATACCTGGAGCTGTTGTATTTCAAACTACGGAAGAAATGATGAAAGTAATGTTATTTTAATTAAATAAACGCTTTCGCGATTACTATGCTAAATGTTATTGGCTAAAATTATTTATTATAGACTGCATCTTCAAGTCCCGTTGGAGCTTTAGCGTATGTTGTAGAAGAACAGGCTCTTTTGGTGAAGGTCAATTCTGGATGGCAATATGTTTTGGTATGGACTTCGCATATTTTGAAATAGACTACACAGTTGATTCGAATATAAATTTTGTTATTGTGTTATCAGCTCGGTTCTCTCGTAACACAAGCACCGCCTGCTACAAAAGCGCCTCCGCCAGTTCCACCTTTGCCATTACCAGCTGCAAGTCTAGTCCATATTCCACCTATCTCCAATAGCATTGAATCATTGGGTATATCGCCTGTTGGACCTAGTGTAAGTTTCATTTGCTATTATTTTTTAACTAAATACAGTTAATTAAAAAAAGAAGATTTATTATGTTTAATAAAAACGTGCAATTAATTCTCATTATTTTTTGCGCTCTTGATAGATTACACGTTACAGGTTTTAAAATTTATGCAACAATATTTTTTCATAAAGCTGACAATGACATGAGCAAAAAATGTGTGGATCGGCCTTTAGGAGATAAGGCTCACGCAAACAAAGCCATTTATTTACATAAAATCAATTTTTGTACGAACTTCTATTTAACGTTGTTTGCAGGATATACCTAATTCAGTATTCAAGGCTTAATTTTAAATCTTAGTTCAAAATGATGTAACATTTATTTATCAATATAGAATCCACTACAGTGTATTTGATAAAAATCAAATCAAAATATCTGCAGATTCGTTTAGCTGCATTGAACGACCCTACATCAGGCAACATGCAGGGCGTCAGACGAGCCGATTACTCGTGTTATAGACAAGCTAGAAGGGCTGGTCTGCGAGGAACGTTTAGGGCTTTTATTACAAGCAGGTATATTGATTTTTTAAATTAAGTTCAAATTCAACATTGCATGTAACATAATGATATAAAGATTTCTAAATAATTATATGTCGATGCGACTATTTAGATTTAGAATAAACCGAACCGAATAAAACATCTACCAATATTTTTCAGAATACAAAACCTCGACTCCATCGTACGTTATGCAGACCGAGACCTGCCCGTGGTTAACACACAAGGAGACATTCTCTTCCGTTCTTTCAACAAAATGTTTGACGGCTCAGGAGCTATATTTACCGCTTCACCAAGAATTTACAGCTTTAACGGGAAAAATATAATGACTGATATGCACTGGTAACTTTTTTTACGTTTCTTTTAATGAAGAGTATATAAACCGATAATGTTAATGTGCTATGCCGGAACTACTTATCCGTCCCTCTGTATCCTCTGACCAGCATAGGGGAGGCGACTGTTAAGATTGTTGTAATAAAGAGTTTTACGGACTTTAGTTGACTATAGTACTATATAGTATAGCGATCAGACGTTCAAAAATGTTTAATACAGGCCTCAAAAAATGGTATGGCATGGATCACATGCGAGCGGAGAACGAGCTCTAGACACATTTTGTGATGAATGGCAAAGCAATGAACCCGCTGATAGAGGCTTAGCATCCTCTCTACATTCGCACAAACTGTTATCGCAAGAGAGGTATGTATTTAATGTTAAGACATATTATTTATTAAAGTTGACAGTTGAGTTTTTAGTAAGTAATATTTATACATTTTCTTTTATAAAATTGACATTTTTATTATTAAACAGAGACTAGATAAGTAATAAGCTAGGTAGAATTATCAAATATATATTTTTTGTTTTACATTTAAATTGCAAATGAAAGGTGTAAATCAAAAATTTTAACAAGCTTTCAAGTTATTTTGAATCGACTCGTTAAGAGAAGTTGGCATTTATCACGCGAGAATGCAATGAATAGCGACTGATAATGGAAAAAGATAAAACTGCACTCCTTGAGTTAATAACGTTTAGTGCTGAACATTTTTGATTGTTGCTTTCGTTAAAACTACTGACATATTTATTATGGTACTTCTTAGTTCTAATTTGTGTATAATAAAGAACTATAAGCATTACAATCAGCGTCAGTTTGTTACGTACGATGAATTGAATTTTTCTATGATTTTATTAGAATAAAGTAGTCATTAGTTTCGGATCTGCGTCTTGTATATTTGTATTGTCATTGGTCAATGCTCAATGCTCATGACACTCTCGGTGTGAGGTAAGAACATTGTATGTATACATTTTTGTTACATATTATCCGTTATACTTTTTCATCTGCAACTGATATAAGTCCCACTTAAACTATTAATGACATGACAATCTATTATAGAGTGACTAAAAACACTTTTTTCAGATACTCGTGTAATAATCATTTTGCATTACTTTGCATTGAAGCAAGTTCTACAGGTATAAGAAAGAAACGATCTGTTCCTGATTTGTAAGTACATTTTTGTAAATATATTAATTATATTTGATTAATTACCAGCATTCTTAGTGGTCCTATATATTGACAGCAGTTTAAGCAGTAGTTAAGCCAGATGGTGTAAAATTCTTTTAAATGAATCTACCTAATAAATATCTCTGCAATGACTTCTGAGTACAGTGCGATCAGATAGACTAGCAAACACGAACAACTTTTACACTATAGTTATAGCAAGTTTAGTTCAACAATTTATGGTCAACAACAAACTAAGGCATCAAACATAGATCGCACAAAACAGTATATGTATTTCCGAGCATGTTAATTGGTGGCTCAAGCTCTCAACGTCCGATTTGTGCTCTATTTGTCGATGAGAATATACGAGTAAAATGCCAAATATTCACTTTACAGACACAACGACACTTCGGTATTAGATGAAGAAGATTATATGTACAACTCAGAAGAATATGAACAATTAATGAACGAAATATTTGCTCAACCATTTAGAGAAAATTAACGTTAGAAACAAGGATTCCTGTTAAAACTTATCTGCTTATTTAAGCTAACGACCATTTAATTTGTAATACTGTTTTACAATTTACAACAATTAATACTTTTGTAGGTATATTATTCTTTTAGTAAATTGAAAAAACAAAAGGATAATTAAGAATATTTTAAAGTAGAGCACTTGTTCTTTTTTTAAATAAATCTCCCGCCAAAATTCGCTTAATCCGTTAAAATTGTGATGGATGAGTTACGTCGTCATTTTGTCCTCGAAAATTGCTGTCTTTGAAAAGATTTTGCTTCATCAGCTTTTGAACTATATTAAATGCTTTTTAGTTACTTTATGGCCATTATCGTATTCATTTAATAATTGTGATAATTTATTTATTTATTCATTTATAAAATAACATATTTTTATTTTAAGTTTCAATATGATTTTGAAGATGTTAAAAAGACATATTAAACAGTTCGAGAGTGCCATAGCTGTAGTGCAATAAGACAGGAGTATTTTTCAAAACTTATATTTAGAATTTAAGTAATTAAATACAAAAAAAGTACAATACAATAATTTTAAAAACACTTGCTTTTGACAACCCAATTCTATGATAAGTGTAGGTATATATAATTTTATTATGTATTAATATATACATTAATACTAATAAATATGTTTATAATAATTTTAGTTAATGTATTACAAATTCCACGTTAAATCGCATTTAAGCTTTTCAGTGGAATATATATTTCAGCAAAACCAATTTTATGTTGAGATTTTCATTATCTATTGTTAAATGTGTATTATATTTAAATTGGAATACATGTGTTAAATTTTAGAACGTAAAATGAGATTGTAACCAAAAAAAATTACATTAAATTTGATAAATACTTACTAGTATAAGTAGGCACTATTAAATTAGATTTTTTCCTTAGTTTGTGTTCATTAAATTTAGTTTTTAGTAATATTATTTAAGGCCCACTATCCACAAAACTGATGTACTCAATATATAAAAGTTACTTCCGTGGACTGTTGACCTAATAGTGCCATAGAAATTACATTCAAGTCTGATTTTTATGGATTTTACAAATTTTCTTTTGTTTAAAAACATTAGTTTTAAGTGTAGCATTTACTAGTCGATTAGACCCTTTCTAAATTTTTTAATTTACTAAAAATTAAAAAAAAAAATGCACATAATTTTCAATTTATTTAATCTATATTTTGTTATTTTAATAGAAATTTTTAAATTTTTATATAATTAATTATTCCCATATTACGGCTTCGCGATGAGCTTATATAAAGAAATAAAAGAATTATTACTTCGAGAAAGGGTCAACCTAATTAACATGACATACCAATAAGCATTTACGACCCTAATTTAGATAATACATAAATATAAGAAGCGGCTTAGTGCATAAAGGGATGCTCCTCGATTGCATTTAATCGACAAAAATCGATATCGATTGAATCGCATGACTCTAAAAATAACATTCGAGCTATAGATGTAGACACTATCTACCTACGGGACGTGTTCACCAAACTTTTACTATAGTTAAAGTTTTAATAGACTTGTAACTATAATGAATTGCGATATGAGCGTCTTTATAATATTCTAGTACATTGTATTATACAGACTGTGTTTATAGTAAAATAAAGTGTTTTAGATGATTGTCTTCATTTATTTCAATTGTTTATTTTTATTGATTTAATATTTTTAAAGAGCGTCAACCCTTTTGATTTTATATGACAGATAATCCTCTTATTTTGACATTTTCTATAACAGTGGCCTCAGCCCAGTCTGCCGCCTATAATTACATACCTATAATAATAACAAATAAAAAAATGCATATGTGTACGTGTATATATAGACCAGTCATTCTTAACCTTTTTTTTGTTGCGGTTCACTTTTAACGATTTCAAAATTTGGCGGCACACTTTTAAAATTTCATAGTTGAGAATCACTGCTATAGACAATACTTTAACACTAAACTATGGGCATCAAGACATAAACAACTCAAACTATTTTCTTTAAATATCATATTTATAATTAATAAACATTTGTTTCGAAAGAGATCGCACCCAAGAAATGGTTACCTAATTATAAAGTAAACTAAATAACGGATTAAATAAACAGGCAAGCAAAAGAAAAATTCATTAAACTAGTTATTAAGTAAAAACTTCAGAAGCACTCCTCCCACTTGAACGATTTACACGGAATGATCACGAAAGCTCGAGATTGCATGCCCGTCCGATTGGCAGGTTAATTGATTCCTATCTACTATCTATTTCACTTGACTTGACTTCCGATGTGGGCGACCCCTGGTATAACAAGATAAAAGACTAGGGCGGCGCCAAGGCCGGCATAGTGAAGACTACTGAGTAAAAGTTGTCTCCACTTTTTAGTTTATTACAGGTGGAATAACAAATAATGCTTAAAGTTACTGAAACCATTTTAAATCAACTTTTACAGTGTTTACATATACAGATATAACATATTAAAGAATAGTGCTTTAAATTATAATACATTCAATCAGAATTATGTAAAATATATTAAGAAAATAATATAGTGATTGAATACGAATCGCTTGGTTCAGAAATTGAGATTGAAACAATAATTCACAGAAATGAAATCTATGTTCACCAGACCATTAAAAGGCTTTTATCAATCACTCTAAAGACTCACTTATTGTAAGTGATTTCTAGGTTTTATTATAACTATCTGTCAAAATTTCATTATTTTAAAATGAAGGAGTAACAGCAATAATAAGCCGCATAAAGTCGTTCAAATTAACAAATATTTACTAGGCACCATATAGTAATCTAACAGGACGCAGGGAACAATTATTTTTTACTCGTAAAAGGTAAGTATTAATTTCGGATCACGGTCTTCATTTGTTATATATCTGTTGTCCTTTTCTAACACCCACTCTATTATAAAGACTAGATATATGTATGTTGTTTTTATAGATAGACAATCATACTACACGAGTAGTAATACTAAAACAACAAACTGCATCAAGTATTATAAAATAATTTTAAGTTACTAAAATGCGAGCCTCAGGCATCACAGACAACCTATGAGTAATATGAAAAATACATTAAAGATATTAAAATAAATTGTAAAGCAAACGATTTCGATATAAATTTATATATTTGAAAGTCAGTCGCCTCAGGTGGTTTCAAAGGAAATTTTTCCTTCCTGTAAACTTTGGCAATCGGACTTGAAAGTTTTCTTGTTATAGTCCAAGAGGCATTTCTTAAGTTAGATAACTTATTTTTTAAATAAACTAAATTCTTGATTTGTTTATTGGTTTTCTGCATTTTTTTTATCAACGTAATATTAGGTATAAAAAATAAAAAAGTGACGTACTATAAAACAAAAGACTGTTGTCCATCAATGAAAGTAAGACTGGGGTTCTGACTTACGTTTTAGAACAAATTAAAAAGCTAAGTTTTTTATAGTAAGCCAGATTTTATCAACATTTGATTTTATGCAATAAAGCGGACTATAACTGCTATTACTTGAGTTAATAAAATACGGGTTAATAAAATAATTTATACGGGAACATCAGCTTATACTGTATTGCTTCCATCCCGAAACGTTTGGTCACTTCACAGTTGTACGTAACAGTAATGGTATGCTACGTTAATATATTTAATATGCAACTCTGAATTAATCCCAATATTACACATAAGCCAGTCAGATGTAAGCTTTTAGGTTTATTCAATAATTAATATATCAATAAGTAGAAATTCCAATAAAGCACCAAAAACACTATGTAATTGAAATGTAAATCTAGTTTGTGTATGCAGCATGTACCTACTAAGAATTGAATAGTACTTCCGCTATGTGCAGTTTGCTTTGATCTTATTTGAAATGTAGGAATTCGGTGCACACGGAATCATTTATTGGTTAGCTACACGATCTCAAACACGTACTAATTTTCATTTAAATAATAAATTAAGTAATGGGAATGTAGAGATAGTAGCTTTTGAATAATTTCTTTAAATAAATATGTTCAAAAATAGTGTGTTTTCATAAATCATATAATTAATTATTCATTTATAATATTACTTACAACTTACTATCGTTTTTAATCTTTATAGCCATTATATTCGTAGTAATAATAATCAGCTAGTCCTATAGATAATTATCGCGATTTGAAACTACTATACATTATTATTAAATGATATGATTGACGTGTTACTTGTGGTCTCCTTCTCGTCAAACGCCGTTTCAAAGCCATTGTAGTGTCTAACGACGAACATGCCCACGCCTTGAGTGCCTATGCTAATAAACTATTTTCATTTCATTTCATTAAGATTGATTTGATGAGTCACTTGTTCTCAAATAAAGTGTATGTTCAGATATCAATAAAACAAAAACAAAAAAAAACAAATGCCGATATACTCGATACAAATATCCAGTCCATTTGAAAGTTAAAACGTAATCCTCGTACCGCACGACACACGAAGACTGCACTTGATCTCAAAAAGCCACAAAGTCGAGATCACTAAGGAAATACTTCAGATTATTTCCCAACCGGCAAACTCTGTGACTATAGACTTTAGAATCGTGTAGATACGACAATTTTGTTATTCAATCTTCGCCAAAATTATACCTATTTGTGACAAGTAGGTACATATTATCCATATATTTTGTTTATAATATTATCATTTATAAAAAAAAAATTACTCATATATACCAAGCAATAGGAATAAAGAGTAAACGTAATAAAATAATCAAAACTAACAGATAGAGTTACACTATTAATTTACTATAATTTTTATTCCAACTAAAATCGAAACCGGGAGAGAGAGTCGAATGTTTTTGCTGAGAAATATATGCATCATTATGCTTTAAAAGATGCTTCACGGTCACTATCTAAATAATTTTAGCTCTATATTCTACCAATCACTCGCTTCTCCGTTTTTATTATTTCGTCAAAGAATAATCCTTAATACGAGTATTCTTCAATAAACATCTGCAATACTCGTTAATCGATAAAATAATTAATATCAAATATTATAAATTAAATAATCTATGTAACAAAAATATTTTTTTGTTTATTAAATTAAATAAAACTCCATCCATAGTCATTAGTAGTGTTCCTTTTTTATATTCCGAAATAAATATAGACAAATGTATATTTAATACGTACGTGATTGTTAATTAGCACTTTTTTAAATTAAAAATACCAATATTACTTAATATGCATAACCGTAGGCAGTGTAGGTACATAGTAACCCTATTGCGATAGAGGTATAACATTGTCCCGTTTAAATTTTTAACTTTCCTGATTTAAAATCCGAAACACTACTCATAAGTAATGCGCCGTATTTATTATTTATAAATAAATAAACATCTAGCATTTCATGGCTACAATAATAATGCAGACCTTAAAAATTTTACAAGGTTTCCTTTTGATTTCCCTTGAGCTTTGTTTCGAGTAGAAACACTCATTGTTATTCGCAAATACAAACGCCTAGTGTTATTTGTAGACATTAAGCTTTTAAATGAAAAAAATAAATTGTTTATATGTTTAAGCAAACCAAATTAGGTTTAATTTAGATTAAATGTCCACTAGAATTCTAACAAGACCAACCAAAAATAAATTCATTCTACTTTCACATTTTCTGATTAAATGAATTCGATAGAAATGGCAAATTACACTGTTAGTTCGTTACCGAATCGGTCTCAACGATTCAATGCCAAAAGTCACCGATTGGATACAAAAACACTTAAACCGCGGTTTTAAATACTAGAAAATATTAATATATCATCTAAACTGTAGCAGTCTAACACGTTAATAAATTTGATACCCACAATGAATTTGCTTTTTCGACACCAACAACGAGCCATTTCATTAAATTTAAATTTTTTATTCGCCGCTCGCCTTATCGACTGTATCTCCAAAAGTAGACGTCTGATATAGTTCGTGTAAACGACAATTTTGGTCAGAATCATGAGCTCTTTCAGGATCTGAAATTTATTCAGGAACCAAATTTTTTTTTTCAGACTACTATTTTGAAAAGCTTGACTATGTCGAAGTCCTGAGGCCGCTCGCGGCCGGAGCCGGAGGCATCCCACTAATTTTTTATTCTATAATTCTAAAAAGTAGTCGACGTATTAAGAAATAGAACTAATACTATAGAGTTGTAGGTGATACGAGCAATAGATTTATCTGCCGGGTTGGGATCCTGATGTATAGTCCTGTTCGTGCGAGTGCTCAGCGTCTGATTTCCAGGGGATTTCCCGTTTCAATTAAATCCGTATCGCTTGCGGTGCACAAATAGAGTCGTTGAAGATTTTCCGCTTACTTTTATTAGGTCGAGCTGCTCTTTTAAAGCTATTCTTGTTGATAATGTTGCAACCGTTAACAAAATTACGTGTCTTTTCTTATTTTGTTCTTAAAAGATATATAAAAAAAACTGTTTAAGCAGTCTGTTAGCTGAATTGATGCTTTATGTATAGTATGTGTTAAAGGATGAATAATAAAGATTGAAAAGAACGCTTTAAACAATAAATAAAGTCACTGTAAGTCAACTATGATAGTTCCAATAAGATTTTTCAAGTTAGATAACAAGCATTTTTATCTACTGAAAGGCATCTCTGTAATGAAAATAATTGAACAACCCTCAATATGATTTTATGATAAAAAAATAATAACAAAGGCAAATAAGACTGAATATTGAGGACTCAGCCAGAAAATACAAAAGAAATTGATTCGGGATAAGGCAAAAAAGCGGCACCCAAGTTCCATCGCAAGATAATCAGTTTTGAAATATGTTTGTCCTTCGGGTCTCCAAAACCCTCCGATTCCAGACTTCTTTATCGTTGTGAGTGGATACTCATCTATCGGCGAGATCGACAAGCGGACGGTGCTCTCAACAAATCACTCTTCATTTATATAAAACGACCTTTTTGGCAGTGAAGCGAATATCTGCACTTTATGTTTTGTCGTTGTTCCATTGAGAGATGATGGCGTTGACAGTTCTATTGTCGCTGTATATATAAATTATTCTGGCATTTGTTGTGCCATGACAAGTGGATGTTGAACATAGAATTTAAAGTTATATCAAAGCGAAAACAAAGCGATTATTTGTAAGACTTTTAGTATATCATTTTTATATCATGTGACTGCACTCCGCCTAATATTAAGCTAGAATACGATCCATAAGTAAAGACTGGGGGGCTACTCAGGCGCATGAACTTCAGACGAAAATACGGACGTTTCCTACTCAAGAACACTTATGGACCCGTAATCATTCACGAAATTACAGATTGACAGCGATGTCACGACGGATGGCCACTCAATGCTTATTTTACGGATATTTTACAGGACTTTTTACGGGCTTATATGTCAAAATTCACGTAAGCTACAGAGGTGGCGGCCGTATTACGAAACTTCGGATATGCCTAAGTAGCCCTCCTGGTACGTTGTCTCAGTTATTCCCGTTTGACGAGACGAGAAAATCTAAGCAAATTCCCGTAGATGATTAAAAAACCGTGATGCCATTAGCCAATGGGTTTGTCAATCACTCTTTCTACAAACAAAATGAATTATAATTATCTAAATATTGTTTAAATTAATTTAAATTTTAGTCAAGTTCCAAGACATTCTATTTTTCATTTCAACAAATCTGTTTAAAATTTAAAGCACCCAATGGATTGAAAGATATACCAAGGGTCGCTTCTCAGGCTCTTTTCAATTAGTCTCAAAATCCTTTCTGATTAAAATGAGAAGGACCTCTGCTTCACCGACCGAGCACTTTAATTGGATGAACTTCAATTATGAACGAGAAGAAAAGAGCAGAACAGTAAATATGATTTGAAATTAGAAATTTGTCTCATTTGAAATTAAATTTGAATCGCTTTTAAATTGGTGTTCCTAATTAAGATTTCAAATAATCAAATTTAACGAAATGAGCGGAGTGCTCAAAAGAATAATTCAAAAAGAATACAAGCGAATAACTTTAGTATTATTAAAAATTAATACTGTTTTAGAGTTATTAGTTTTATTTACTTTAATATTATTATTATACGTGATGTATGCATATCTATCGATATCAAAATATTTCAGTAGACCCAATAACAAACTTGATTATGGACTAAAAGCAAGGAATTGTAATAAGTCATCCAAACCAACGAAGGTCAAAGTACCCCCTGTCAGAATCAATTAACTTACTAAGGAACAAGGAAACTAGTAATGGACTAAACCCGGAGCAAAAGGTCCGTACTGTTTGCTCATACTAGTGTAACGTGGTTATGACATTTTGTCAATTTTCTATGTTAATTTGATAAATTGATATTAAAACATTGTTTAGTTTACAATTGTTCTCTTTAATTGACTGAATATCTATATATTATTAATAACTTTTTCTTTTGTTTTTATTATTATTTATATAAGTGTACAAAGCTAACTTTTAACCCTTGCTAAAGTCATACGAGATTTCCATCTCATGAATTCTTATAAACATATTTAAAAGTAATAATCAAAAATTATTCAAGAACACTTGGATATTTTTACGCAATAAAAATTAGTCTTTGGCATGTGATCGTTAACCTTACCGCATAGCAACAATAAAATTGTCCAATATACATCTTCGAGCATAATATTGTTCTTGTAACCTTCAAAACTTTGTTATATTCTCAAAATATGAATTTAATAAAGCTACTAAAAAGTTTTTGAGTGATTGTGGAAATTGCCGATCTATTTATTGTATTTGCCTATAAACAAACGAATATTTAGTTTATAATGAGAATATTTCATTCAACGCACAGCGCCTGAATATTAAATAATGTCTTTACAAAAAAATGAATAGTAAAGTTCCTTCAAAAAAATATATAAAAATAAATGTAATAAAATTAAGAATAATTCATGTTATCAAGTCACATCAAAAAAATATATATTTGAGGACATCTGCACTTGCCTATCCAATTCGTAATAAAAGTAGATGAGTGTCATAAATTCGAGAAAAGTCGGTCCCAATCCCACCGGCTCGAATTTCAGGAACTAGGTCCTGGAGGAGCAATCAAATTGTGATCAGGAGACCGTGCCTTGAATATTTATTGATGTGGGTCCAAAACTGATAGGAAAATGAATTAGAGACACTGGACGATCCATCTTCAAATATTGAGCGATATACTATCTTATTATATCCGTGTCGTTAAACTAAATCATGTTAGGTATTTTTGTGCTTTAAAAGAAGTATATGAATATATTATTAATTTTTTAAAATGTGCGGGCGTGATTATTATTGAATCGTTCGAGTTCGAGCTCAAACAGATCCGCGGGTTCGTTCGAAAATATGTATCTCTTTTCCTAATAAAATAACGTGCATTCAAAACCCAATAATTATGACGTAACATGGACAATAATAAACGAGGCCCAGCGTGTAAATATTTTTTATAAAAGTAGCCAATAATTAAAATAGTGTAATATTTGTAGTGTAAAGAAAAATGAAATTGTAGAATCGATTTAAAAATATATTCTTTTACTATTTTATAGTGGGAATAAAAAATGAATTTTAAACGCGGTGTTTTCCCCACTATGCGTACAAACTTGGTCCAGGAAGAGTATTTTAAATCAAGTGTATAAAAAATAGGGTGTGAAAGCGGTACATTTTTTGAATTATTAATATCAAATTTTTTAATAGGCCAAGTTGTTGGGTTAGTGTTCATCCAAGGTGGTCCATGAAACCATAGTTGGTGCGATAACAATTGAGATGGCGTTAAGCCGCGTGATAAACAATCAGTTGGGTTTTGATTTTCAAAAGTGTGACAAAAATATGCGGGAGATAAATAATTTATTATTTTTGTCACTCGATTGGCGACAAATGTCTGCCAATGATGCGGCGATGCGTTAAACCAATAAAGTGCGATCATTGAATCAGTAAAACAATTTATAATATGAATATAAATAAGCGTAGAATAGGAAGTAACGACAGGTTTCACTAATTTTGATGATAGAAAAATAGCACAAATTAGGTTTGGTTTATAAGAAGTATCGAGCTGCGACACGATGAGACCATAGATGCGTTTATACGCATCGGCGAAACATAATGTGTTTATTATAATATTTAATTCTGAACAAACTCCGATGCGGCGCACTGTTTTGAGTGCGTGATATGGACGCGTATGCTTAAAACATACGCGTGTAAATTCATATGTTTTAAGTGGTTCGTGTGATGAAAACCTATAAAGAATTTTTTGAAATTTTTGAAACTCGGAATGAACTAATATTTGCTTTATTTCAGCACACAAGGCGAAAGGAAAAAGTCGAATGTTTAAAAGAATGTTAAATAAATCCGTTTGTAAATTTCTTCCAGTGCGCAAAATGTCATTAAGTGACGGCTCGTTTATAGTTTTAGCGCTTGCGTCCAAAACCATGCGTAGTTTAGTCGTTAACTTATCCCGTCTAATGACGGCGTGATGCGGTATATAAAAATGATGAAATGTAATAATATTCGAACTAACACGACGTATGTAACCCTCATTCAAATAGGTGTTGATGACTTCATCATATTGTAGGCGAAGCGCGGGAACCTTATTTAATTTTTCTTCTAATAATAAAAATCTACGTTGAGAGAATAAAAATGAATCGCCTAAATATCGCGAATCTCCTTTGAAGGATGAAGCAACCAAATAACGACCCGTGACATCACGAGTGGTAGTTTCGTCATAAATAGGATCACGCTCCGAATTAGCCGGAGACAAATGATTTTTATTCGGCACCTCTTCTAATGAATGAAATTTACTTAAAATATTATCTGATGAATTTCCATTAATTGAACAAAAGGTGAGGCTTGAAGTGTTTGCGTTAAATAGAATAGGAGCCGAGCCGCACACCACATAACCGAATATAGTCTGTAAAGCATACGGTTGGCCGCGAGCGCCTCGTATGCGGTTAGACAACAAAATGTCATCAAATAATTCACAACCTAACAAAATATCAATTGGCGCGGGTTTGTAATATTTATCATCAGCCAACTGAAGATCCTTTAAATAATCTAAATGAGAAATGTCTACATAGCTAGTAGGCAGAATATTCGTAATTTTATCGATAACGAATGACTTCATTTTAATGTTGTCATTTTGATTGTAACGCGAGAACAAAAATAAAATCTTTAATATTAGTTAATTTTAACGAGTCTAACGCGGCATAAACAGTAGTGAATTTATCAATAAAATAATCCAAATTATCTGATGAAGCATGCGTGATTTGTTTTAAATCGAGAAATTGGTCAAGATAATCAGAAGCTAAAGCACGAGTGTCTTCGTACTTTTTAATATTAGCTATTAAGGCGTCATAAATAATTTTATAATTATCTGCAGTGGGCGTTAATCCACTACAGATGTTTTGAGCTTTACCAGTAAGCGATGATATCAAATATTGAATTCTGTCGGCATCATTTAAGTTAATGTTATTGTGTATTAGAGTATTAAATGTTTGTATGAATAACGGCCAGTCTTTTAAGTCGCCGTTGAACTGTTTGAGCTCGATCCTCGGCAATTTAACGATCGAGTTGCGGTTCGAATTAATTCTGGTATTTGGTTGTTGTAACAATTTCTCACGCGTAGTTAAAATTGTATTATACAGACCCGAGAACGACCAAATTGCATTGTGTTCGAGTAATTGTAAACGTTTTTCGTAGCTTAACTTATGATCCATTATGAAGTATACGTAGGCAAGTGCGGTGTCAACAAATAAACTACCCTGTTATATGTTTACAAAAAACTATAAAATGCGGAGAAACAAATATAACAAAGGTAATAACTTAACCTAACGTATAAATGCGGAATACAATTTTAATATAAATGAATGACTAATTTTTAACAATTTATATAAAATAAAACAATAAACAAGATCACTATCTTGTGCGGTGCGGTTGAATAAATAAAATACGAGCAGTGAGTGCTAGAAAATCCGATCAAAAGGTTACTAACATTTTCAACGGAAGATCCATTAGTTTTATCGCAGGTCATAAAACACGAAATTATACATTGAAACTCTTTATGATTTTAAATTTAAATAAGAGCAGAGTTGTTGACATGTAAGCTATTACGCAGACGGGTGAATTTTGACAACTTTCTCTGGCATGATGTTAATAACTCGGCCAGTAAAAGTGTGAACAAAAAGAAACAATCGAATCAAGTTAAAAAGGATGGTTCCAATTCTCGGTCACCACCCTCAAGCGTTACGTGCCGACCATCAGGTTTCTCATGGAGACGTTGTCCATCAAGCAAAAAGCGCACGCGCAACTGCTGTAACGGACCGCACCGATATGGCGGGATTTAATAACGTGGCTCAGCCCTATAAGGAATCAAGCAGATTCCGGGCGTGAGTGATGACCGTACGGCTGTTGAATACAACGTTAACATCGACATTTATAAAATCGACATCGATAAAAGAAAGACACTGAAAGTCAAAACAGTAATTGAAGAGAACGTATAAACGAAGAATTTTATTCCGTTATTTTATTTTGTTTTTCTTGTAAACCACATAATAGCTATTATATATTTATTTAGAGATGTATATGATACCTATGTAAAAACAAAATGTCAATCACTATTATACAACACTTAATTCAGATTTAAAAACAAGTAGAGCAAGCTAGTATGGACTCAGAAACACCGACAAGTCCTGTTCTCCTATGAAAGCATTGCTCGATGATGGAATACGAGGCAACACACGATTTTCTTACATCGACAACACTACCGATTTGGCGATACGCAATCGTTACATTCAATGCACGGTTTAACTAGAAACGTTTCCAGCTTCCGTATCAAGATATCAAGCGTTCTCTTCGAAATTCAACGCAATGTTTTAGCAAGAATTTATAAGCCTACATTCATTTCTACAGATAATTTAGCAGGAAAGCGGAAATTTTATTTTGAAAATTATAACGCGAATATTTGAAAAACCTATGTTTAATTAGCCATAAAAACTGTTGTTAGTTGAAACTTTTTGATTAGTCATTGAGCTGCGGGTTGTGTGTGACTAAACAATTGTTTCCACGAGCCGTTTATATACGAAACGTATCCCATTGCTCTATTTACAGACTCATAACCTCTTTTATTTGCAGCTTGTGTTTTTGCACACAAACCAAATTTGAAATTTGAGATGTTCATGAGTTTAACATCTGGTACTTGGCTTTTATCTAATATTCGCAGATATTTCTATTTTTTAAAGTGATTCGTTTTGTATAGATGGATGATGTCAAATTTGAACTGTAAATAACTATATGATTCATATAATTCAACTTGAACCACGCCATGTGTCATTGATTTCCGTCTTATATAAGTGCACACTTATTCAACGGAGTTTATACTAGCATTACATCAAGGTAACAATCTAAAATAATTAAAATATCTTTCCAAGAAGAAATATATTAAATATGAACTCGTAGATATGATGAGTTCATTCGCATTCAATAAGATGAAAAAAGTGCACGTAAAAGGAAAGAGTTATGATCAGATATGCCGTATGAAGCTGCAATACCATTGAGCTGTAGTATTAACTTAATAGATTTGTACAGCACAAAGGTGTGTGATCTACGCCTACAGTTAACCATGATAGAAGCGTGACTCAGAATAAAATATATAAATCACAAGAAGTTCATTGGACTCAGAGCCGAAAAAGGGATTGTGTATAAAAACATGTTTGTTGCAAATGAGGCTCAAGTACATACAGTATAAATGAATGCCTAACATGAAGTGCTCTACATGATGTAAAGACGTTAGCCAGATTGCTGAGACGTGATAGCCCTGACATCAGCCACCAAACGTAGTAGCCTGTCAACCTTGCGTCTATCTTATAAATCCATAGCTAGAACTTGCTTTTACAGGCTGCGATAAGCTTTCTACAAATGTAAGTTTTCTAACTCTGTTTCCATCTTGGATTATATTGAGACAACACTAAATAATATTTGCATTTTACTTATCAAATAATAACAAAGAACAAAGTTATTAAGAAGAAAGTACATTTGATTGTTTAAATAAATAATATGAAAAGGTATTTTAATGACAAGGGTTTAACTAAAGAAATTATTCAGTCTTAACTGTACGTGGCAATAAAATTAACACCATCGAGAGATGAAGTGTTTATAAAATATTTACCTACTATTCAATATAAACATTAAACTTAAATTGTGATTAAGAAATAATAATAAAAATATATCTCAACGTTTGTTCAAACAAATTATAAATGAACTCAAGTTAAGTTTTCTGTTGAGCAAACAAAATTGAAAGCGGATTTATAATTTTTAACATGACTATGCAATTACGTTATTACTATTACATATAATCGCATCTAATATAATGTGATAATTTAAAAATGATTACACCTTTTTTTATAAGCAAAAATGCTTGTTTTCGATCCTTTTTGTGAAATCACCACATTTTATGCCATACGATTACATTATAGCGGTTAACTTTCTCCTGAGTGTACGTTGCGAATTGAATTGGTACCTACATGCGCGACAAGGAACCCGTTAAAAGGCTATATTAATTATGTATTCTCACGTAGGACAAAAATGTTGGTACTTACATCTGGATGTTCTTTAACTGGCACGTATACTTTTTCTGTGAGCGTTGTGACCATGCCGTCTGCTTCTGGTAAAATCAGTGGCTCTTTCTTCACACCATTTATTTGAAATAAACTTGCACGCACTTTTGCAATTTCTGGAAAAGAAAAAAATATACATTTATTTTCAATTAGTCAAAACATTATTAATTATAGAACCTATCAAGTTGAGTTGCCGTCATCTATCGTTTAAGAAGTTTCCTATATTTGTTGACGTAATCACTTACGCCTGATTAGATGATATATGGTCCCTGATTTGACATCCTTTGCGATCGTTAATCTTCTATGGACAATGGTCATTAAATTTACTTTATTACAATATGATTATAAAATTTAACCCTGTCTTTAATGATGTAGTGGTATGGTCTGAAACATATTATGGATCTAATATTTAATACGCATGACTCATTACCCGGATAGGATCTGTTTTGAGAACACATGCGTAAAGATATGCATAATTAGTATAGAGGCACAGATACTAGGCGCCATCCTGTAACGAACAAAGCTTTTGAAGTAAAATAGGAACCGGAAATGTCCACAAGATAACGTTAAAAAAATACTCTTGATGACGAGCTCTCCTAAAAGGGTCAATGTAGGTGGGAATAATTTACCTTTGTGTTTATTGTATTTAAAGTGGGTCAAAAGTAAGTGTTGTTTACCAAGGCATACGAAAACAAATCGCTGCGGACATCCGTGGTCCGAGCATGCCCATGTGACCATAAACCAAACCCGAGAGACTCGCGACAATGTGGCGGCGGAGCTTTCACGCCATATACGGGATGGGTCGGCCAGCGTAAACATGCCATTAACCCGGCACGGGACTCGTGTGATCGCGGACGGATTATGTACTTAATTGCTATGAAGAAGCATATTGATGGCACCCGTTAAATTTCTTACGGACCGTAAGAAGAAAATGTTGAATGTCATCTTCTCTAAAAATTCTTTAGGTACCTTTGTCAGCCAAATCCAATAAAGTGTTGCTTATTATTACTAAAGTCTGTTTTATTGTCGTAAGTTATGACAGTTGTTAACTACAAGGTATTATTATTGAAAATGTGTATTTAATTAAAATGTAGTCATCTTTACGATCATTTAAGCTATTTTGTGTTTCTCAGTTTGTTGTAAAGGAATATATAATGCAATAATTTATTATGATAAAAAGATTAGTGTCCAATGTGACACATGAATGTTTTGGTAATTACTTAAATCAATCAGGTTGGAAATACACTCATTCAAGCTGCCTCGTTGAACATAGTTAAATAGCCGTAGTCGAATTCACCTTCTGCAAGGATTAACTATTGAATCATCGCCTGTTTTTTGTATAACTTTATAGATGACTATCACGTAACCTTCGGCATCAAAGTTTACGACATTTATCATGATGACAAGAATTGGTTGATGGTATACATGACAAGCTTGGAGCGCTGTATCTCGAAAAAAACGGCTTCAATACTTGTCACAACATAGAACGTTGACGTGTGTCGAAATATCACATTGGACACTTTAAACAATACATGCGGTAAATGAGATTTAACAAAAACAAAGGCCGATACATAATAGAGGCGATATGTTGACGCGCAGGTGATCTTGCTCGCTGTCCATCACCACACCATCAGTCACCAGTGTCGTATGAAAATGACATGGCGTACTCTTGATTAATGAAAAAACTAGTTTGTAATGTCGTGTCAAAATAGAAGAGGTCATAGTACACGGACGTCTTAATGAATATTACAAAACATACTTTTTAAATTTCGATTAGCCATCAGATTTCCATAATAATTATGAATATTGATGGGTTCATATTAAAAATAACATGTTGACCCAATTAATTATATGGCCATAATTTGATTTTAAATAATGATTTAATACCATGTCCAAATTAAATTAATGATGTTTTTGAAGAATTATTAACGCTAGCTACAAAATAAAGTTAATCAGCATTATCATATCAAAAAATTTACACTGCTTCGAATCCTGCGTCAGTAAACATATTTAAAAACATTAATCTAAATAAACATGTATGTAGATCACGTTTTAAATTAATTAGAGCTATTTCCAGGAAATAATAAAATTTAGAATTTTCAGTTTTAACATTGACGTCATTATTGCATTGCCATAATGTATTAGTGTTGTGTACTATGTACAAGGACAAATTGCGCATTAGTGCTCTCATTAGCGAGGGGTTAGGTTTAATTTTACTGTTAACTTACATTACTACAACCGCAAGCTTTAGTCACTATTGATATCATACGCAACATGATACAATTCTTAAAATACAAGTAATATTTTATTAAACAACTAGCTGTTGCCCGCGGCTTCGCTCCCGTTAAGAAGTATTATTATTAATTAGGTATAGTTTTTGCGGCTTTATTTTTGTTTAGCGTGTGTAAAAACGTCTTCATCATAGTAGCTCTCATTTTTAATTTCAGTTCAATCCGTCGAAAATCTAATAAGATTTATACAAACTTTCATCCCCTATTTTATCCCCTTAGGGGTGGAATTGATCAAAATCCTTTCTTAGCGGATGCCTACGTCATAACATCTACCTGCATGCCAAATTTCAGCCCGATCCGTCCAGTGGTTTGGGCTGTGCGTTGATAGATCACTAAGTCAGTCAGTCACCTTTGAGTTTTATATATATAGATTACTAACCAAAAAAAAAAACCAGATAATTACGATTATGTTAATAAAGACCAACAATATTAGTAGCCGGCTTTCAATAAACAATCGAAATATGACGAACTTTCAATTGGCTAACGTCGTTTCATTTTCTAAACTAAGTGCAGTTTTCTCCACAGTTATTATCATTCAAATGTAATGCTTGTTCGCATACCGGTTTGATATAATGCAGGTTTACTTCCATTGTTAGTGTCCACAATCCAATTTAGCTTACGATGCTGTCGACTTAGCTCTTTGCTGTACTTTAGGTTTAGAATTATTAATATAAGTACCTAACATCATTATTTAGTATATAAATTATTTTTCAAAATGTACATTGATGTGTTGAAAGAAATCCACAATACGGTAATTGTTCTAAAATTATTACAAGAAATTATTACGTAAATTTTTATTAATTGTTTATTTGTCCTGTCAACAAATGAAAGCGACTTGTTCTTTACCTACTTTTGAATATTATAGTATTGTAAATTATGCTAATTGAAGCCACAATTATACAAATGATTTAATAATGTATGTATAAATAGTTGAATTCAAGAAAAATAAAAAAAATACCTTTAAACATAATAAAACATGCCATAAGATCACAGGAAAACATTAAGATAATGCCGTTAAGGAAGGGCCACCCTGAAGAGTCTAATTGGATAGTTCGAAAAGTGCTAACGTCATGGTTGTGGACTACAATTTATTGAGATGTTAACTTTAGACGTATTTTCGTAGGTGGTTAAATTTTAACTGCTACCAAGATATTATCTGTCAATATGGATTGCGTCACCCGAGAGCCCGCGCATACTCGTTGTTAGACGTGATTTGATTTTTATATGAACACATGCACTCTTTTTCTCACCCACGTTAGTTTATAGCTGCGGTTTTTATAATGAGAATAATAGAACATATGTTGGTTTTATTTAGAATATCACAGAGAAAAATCGGTAGTCCAACATTGGCTTATATACATATTAAATAATATACTTACATCCTGGTATATTTATATATCATCGGTTAGGAGCGAAATTCCAATAGGATTCGAAACCTGAGCATTGAGAAAATCGTCTTTCAATTGTTTTTTTGTTTGTAAACTGAGTATGCTTTTAACTTATTTTTTATGAATATTCCATAATATATTTAAATAATCAGTAAACATAAACGGCATATTCTCCAATTTAGGTTTGAAAATGCACGCATCGACTAATTCAGCTCATCGTATTGTTCAAAGTGACCTAAATAGAATTTAATTTGTTTTAATTTGGACTACACATTGGTATTAAATAACGAAAAAAAAACCAAAATTTTAATTTAAGGATAATTTATTTACAAATTACAATTTTTAAAATTCAAAGTAAACTCGATGTCGGAATCACTTTCATCGCCAAGTTTAGAAGCCGCAACGCCTCTTTCCTCTTCGGCAACTTGATTAATTAACAAGAAAAATTGTAAACATTATGCAATTTTAATTAATATGCACGTGCATTGATTATATTTGCATGTTAAATCAAGATTTACTGTCTAAACAGAAATAATAATTGTATGTGAAATTTTTTGTCAAATTATAAGGGATTAGTGAATTTAGTGAGCGAGTGTAGGTACTATTATATAAATACTTTTATATAAAATATGATTTTGTAATATATGTTATAGTAATTGTAAACATTAAAGTTAACAATTTCCTTTTAAAGAGAATAAAGCTATTATGTTAACGCATCATTCCGCTAGATTTCTTTCACGCAATCTTACAAACGCAAGTTTTAGGCTCAATAAGGAGATTCTTTGTGATTTTCACACGACAAGCGCCGATGCGTAAAGCACGGACACGGTCAGTTTGCGATTAGTTCACTTCTACATAGACACACATACGTTTGAAGAGTGGTAGGCAGACTGGTGGAAGTAATTAGCTCAGTCTAGCATCCCAGGGTAGTACTATCGCTTTCAATTATAACGTATGTGAAGTGAACTATTTCGGGATAGACTTGGAAGTATTTGGGTATAACAGATTAGTTTAGTTAATAATACGTAAAATTAAATTGTATTAACTGAATAAACTGTTTGGTCATAATTAGGATGTAGGTTTGTTGAATTTTTCATTAGAATACAGTAACGTTTTAGTTAACCAACCGTCAGGGTTGACAAATTGAAAACAAAAAAAGAAAATCGTTGTACGGGTTCTATAGATTGATATATTTTATGTAATTTATTAAAATAAAATTAACTAGGTATATTAAAAAAAAAGAAACCCTAGCGCTTAGTTCATCCTTTTATCTACGTATTTATTATTATTTTTTTTTTGATAATTTCTTTCTTTGCGCCCTGCTATAACTGCAACTTGTAATGTTGCCTATGTCCAATAACTACGACTTACTAAATAAATAAATATATAACATGATGAAACACCTCTGCTCCGATAACTTGAGCTTATACATTCATCGTCTCATCAAACCGGTATGGCACGATAACATAAATATTCTGTAGACACATTTTGTATTTTATGTTAATAGTAAATCATTAAGAACATATCTAGGAAAATTAACTAAAAATGTTAATGACAGAGCGGCAAAATTAAAGCCATTTAATTCGTTGTTTGCGTTCTTAGCTTATATGCTAACATTGATCACCTAACTAACTACATGCGATTAATAAATAACTGGGTTAATCCGAATAATTACTTAACTACTAGGTTACATACATGATTGTATCATAATGGCTTTATTAGGTGGATTTTGCAGAAGACCCTAAATAAAGTTTGAGACAAGAAAATATTCCATAATAACTTCAGATATATTTTAGTAAATAACAAATTTATTTTAGAAATTACAACACGAAAGTTAAAGTCAACATTTCAATAGTAATAACAAAAATATTGTTCACAGTAAACATTAAAATATAGACCGTATCACACAAGTAGAACATCGGTGCGAAATAGCATGTCGTTAAACACACTTTGTCGTAAAATTGAGTGCTTGACCAATAGCAATGAATTCTAGAATTTAACCAATAGATATTCAATCATGTTGTTTGCGGCAACCACTTGAATATTATTTATCAATATTGAAATAAGAAAATATTGAAAATAAGTACCTAATAACATATTCTTTTTGTTATCAAGTAAGTTAATTTGTAACTGAGAAACAAAGGAACGCACATATCCGGTGGTCTCAGAGGGAACTATTGTTGCATTGTTTTTCTGACCCAAGAGTGCCGCTCAGTAATTTGTTTCAAGATACGCCTTGACAAATCAAATTATTAAGATATCAAGGTAGAGTCTGTTATCTACAAACATTAATTTTAATGGTACTACAAAACAAATTCGAAGCAATTTGTAAATCAACAAAAACTACTTTTAAAACTTTATAAAAATTGGTGTTATTTGACAGTAGATATATATTACATACTACCCGATTATTTTGAGTATTATGATCAGATGTTTTGAAAATTTTGCAGCCATGACAGAAAATTACTCATTGCTACCGTGCTGCAAATGAAATGAATTAGAATAATTGAAACAAACGCCATATGGGTGAATCCGCCTGCCTACAGAAATACCGACAGGTCTAATGCTTCACAACATTTCATGCTGAAATTAGTATTTTAGTGCTAAATGATGTACGCAAACTACCTAAGACATCATAAGCAAGTCTTGCAATGATAATATTCTTATCAATCAAATCAAATTGGATATCATAACCTCCTGTGACCAACGAAATTGTAAACAAAACATTTTAATCGTACGAACACTATTTATCGAAAAAACGTGAACCAACACGCTAATTATAGAACCAGATGTATAATAATCAATATTAGTATGACATGAAATGGAAAAATAAACCATAATAAGAAAACAGATTTATACGTTTAAACACAGAATGCAGAAATAATATAGAATAAGGGACTTGTTACAAATGGCACATGAACCGGTCCAACAGGAACAGTTAGCCATAAAGCAAGATCTGCATTCTAAGCCACAAGCTGTTTAGAAATGAAAACAGGGAGACATGCCTGTAGAGCCTGTTCAGCTTAACTGATATGTGAGTAATACTAAATTTCACTCAATCAAATATTATTCACCCCAATATATAGTTCTGCAAAGCGAAGATTAATGATTCATTTATATATGAACCGCTAGAATACTAAGTAAAGCTCACTACGCCTGTTATGCAAAACATTGCAACTGCACGCCCTCCCAATTCACATACATCAATGACAAAACCCTAGTATATGTCAGGTTGCGAAAACACTCAAAATGGAAACCAGTTGGAAATGTCAACAGTGCCACGGGTCTTAACAATTGTGATTGAAACGAGTAGGCTGTATTATCGTGATATCTTAATCTATTAACGGCCAAAGGTCCTGCCGATTATGGCATTTGAATACTAAGAAGACGTTTACCGTATAGCAATTCAATCGGTCTAGTATCTTCATTGACCTGAGACATATCTTATGAGATCCAGATAGATACATGATGTATGTTATACTGACAATGCATTCCATGTGAAGTAAGTAGCTATTGTTCTGTCTATAAATTGAATATTTGAAAGATAAATTACAAATGCCACAATACAATAGAAAGCATAGACATTTTATTATGTAGAAAAGGCTGAATTAAATGAATCTTCAATTAAATAAATTACTTATATAGAGAAAATGAAATATAATGAACAAATATAAGTAAAATTCTAGAATTTGTTCAACAGAAGGTGTAGAAAACATGTGAAACATTTACATACGCAAAGTTAACAAAATGTTGTGACTGTAGAAGCTGCAGTGAAAGAAGATGTGAAAATATATTTAAAGACCATCTGACACTATTTACTAAGAGCAAACTGAATTTTAATAGAACGGAAATGAATTTTAATGAGCTATGCAGATGAATGAATTTTATGAAATGATGATTATTTTTTGGAGTAGATTGTTAACGATAACGATCGATTCATGTGTCTTAGAACTAATGATCTTAAATCAACTTGTTCTGGATAAAATACATTGACTAAAATATAGGTCATGTGTGTATATTCTTCGAAAATCGCGCTTTTATGATAGCTATAAAATTATAGTGTATTCTGCTGATTTATCACTCAATATTTATTTTTCACGGTTTACTTACACGTCCCGATTGTAAATAGGCCGCAGACTTTACAACAGGAAAACTAAGGTTCCTTTTTATTGGTGGACTCTGTGCCAAGTCGGTTTAACCATGGGGAACGATGTCTGCTCAAAAGAACGACGATGTGAATTAATTTATTATGCTAAACTCGTAATA
This sequence comes from Tineola bisselliella, assembly GCA_028551675.1. Taxonomy (NCBI): domain Eukaryota; kingdom Metazoa; phylum Arthropoda; class Insecta; order Lepidoptera; family Tineidae; genus Tineola; species Tineola bisselliella. The sequence goes on along the minus strand of JAPWLS010001023.1, from coordinate 183,981 downwards.
TATGTAGAACGATGACTTAGGGAAGCGACACATTTATTACTAAAAATGTCAAATTATATAGATAAACATTAGCCCACATATGAATAGGAAAATTGGCTTATGTTCGTAAAGAAGATAATGCAGTCAATAGACAAGTGGTTAATTCATCTACTTAGTGAAATGAAAAAGTTGCTACAATTGTCAATCGTCGCGTCGTCGTGATTTAACATGACGCGCCTCATCAAACACCGACACATCAGCCAAATGTCGACACCAAAGTGTGGGTCGAGCCTAGTGATCAAAATATACGTGTCCTCCGACTGAACGTAAATTCAATACAATCCCTCAAGACACGCTGTATGTCACGTTTGGAATACACCGCCACAATAATAATTTTAAAACAGTCACGACGCACCTGTATCGATCTGAATTAATTTACGCAACAAAAAATAAAAAATGAAAAAAGTTAAACAAGTCCTACTCATAAAAAGCAAGTTTCACAAACTCCCAGTCATCACGAGTAAGTCGTACTTAATTGTTTCTTAACTAGCAAACGAAGTACGATATAACGATTGTTGACATTTGAATACTGAATTTACCGAGTTTTTGAGTAATTGTCCGAAACAAATATTTGAGAATAGCGGCGCGAGCCATCGGCAGCGGTTAGCATATACGTGCACACAATCAAAAACTAGTCAATATACATTACAATAATATCTTGTCGCTGTACATAGTTACGCCCATTAAGCTCACAAAATGACAAATCGAATACGCAACTATAAATATTTGGAGATATAATTATAGAAAAAATTTACGCCAAGCTTGTATGTGCAGATGACGCCGACGACACGTTGTATTGCAGGTATTCTTATTGAATTTACGTACTGTATCACTGGTAATGTATGCAAAATCAATTCAAATGGTTTACTTAAGTATCTACCTACATACAGTTGTTCGAAGCTAAATGCTTTGTTTATAGCCGTGTATATTTTATTTGTCAACTTCGAGATGGTAATTTTCATAACTATTAAAATGCGCAATTAAATGTTTAGATGTAATAATTATTTAATTGTACAAGAACACATACCGGACAAGACATTCCATTAGTTTATATCGAATATTATTTATTTATTTATGCGCATACGGATCAAATTGTCATTTAAGCATACGAGTGAATACAAATGCAATAAATGTACTAAACGTCCCTAACCTAGAATAAAATAGAATAGGTGTCATAATAATAAACTAAGAATTTGCATGCCATTCCTGAGCAGGAGTCGGACAAGCAAGATGGATGAACGCCTTTGTGAATTGCCGCCAATAGAACAGTGTGACGTTGTGTGCTATTAATGTATGAATATATTAAATACTAACTAATAATAATTACTATAATAATATAAAGGATCCAGTATAAACTGAATACACAGATAAATATTGAACCGTCAAGTATACTTAAATCTGTTACTAGGGAAGGATGTATGAAAATGGCAAACAAAATACACTACAATCTATATGCATAACTTATTGGGTTGGTGGCACCAATTATGGTGTCGGAGAAGAAGTGCTAACAACTACGTTACAACGACAAATAGATGAAAAGAAATAGTTCACATCACGATACTGAATTTCTCACCCGAGACGATTTCTCAATGAAGATGAATAGACTGTTACGACTTACCTGGAATAGAAATTCAAGAATTAGGCAATTATACTTATTTAGTAATAAATGGAAAATCCTTCATAAATATTTGCTGAAAAGGAAGTAACACGATCAAAGAGCTAAAACCTAACAAAGCTTCGATTGATTCTGACTCAACGTTATCATTGTAAGGAAGATCACAGAGGGCTTAGTCAAGGAAGATCGTTCATACGTAAACATGCAACCTGAATACTGATGTCGGAATCTGACAGATATGTTTAGTTGGCACCAATGATGTAATCGGTATGGTTTAAACAAATCACTATTTACCTTTACGGTTAGTCCGTTAAACAGAAATGACATCTTTAAAAAGATTTAGATTCTAAATTCGTACATAACATTACTCACATACAGTTAGAAAAGAATAAATCCCATAAGTAGTGTAAGATTAGAGGATCTATTATTCCAACTTACAATAAGCGTCGCATTTTCATGGACATTTAAAAGTCGAGATAATGTGTCTGAGACTTTTGGCACCGCGCTTCATGTATTGACACACATGCAACAAAACTCAAAATAATACAATGAAACTAATGGGAAACTTTTCAGTTAATGGTTTTGTTTGTGTGACTGGTGCACATTCCACGCCCGATGAGAGGGTTATTTCAACACTTCACGTCGGTGCTACAGTTTGTTTCATGTTAAATTGTGAAACATTGAATATTGTAAACAATCACATTTGATTCTCAGAACCACTTCCAACATTTTGCGAAGATGTGTTTTCAAATTATTTTTAAAATATAAAGGCACCTTACTGTTCTCTGGCAACATTTATCAACATCCAGTTAGCATATTCAGCTTATTAATTTGATTTAATAATATTTATTAGCGACTGCTGAATAATATAATAGATATGCAAATAAAATATAACGATATGACACAACAGTCTATTGTTACTACCAAGGCAGTTAACTAATTAAGCATGACCAAGATTTTAAATGTCATGTGATGCACTATGAGATGATGATGAAGGATTATAGAGACCGATTGCTGTATTTATAATTTCCGCCTCAAGCCAATGATCAATCGTTTACTCATACTTCAAATATCATGAAAACTAGGTAATTCATATATATTAACTACAAACTAGGAAAGATTTGCTTTAACCTAAGAATACCTACTATGAGAACAATATAATTATGCAGTATTTTCATTGAAGTACTGCAATATTTCCCAATGTACTACCTACGGTATAGTTACATACAAGACCACCCGCAGTTGACCCCGTATCGACACTAATTGAGTTTAGAAGTCCGTATTGTACGTCCGGGCAAACCACAACAAAGTGGTCAAAGGTTCTTCGATTAAATGTCAATCAATTGATTATTTTTTTCTACAAATACGTCTTATAGCTGCCATGACATCTGTTTTTTTTTCAGTTACAAAGAAACTTAGCAATCTGGTATTCCCATTAACACTCAAGCACTGTATGCTATTTGTTATATTGAAGAAGTCGAATTTAATAAATGTTTTATTGATAAAAATCACATAGGTAATTATATTTTAACAGTAGCTGACTTAACACCTTTTGTAAAGAAACAAGTTCTTAGCTGGCTGTTTAGATTAACAACTTAAAAATGAATCTGTAGTGAAAAGGTGTTAGCTGATCAATTACAAAAAAGGTTTGCGTACTGCACCCACGTAATTATGTCATGTATTTATAAATAAGTATGAACTATGAGTGGGGGCCAACCAGCTGTGCTTAAGTACTCGTAAAATATTCAAGATGCCGTTTAAAATTGAAAATGTAAATTAAAATAACTTGGAAAGCTTAGAAGGAGCACTCGAGAAGACTCTTTCGAGTATCCATTACCTTATCTTTACTTGATATTAATTGATGATCTAGTATAAATATAAATAACATTAGTAAGGAAAAGTAACTACATAAATGTAAATTTGATTATGCAAACAAAATATAATTGTAAATAAAATACAGGTAATGATGAAATGAATTCAAAAGTGCGTTGGTAATTCCGCCCACATGTAGCAGCAAAAACTACCATGATCAACATCTGACAAAGGTAGTGATTCGCCGACTGTCTTAGTCAGGCCGCCCCATACATCCTTTTATAGACATTTGTAATAAGCGTAGGTGGAACTTAGAAGACGGTCTCCTGACCTAATATGGTAATACTAACTTTATAGTCAATAATAAAATTCAGAAATCCAAAATTTGCGAATACACCAAATTTAAGAAACAAATAGGCATACAATTTTTAATAGCAAAATCAAAGCGGAATTAGAAGACTAAAAAAGTGGCAGTAAAATAAGAAGAGCACTCTTATGAGATATTTGGCTGATTTTACGGATAATGAATTGAAGAGGATTCTAAATAGAATCACAGCCTATCTAATGCTAAACCTCATAAGCAATGAACATAAAACGTACTGATTCCTGACAGATTTACAATATAGGTATATCATACAATGAAATCTTTATTAAAGTATACCGCAAAGAACATGCCCATATTGCATACAGCGTACTATCCATTGTATTGACAAATTGAACATACGTAATTCTAGAACCGTAAACATATTTTTAATATCATATCAGAGTTATAAATGGCCAATTTTAGTTTATAATAAGTAAAAGTCAACAAGAATGAAATAATACTCCAAGCAGTTTCATATTAGGTTTAATAGATTGGCCACAAAATCAGTGAGAGTCCATGTTGCAAAGTTAAAGGTTACTTCGTGACACTTAACTAATTACATTAACATAGCCAGTGAAATACCAGTACAATAGCGTCACATAGTACGTTATTATGTAGATAAAGGGATCAGCAGCAGCAAACGACAAGGCCTTATGGTGTCACCATAACGTTTACAAATTTAGTTATGACAAAAACTATTTTATTCTTTACATTTATTAGTTTGCGGTAAAAAGTAAAGGTGCAATGTGGAACATAAAACACCAAAGGCGAAGTTGTGGTCACGCTAAGAGTAAACAAACTGCTTTGATCTCTATCGGTTTTATTATCAAAGTGCATTGGGAAATAATGTCACGAAGACTAGCTTATAAGGTATTCATAAATTTCCTAGTATCAGAAACCTTTGTAAATATACTGCACTATGCATACTATACTGTACACGTAACTTATGGATGGATACTTAGATGGCTTATATTAAAAACAAAGCATGATAGAGCTGGTAAATTACAAACAGTACTACATATAATTGATAGATAAACCAGTAGTTTAAGTATTACTAATTGTTATTAATATCAAGGATACACGTTATTGTAAAACATAAAAGCCAAGAAGTAAATAGGTGAACAAACGTCAACATAATTATCATAAATTATAGTGGATTGTCTGTATGAGTTGAAATTAAAAGTATATATATAGTAGCAAGAATAATGAGCATTGATTTTAAACATATTCCATGTGTAGGTAACCCGAGACGTCTGCAACCACTCAGACTCCCGGCATACTTCGTACTACGATAAACAATCAATTTCTCAAAATAGATTTTATTACTTGAGTAATTGAATTCAATACCGGTGCAGCAGTCGAAACAATACTCGTTGTAGACGAATGCAAATTATTTCACTTGAATTAAGATGCAATATTACTACATTACCTAAATACGAATTATTCCCGATTTTCTCAATCTTTGTGGTTGAGTTATATCAATACATAAATGTTTCTATCCTTTTTACTAGAATCTAGGTTTTCTTAGAAATTATTGTTATTGTTTTAAACACATATAATTCATAACAGTAATTAGGGCTAAATTAAAGTTGAAATGCGTAGTTTGAATATAAATTGTCGGTGACAACATAAGCTTTAGATTATACAAAGAAAAAAAAAATAAAGTTATCCCTTTGTCTTTCAACAAATGAAAACTACCTCCTGTTGGTTACGCAATGCACCAATTGTTTGCTGTTGTTACACGCGCTACGTAATTGCAGTAAAATACTTGATGCAAAAATTCTAAATATCATTTTATTATGCATCTTCCGCGGATACATTTATAACAGAATCTACTAGGATTTTGATATGACACATTAGTAACATCTTTAAATTTCTAGAACAAATTATTGCTTAAAAAAAACGCGGAATTCGTTATAAGCATTATAATACTCAAACTTTTGCATCGCACCTTGATTTTTTTCTAACAGGGAGATTACTTCATCCGTGGCGCTCCCCAACAAAGTGACGTCACGGTTTTAAGTAAGGGAGTTGTTTACAAATGGTATTCCCCCTATGAGTTTATTGACAAAAGGTAACCTGTCGTTTCGTTCAACCTGTTGCATCCCTTTAGTAACCTTGTCTGATATCGAAAGCGAACTTCTATATTGTATCTTTCGCTACGACTGTTTTATTTGTTAAACTAGTTTTTGAGTGATGTTAAATCTATAAGTAATTTTCTATGGTCCAAAATCTATGAGCTACACGTAAAGCCCCAAAATCTATATACTTTACAAAAGTTGTTTGCACCAGTACTGTTTACTTAATTACTAATCTGTTTAACAGCAGACGAACACTAATATGATGTCATACACCAGCGCTGGTTTATGATAGCTTCTGGCCGGAATTTCTAGTGAGATAAGGACAAACATACTATCCTCCTTTTCTAACACATTAACATAAAATACGAATAGAAAAAGTCAGGTATATCAGCTGGTAGCCATCTGAGCATATTGACAAGGTTGTATCGAAACCACGAAAATGAAGCGACAAGTTTTCGGTGCTTATTAATTAATTGCGATTGTAGAGGTTATCCCAATGATGTCTGACTTCTTCGAATATCAATATGTACAACAATCAATAATTAATACAGTCAATAAACATTGTATAGTAATTAGCGATATAATAGGGGCAATTGTTATTGCTTGGAATTTTCTCTAGTAAATAAATTAAATATTTTATTAAATTAACTAATTAATTATCTATTGAATAGACGTGGTAATAGTTTCACCGCTTACTACACAGAACAAGATCTAAGAGATCATTTAACGATTGAAAATTACAATTATTTTTATTACAACGTGGCAACGGCAACCTATCGGACCTACCCAGTGTTTAAAGTTAAACTCAGTCGAAAGCGCAATTCGATGCTGTGATATAACTGAATAAGGCATAAAGTCCTATGACAAATAAATCTATGATACCGTTAACTTTGGCACACTGTAGACCTGACCTACTACTTGCAATTTCTTTTTAAATTTTATTTTACGTTAATGACGTTATTTATTTTATTTATTGCCATAAATAAAATATGACACGTAAATAAACGATAATATAGTTACAGTTTATTATTGTAATAACTGCTGAGTAATTTTCTTGAATAGAAGTTAAAGGCACTTGTTTGCAGCCGTTTAATATTTGAAATGTTTTGAATAAATATGTACTTATTAATCAAGTTGAATGTTGATGATTTTTCGCGTACACTCATCTTAAAATGTAAAGTTCCTAATTAATTCAATGCAAGTGGAACTGATTCAATTGCTTATAGCCAATGGGAAGAAGTGGCAATGAACTTTGATGAAACAATTTTTGTTGGTCATGAATATTTATAAAGACCCATCTATTACATGATCGCGTACATATTAATTGCAATATTTTAATGTACAATGTAATTGGAACTGTAACTATAATGCTAAAACGTTAACATTAAATTTGATTGTAAAATTTTGTTACTGTTTATTTTAATGTTCATTTGAATGCATTGTCTGCACCAAATAATGGTTGGCACACATAAACAATTTATTTTAATTAAGATCTAACAAAAAATAGACATTTTTTACTGCGTTTCATTCTTTACAAGTCGCCCCTCCCTATCCCGCATGTGTTTGGCCGCGTGGGAGATGTGAGAAGACGAGGCACGTCGACCCCTCTTGCAGCTAAAAATACGGACCGCGTGCGGCTGTTTTTGACTTTCGGCGGCGTTACGTGTTTCCTTAATAATTTAGCTGAATAGTGTAAAACGATATATGTTTGTATTAACATCTATAATCCGAAATCTTGAGAGTAGGAGGGAGTTTAGTTAATGAATAAACTGTTCCTCAAGCCTTATTTTTCAATTAGTCGATATAAATAAACAAGAAAATTTGAGGTTTAAAAACAGTCGAGTAATGTTAAATGCATACTAGTGCTGCTCCAATAAGCAAGTCAATTGAAAATTAGTCGTAACGTAATCGTAATTCGATTATTCTCTCGAAAGTCGATAGTTATATTGTAATTTTGGAAATCAGGAATGATGCAATAATATGACAGTCGACTCTCAGCATTATCGCAATTGATCGTATTCTCAGTAGACTTTGTTTCATGACCGCTGATCACAAATAAAGACATAAAAGACTACACAAATATCCAAGTCCTACATGTCTATACAAATATTTATCTACTTATTTTTAAATAAACCTATGTTGCAAATAACGATTACACAATAAGTTTTCAATCAGAAAAGAAAATTGATTAGAAAATCAATAACAATGGTTTGTAATAAATTAAAACTGCTGACGTAGGTGCTGTTAAATGACACAATGCACATAGTGCATGCAATCTTTTTGTTCGTATCTTTGCAGTGGTTAAAAAAGTGTTTAAGGATGATGCGGCTATAATTTTTAACCCTTTCATACCTGTGTTCCTTCTAAACAAAAGATCAATTAAATCACACAAACTCCAACTTTTAATTGCAAATAACTTTCTGAAATGGCAATCGAATAGAGAAAATACTGAAACCGATAATATAAGAAGCAAATATTCGGATAAAAATAGGGGTTTCCCTATTTCCATAATCCCTACAGTAATGGTTAGAATAGGGTTGTAAGTACTATGTGTAGTAATTATTGCTTGAAATTGTAAAAATTGTTTTATACAAACGTTATGTTGCATATCTACTCGTATTTCAAAAGTCGATTGGATCAAAAGCGTGAATACACGTTGACAACTGTGGAAGATCTCGCTGTCGACATCGCATAGCAATGAGTTAGCACATCCGATGCCCACAAGATAAGGCGTTAACGCTCCAATCCATGCAATTAAAATATCCGTAGATAAATATTTTGCAATCCTATCCTTTGCAAAGTTGTCCTACTTAAGTAATTCAACACGACATAATCAAACGCACTTTTTATAATAATAACAAAAAAACTAACGTAACTGAATACACCTACTTCAATTTATATTTGTTAAGACGTCAGTTATGCTATGTTACGCGGACTAAATTAGGGATTTTAATAAATAAACAAATACATACATATAACGCTTTAACCTCTAACTAGGATAACCTGTGTTATAGGTATCAAGACAAGTACATTATAATATACAACACTAAGCCTTACTGTCGCGTAAAGAACATGCCCGCTGTCCACTCAGCCAGAGGCAATACAGAGCATCTCAGTTTGAGGCATCATATGTTAGCTTAGGCATTTACCGTTATCTGAGGACATTAAAACTTTAAATACTTTACCCACGTTCATACACGAAACCAAAGTAACAAAATCGGGTAAGTAGGTTTAATGCATTACAAGTTAGATCGTGCATTACCCATTACGGTGATTCTTTACGACTTGCCTTTTGATGCGAGTGGTCACTAACATCACAATGAGTTAAGCGTTATTGTTCAAATTTGACCCTTATTACAATAGAAAGAAAAAACACCCACAATAAATTTGCCGTGTAGGCGATTCATTTTGTTGAATAGATATCTAGTATTGTTCTGTATAACTGTCTCGGTCGGCTTTATGTCTTATACTAATTTTAAAAAATATATTCTATATTATAAAAATATTAAAAACGTATAACTAAATATCATCTCCCATCTCCGTATATTTATGAATGAATCAAAATGAAAACAAAAGGTGGATATTTGAAAAATAACTCAGCAAATGTCACAAGTCATTCATAATTTGAGACGCTACAATATTAAAAATAGCAGACACGTCTACAATGATAGTGAAAAATGAGGCAGGTGATTCTACTCATTCTAGTGGACACTCCACAACACAATGGTTCAACGAACTCATTTAAAACAAAACGGACAAAAGAACGATGCGTTAACGAGAATCAAAGTTATTAACAATAGAACTGAATAAAGGACGAGTCCTAAAATAATGAAAGATACCAAACCTATTCCGAGCAAATGTCAATTAATACCACGCATGTAACAATTGATTTTAATTTAGATTTCATTTTAATAATACAAGGATAATTTTGTTACATATGTTGTTGCAACTCTTTTGTTGGATGAATATTGTTAAACGCGTTATTTTTGACTAAACAAACAGCTTAATGTAAACAACAGAACGACAGCTAGTGAAAACGTTACGACTTTCGTCGGCGGCAGTTTTATTGACTTCCCTTGTTCTATTTCTGTATTGGACGATAAATTTTGTATAAAAACAACATTTATTTCTATGAATTTAAAACTATATAAGATAGTCTAGTAGCCTTACACTTTATTATTATTATTAACTCTTAAAATGTGTTAATTTTGCAAATGATGTCACAAAAGAGCGGTTGGTTGATACTTTATGTAACAGAAACAAATGGAGCCATGTCTCATACATGTAGCTATTTGACATTGCTTTACACGTTTGCGAGCGAAGCGAAGTCTGTTGTACTAATTACTGGTTGGACAGAGTCCCAACAGATAAACACCTAAACCTCCGCCAAAAATACATTAAATGGCGACGGGTTCATAATAAAACAATTTAATGGGCCAGCGCGCTTTCCGCGGTGACGAAATCTTCGCCGACACACTGGTTGCGTAAACTGAAACGCGATCTCGCAGAAGAAAACTGTTTTAAGGCCAAAATAATTATACTGCATCTGTAGACGTTATCACCAGAGTTGCTATAACTCACGCGTTGCTTAATGGCACAAAAACCGAATCCCAATCATACTGGCATGAGTCATGTACACCATGTTCATTGTTAATTCTCTTGTACCCCTTATGATGATAAGTAGGACGACCATTATTTTCTATATACGATAGTAACAGGATATAATTCCAAATCTGTCGATTGTTTATGCGTAGCGGGTAGGTGCGGCATGTTGCGCCTGCGACGGAAGCTCGCCGGAATTCCGCGCCATTGGCTCGTGCCTACTGCGTTCAATCTTGGCGAACGAGCACTTCATTCATTCGCGACGTAGACATTATCTGTCATAGATGAGATAACAATATGAGAAAATATTGCTGCTAAGAGAGCCCGCGACAATAAACACGAGGATCAAGGTACTGTCATTGACACATAACGAAACAGACCCAACAAAGGCCTTTATTGTGCTAGCCAGATAAGAAAGGGGGCCCATTTTTAATCTTGTGTATTTTCTACACAAATAATAATATACTGTATGACATCCCAGATATCTCGACATATATTTACTTGGCGAGCGTAAATATGAAAACCGTGATAGATTTAGTTAGGCGTAGTTTAAACAATGTGCCGGAAAAAGAGATACTAAAAGAACATATGGAACATCATTAGGCGCTCCCATCCTCAACGTCTTGATAATTTTTATGCTTAGGCTGGTAACCCCACCCGTCATTGTTGCCAGAGTTTAATGAACGTACATATCTCAACATCCTTACATTACAGATCTAACAAACACATGTTTGTAACAGCTGCCTATTGCATTAACATTGATGTGATATATTGCATTTTAAATTGAATGTTTATGTACTAAATTGTTATGTATTCAACTTCAAATTGAGTAAAAACGATTTCACAATCGTCTGTTTGAAACGAACGCCCTTGTTACTTACTGTTCCTCCAGACTTAATAAAACAGAATAACTCAGTTGACATACCTGAAAAGAAGAAGACATCAATTTAATTCAGTAGATAAAACTCTTTCATATAGTTCTAGATGGTAAGTAAATTGATTGGATATCTATTTTTATATGAAAGTTGAGCATACGCCGAAAATGGCCGCTTCCAGATGGGTTATAAATACAACAAGCCATGTTTTAAAAATATCAAATTAATTCTTAATAAGTCCTAATTCTAAATAAAACACCACAACCAAAACCAACCTTACGCTGTTGAATAAAGAAGCATTTTTAAGTGGCAGTATTCCTCTTTATCAACGAACGAATTGAGCTGAACTGCGCAAGAATAATTAGATGAACAAAGATAGTGTTTGATCTTTTTAGTTACATAAATATTTAAACAATCAAAATGTGGAGTGAAGTACATACTACAAAAAAGTACTTAAAAAGATTAACATAATATCATAACGGAATATAAATAACGCTTGATATCAATCTGAACAAGCGTGTAAATAATTCATTATCTTAAACTATTGACAATATGCCAATTAATTGTAAAAAATGTACAAATAATGGCTTAACATTATAGTTAATCAGAAAGGGGGAGCCGTTATCAATAATATTATTATCGTGTTCTGATAAAACGCTGCTATTACTCGTATGAGTCACAATGTCTTACAATACGGGTTGCATAGCTTACTTAGTTATGACGGAGACGTTCTTAAATATTAATATTAAATAATATTGTGCAAATACTTAAAGATACTGTACAAAATATCTTACAGAAAATCCCGAATTAAAATGATAGAATTTTGTTGAATAAATTGCCCAATTAAATGTTTTTGGACGGAATCCAGAAGGAATCATTTTACAAGTAAACTTTGAAACTAGAATTATTTTTGTATTTTGCATGATATTTGTCAGTGTTTGGATTCAAAATGCTCAGGGTGTGCAACAGATGCCGAAATTTCGCTTTTGTTCAAAATATACTCAAAGGTTTCTTTGACAAAAAGAAGGTATTTTCTACATGTAATACTAGCATTAATATATTAACAAAATTCTGACTTGCAATTGGCATATAGCAGAAGCGAGTAATTAAATTAACGTATGGTATAGCGTAGGCGGTAGACATTTATTCTAGCAAAACTACAGACAGAGACAAAATTATATTTCAGTCAGAAGTTAGAGCGAGATCCTATCAATCTATCAGCTATGTCTTGATGACTCTAAAAATTAGCAGCCAACTTCAGGCCGATGAATCATAGTTTCGCGAGTTTTTTGTATTAATTTTAGAACAAGAGTTTATTACTTTTACAGGAATTATAGTTCTCGTAGCATATTTAGGACTTATATAAGCATATTTACTTGAAGGTTAAACGTTTGAAGGCAATATGCTCTATCTAATTGACAAGCGTGTCCTATTAAACCTATTCAAAAACTGGCTATTCCAAATTTGGCAGATGAATGGATAAAATCGAGCACCGATTGCCCAATCAGGCGACTGAATCGCTAAAAACACACCGAACCGCATTAACTAAATTGCCTAACATTGAAAAATCTTGGGACTCTTAAGCTACGAACACACTAATGGCCGGCAGATCGGCGCCGTCGGATCCCACACATGTGTCGTAATGGCAGTACTTTCATCATTACCAATGTTCATATTTGTATTGCTCATTAGTACTGCCTATCGATATAGAAAGCGAGTTTGTGAATAAAACATGCGAGAAAATAAATCTATTATCACTTCCACGCTTTATATGGGAAAATGCACTAATAATAATAATTAAAATAAACAAATTAATGTACGGATATGAATCCGTTATTTTATGAAATCGAATAGATTATGTCTCGTGCGCATTTATTTTAAGAAGAATATTACATATTAAGAAATGTCGTTCGTCATCTGACTGACGACGAAGGATGCAAACCTGTTGTTGCCACAGCCAAAGCTGAAGTGGTAGGCGTCTTGTTGGCCACCTACGTACATCTGAGAAACAGTAGAAAGTTAAGAGAACTAGACCGACCCTGTTTGGATGAATTACGAAATGACTCACATGGCAAACGCACTGTTTTGATTTTCTCTTACGAGACACAAATTCATAAAATGTGTAGATAAAGAAGCGAAATTAATTAATTACAAGTGAAGTATTAAAATTTATCGGTTATTTGGATATAATTGTCATATTAGTGCTCAATAAGAATGATGCCAGCTGCAAGCATACGTCAATTAAGATTATGCGCAAGCGCGAAGGTCAGGTGTTTAGCGATATACTAGTAAATAGTACAACAGTGTAAACATAAAATGGAACTGTAAATAATTGGTGCAATGTCAAATTAAAATTCAATGCACTTTAAAATCAACTCACTCGTTTCCAACTTTCGAATGTCCCACGAACATGAATTTGTAAGTAGAAAATACGTTTAAAAGATCTCCATCTAGTGAAACTACATTACGCACTTAACTTTTCAACTCATATACCTACCTACATAATTTTATATTTATTAATATTAGTTAATGTGAAATTCCATACTAACATTTAAAACATTTTCTATTAACCTGCACATTCGATGTTATTGTGTACGTAATCCTACTATAATCTACTTTTAAATAAATCACCGGAACATAACTAATAAATAATTTAGTTTAATTTTCAACAATCTTATTACACGGAGATTATTTGTAAAATTTATTTACAATAGCTTGATCATTTGGATTACATCATAATTCCGGATTTACATATTTCTGAGTGTAAACAACTAAAATATAAGAATAGTTAAGTCCTTAATCGTGAACTTGGGTACTATTATTCTGATCTAATAGTTAGGTAATAACTTTTAATACGACGCTTATCGATTTTAAATCTATTAAATGTTTAGTACAAAGATATCAATAGCTAATCAATCTAATCGATTCAACTCTATTAGTATAAAACAGCAAAAACCTTTTTTGTCTACGTTCAGAGATTTATTCACCCATTGTGCTATGTGGGTCAATAGTTTCCACAGTTGTCGTTTATTTACTTTCAGAACAACTGCCTCCGTTGTAAATGTATTAAACTTAAGCACAATTTAGTAATCAAATTCGTAATTAAAATCGTTCTTAATGGTAGTAAAAATTAACGACAATCATTAAATAAGTGAAAGACCAGAGTCTACAATTTCAAATAGACAAGACGTTAAAAACCAAGTTCTAAACTGCTTAATATTTTCAATAAGCATTCACGACAACGACTCCGTCTGTTTCACACCGCATGCTCACCTACCATAATCCTTATTTGGATGAGATAACGAGTTAAGACACATCCGCCGGTTTCTGTGAAGATTCCTTAGCATATGAAGACTGCGTCAATTTTAGTATTAACCACAACTATTACATACATCATTTTAATATTTTTAAAACATACTGCTCATTAAAAACTAGTCACAGCATACATGGTTTTAGAAAGTGTAAGGGTTACAATTAATATAAGCGGGTTCGACTTATTGCATTTGCGAGGACAATGTAGGCCCCCGCGGCGGTTGCTCCCACGCTTCTATACGTCCTTTTCACGCAACTGTATGCCAATTCATTTGCAAGCTACAAATGATAATCACATTAGAACGTTCTTCAAAAATCAATAAATTAGGCTAGTTCTAAAAAATTAAAACCTAATAAATAACTTTAAACATTATGTTCATAACTAAATCAAACAACCTACGTATGACCGAAAGTCGTGAAATGTCGGAAGTGGAACGTATATGCAGTGGGATTGTTTACCCAAGCGCGTATGCCACGAAGCGAGGGTCTCTCAGAGGGTCTACGCCTACAGGACAGGTTGACTCGAGGGCCACATTCTGAAGCGATTGATTTTCATTTCAAATTACTTATAACGACCGACCCACGCAGGAATCTGGAACGCATTCTTTGCTCGTTCAAAGTCGATGGCAAGGCGTTTGATTACCATTTTTCTCTATGACTAATATTTCGATCTACAATTCATTTTAAATTGAATAAATCGTGACATTTTCCTTAGTATTACGACTGTGGCATACATAGGATATCAGAAATTACTTAAAGGTCAAACAATTTAACCGTATTTAGTCGGAACACTGCAATGGCACTGAACACAATAGAAATTACGATGCAAATTTTATAACAATCAGCATCCCCAACTAGGTTATGAGATTTTGTAAGTCATTGAATTTACATGGACATAGTGAGTTTTCTTGTAATTCGGTAAACTTCAACATATTAGTAGAATGATCACGTCTCATTTGAAATACACAAGAACCGGCAAGCGCAGCTTTAATGACAGTGTCGTGGGAACGGCCAAAGAATAGACGTCGTGTTTGATCCAGTTTTCTAAGAGATGCAATGCAACGTTATCGAGGTCGTCGCGATAATAAACCAGCCTTATCAATATTTACTGAACTCAGGTTGGAGCCGCTGATCCTATACAATGTTTATCGGTAGCACTACTAATACCATATATCCATGTTTCTATATAATTTCATTCGCTCATCTTACCTTGATTAAAAATAAAACAACGATGTTCAAAATAACAATTCAAACTATTAAATTTACAATAAATATAAAAAATAATTTTTTCGAAGCACATTAAGCAACGTTCAACCTGTTGGAGAACGGCAGGAGCAGCCTTGGCTTCCACGCCTCCATGCTGCCCACACTCACCCTCATTTGGTCATCTACGTGGGTCGCGACCGAGGCCTGATCGCATTAGCTAAACAACCTTATTACGTCCCCTCTAAAGTTCAATTTAGTCAGAGGGTTGCGGAACTGTAGACTTCAAAAGGTGGGTAGCGCCTACACATCAAAACGCAATTATTGCATTATTATTATTTATTAACAACCATTTGATTCCGTTTTATCGTCAGCTAACAAGGCCAAAATTAAAATTACGTATGTAAATATTTCGTACAATAAAATTTTAAAAATATATAATTATATACATTTATTTAAAGATAAATTAAGCTGAAATTAAAACTAATGCAAAAATGTATAACTATAACAAAATATTGCGAATATTATATTAAACTAAATATATTATTATTATTGTCAAAGCCAATTTATTGTCAAATTTCTTTGAAAAAACAGTTTTAATTTATAAGTCAACCATATAATTATTTTTTATATGCCTACCATATGACCACACTCTGTCTGGTGATACACAGAGAAATATGTCTGCAGCATCCCCGCTATGCTGGCTTGAGGAAACCACTGTACGCCGAAGCCTACTCTAAAGCTAATCCCGAAACACGAGTAGATTATTAGAGTATTATGCTTGTCAGTTGTTTCTGTAATTTATGTCAGTTTGGCTTCGTTTTTCACGTTTATGAATACGGCGTATATATCTCTCTGCTTCCAGTATTTCTACTCACAAAATCTTAGCTCTAATATATGAGGCATTAAAATCATTATCTTTGTTATCATGTAATTTAAGGAGTCGGGTATCAGTACTACATACTAGCTGATAAAAATTATCTCCAAAATCTGGCACTTTATTACCGTTCTTACAACAGTTTTAAACGTATTACATATTGTTTATCGCTAAATCTATTCCACTTGTCATTGAATTAATAAATGAAAGGTAAGTAAGTACTATCTCTTTGATTATTTATCAAAACAATAATATTTATGTCATCTGGCTTCCATATCTGGTTCATATGTGAATCAAATAATTATATAGATAATTGTTCTTATTAAATATTATTATTTTTATTGTAAACAAATAAAACCATATTATCAATGACATGAATATTCTTTGAACCAGTTCCTATGAGACACGCTGGAGTCAAGCTTCGCTGAGTTTCTGTCCTTGTGCCTAATACCCTATTGTCCAAAATAGAGTTTCCTTAGATCAACGTAACTGTAGTAATATGACACGGTTGTACTCTGTCAAAGTGTCATTATTATTTTTGGAAATATTGAATTATTCAATGAAACATATTTATCTAGTATTGGTTTGTGCACGCATTTTTGTTGAATGATTAAGAACCAATTTGGCCCGAAGTAGTTTTGAAAAACAATGACACAGAACTAAATGTAGTAGGAAAATCAATAAGAACAAAGGTTTTACGGCGATTTCTACGAGGATTTGTCCAATGAACCAATATTTACAAATATAAAATAAATAAATAAAATATACATGACATTTGTTAAAATTTATTTCATATATCTAGATATATATTCATTTTAAAATATCTATGAAATACCAGGATCAGATTGATCACCTGCGCAGAAAGGGCCGGATTAGAAGCATCCTCAACCGAGATGACGCCTTTGCCTACCCCGGAAGGAATATAGGTGTGAGCTAAGTAATAAAGACCATTGTCTTATTTAGTTTAATTGCGTATGCCTTACAGTTTGTTTTATTTATTAAAAATGAATTTGAAAGGTGAATTCTATGGAAGTCGGTTTATGGACACGCCTCACTACCAATATTTTTTCTTCTGTTCTTTTAATATGAGCAATAAAGAGTTATTATTATTACCAATATAGCTTAGTAGATTATATATTTAAATGTTTTGTTTTGGGGTATGTATCTAATTAGATATTGTTATATTTTCATACCGAATAAAGTTCTTTGAATAAACTGTGAGTGAATTTTTGTCAATTCGACTTCTTTAAATTCTCGTATTTTTTATTAAGCTCATTTACCCTAGTTACTAAGACTATCAGCGAAGTGAATTAGTTTTATAGATACGCAATGATGTTTAGGGTCATCGGATGATTTAACTAGATACTTTAAAAGATTTTATGCGGCTTACAATCACGTTTATAGCTGCAATGCTTTCGAAACGTCGGATTAAATTAATCAAAATAAACGCGATAGAAAGCCGTAAAAAGCCTTTAAAAGTTTATTGATATGCCTTTATTATTATTATTTTACAAAAGGCCTAAGTAACAGTTAAGTATCGAAAGTTTGACAGTTAATATTTCCCAATAATTGCTACAATAATAATATTATTATCCCACTTACTCAGCATGACTAGAAGCTGTTTTGGGTGAAGTGGCTTTTATAGTAAATGTTAAACTAACACGTTTTTTTAAAGAATTAACTGCGTAACTAGCAAGAAACATAATTTATTATCAATATATGATTATAAAAAAATATTAATAATGAGCTCTTAATGACAACCTTATAATAATAATAACGTCTTTACACATTTATTTTAATATAAAACCTTTAATAGCGGAAAAAAAACATGAGAAAATTTAATAAAATATACCAAAACATTTTGTAATATTTGGTTGAAATCGTTAAGTGCGACTTTATTAAAATAACATATCTCGATAGCGTGCGAATACAAAACTAATCTGCATGTTCTCTAAAGAATGTTATGCTCCAAAAAAGCCGCAACCAATGTTTGTTCACACATTTGGTACAAAACGGACAAAGCATTCCGTTTTAGCAGGACCGAAACCAATGTTATTAGCTACGTTACACTACAGCATGTCGCAAGTTTTCATTTCTATACGAGCAAACATTGAACTAGATTTTGGACGAGCAAATTTGGTACATTTTCTATTTAAAGATCTCTGATCTCAATAATAAATATATATATAGATAGTTGAACAAACAAGTTGTTTTCCTATTCATTTCTTATAATACAAAGAATATTATAGTTCGATATAATTGTTATACGTTACAAAATAATGGATAAACATTCATGTGGTTATTATTCACTATAAATAAAACAACAAAAATACTGAATTCGTTTACTAGATGAGCGATTTCTAAAACTAGATACGGGAAACAAATAACCCTCGTGGGATACATCGTATAGAAAGATAGTATTTATTTAGAAATTACTTTTGACCTGAGGTTATGCAGCGAGACAACGAAGCTGGGTCACGCCGAGAAACATTTGTTAAGTACTTTTAATGATATTATTCATGAATTCGATGTTATCAAACAACTTGTTCTCAATAATATATTTGTTTATATAGTTACAGACAAGAACAAATGGTGACAATAGGGGTTTAGGTTTAAACCCTTAATACTAACAAACCAATAACGTGATTGGTGAATAAAAGATTTTAAAGCAATATGATTGATGTATTCACATATGTCATCAAATGTCGCCTTTATAATATATTTATGGTAGATATATGTATGTACTTTTTATTCAATTTTGTTCTGTTGCATGACTTACTAGACAAATAATTAAGGTGACAGAATATTCCAATTAGAATTTATGATAAATAATCGGTATAATAAGTAATTATTTTATCATTATAACTCTAATATAGGAAATACACAACATGTACAACCTTCCAAAAGACAAAAATAAATCAAATATAATATGATCAAAACTAAGTAATTAGAGTTACGTAATTTTTATAAATAAAAGTAAAAATATTGTGTTGAAATTACACATTGAGTGAAATTTCAATAATAAACGTCACTTGGTTTACCCAATTAACTATAAGCAAATGAAATTGTACCGTTTTCCTCATAAATTGCTGTAACTAGAATTATTCTGCCTATCGTAAACATTTAATTAACTGTCAATTCGTGTACCTAGGTATGGACACCGGTCAATCCAGTACCGACCTACATAGTAAGCAGCCGAGATAAGGGCTACATTGGCGACTGGTTACCGACCGCAATAAAATGAGGCTACTTCTGAACAAGGAGGCGTAGAAAACACGAGCGTACGGTACCTACCTACTTGTAGTGTACACGGCTTGCTCGCGGACGACATTCCGGACGCTCGCTCGGAATGCAACAAGGATCGCCACCATAGCCCGGCCCTAGCCGCTATTTAA
Source organism: Tineola bisselliella (assembly GCA_028551675.1). Taxonomy (NCBI): domain Eukaryota; kingdom Metazoa; phylum Arthropoda; class Insecta; order Lepidoptera; family Tineidae; genus Tineola; species Tineola bisselliella. The sequence continues at coordinate 163,806 of JAPWLS010001023.1, read as the reverse complement.
TCATACGAAACTATAAACATTTCATTGCCTTTATATAATCATGCGACATCTCTTTACGTCATCTTATATACTAATTAATACCACAGTTTCCGCTAAACGCCCAAGATTTTATCGCCTCAAGCATGACCGAAACTCGTTTAGGTACCTGCTCAATTTCACCAATCTCTTTCGGCACAGTCACCTACGTACTATCCACCATAAATCAAATATCTACTTCTACTTTAATTTTCAAAAAGCAGGATCGCATTACAAATGACACTGGACCATAACTCGGTGGGGCGAAGACGAAAATAAACTTGATATCGTGTGCGTTCTAACATTTGACGCCGCATCCGATTTATGAACGCCTCGATAAAAGTTTTGATTATGGAGGCGTCTGCGAATAGGAGTTTGTCACGCGTATTATAATTATAAACACGTTTTAAAACTCACCTTCATCCAGAAGTCTTTCCATGTGCATAAAAACATTAGGGAAGGCAGCCAGTTGCTTTCTGTCTTTGAGCAACTGTGCTAAGTAGTCCGCTATGCTCTGCGTCGAGAGACTGGTATTATCACACATTTTGATTATGCTTTGTAACTTCAAACACGTAAATATATCAGTAACAGAACGTTGATGAGTTATTGTACTTTTGTTACTGGTTAATGTTAATTTTTGTGAGAAATGTTAAAAGTGTTACACCACACTACAACACACATCGGGGTTTCGAACGCCACTGAATGACGAACGAAATCAACCGAAGTGAAGTTGTGGGCGAATATAGCGCCGCGCCTGCGCTCTCAACTATTCTTTTCATGCGTATGAGTCGATGCCGTTCTGCGCACAGTCGTACCGACTATTATATGGTCATCTCGCTCTCACATAAGACAAATATCAATTATAAATATCTTTTTTGTATATCGAGATGAATTCGTTTATATAAACGATTCGTTCATTAATATTATACATAGAAACTATACAAGTTTAATGATGCTAAAATGTTATTAAAAATTGCATTAACACATTACATATACATACAATGCCCTGATCCCAAATTAGGATACCGTATCCTCATTGTATTATATTTAAAGGTATGTTATATTTTTAATTAAATTATTGTCCGGCTCAGATTTGAACCTACGACGCAACGGGTTAGCGGACCAATAAGATAAATAGGTAAATATGAATTATGTTACTATGTATATGGTGAACTTGCATATTATTAATTGTTATTACACTATTAACTTCTATTATGATCTATATATTAAGTCACCGTTCCATTCAAAACAACTTAGATAATTTAACTTTACATTCTGCACACCATCTGTTGCATATTTTATTATCTTAACATATTTTTTTGACGCCAACACAAATACTTTTGTAATTTTATTCATAGTTTTGTACACTCAATGTTTTTTTATTCATTGTGTTGACTAAGCTTTGTATTCATTCATTCATGAAATACTTTTTTTTTTCTTAAATATCAATTTTTGTTTAACTTTTAAATATCAGAGTTATAGATTAGAATTCAGTTTAGCCTGCACCTAAATTAAATGAAAAAAAAATCATTTATGATGAATATTAAATCACAGTTTTAATGGAGTGAAGCAACATTTTTTCTTTCGAAGGAAGTAGTGGGCGACTATTGAATTGTTCTTTAATGTTATAATATGCAATAACAGAGCGTTAAGCAAGTTACCAATTGTGCAACATATACACCTGGATTCATATAATTTGCTGTGTTAGATGAGGGCGAGAAAATATTAGGTAATAGCCTCTACAATAAGACACACAGCATCTGGAATATACATTTAAAACTATAATCTCAAAACAAACAAATAAAGACAAAAGATACATTGCATTTTGTATCAGAAATTTTGTTTGATAAGCTAATTTAAAGTTTAGATAAAAAGCGAAATTTATTATTATACATTTTAAACAGACGCAATGCACTTCAATCAATTAAACGTTTAGGCCCCGTATGGTTAAAATACAAGAACCACAACCACTTTGCATTTATAAAGCCCTGGTTCTAAATGTTAATAACAAACAACCGATGCTCAGTTTTAATTGTCCACATAACATAATGAAATCTAACCAACCCGTATGACTAAATTCGAAACATACGTTATGAACATTTTGAATGCTTTTTATCAATTCCGTTAAAAGGATAAACGTTTAATTGGCCCCTATATGTCTTTTCATTGAACTATCGAATTGAGAATTTAGATCAAAATTGCTGGTTCCACGCTCCAATTTTTTAAACGTAATCAATTTAACTCTTTATCTAAACCTAAACAATTGTACATAATTGTGTAATGTTTTTTAAAATATTTTTTGAAATATACTATGTCGGGTTAGTTTATATATATTTTTAATTAGTACTTATTTAATAGAAATAGACAGAGAATCAAAGGCATTTGAAGTCGCTTTATGACAACATTTTTCACCGATACATTGGCGGGGTTTCCATATATGAACATGCGATTATGCGACCATGCCTCCTATGGTAGGTAGTCAGCCTGTCTAATTATCTAGGCTGCTTCGGACAAGGATGTAGGAAAATTGAATTCTATCACGAGTTTTAAAACTCATAATAATTAGCCGTAAAGTGAAGGCGAAACGAGGCGTATTAACCGAGGAGCTAATTATTGTACATGTGATGTAGAATGCGCCCACAATGAAAGAAAAACATTTAGTTCTATGTATAGTATACTTTGTGAACATAGATACATAGGCCCTAGAAACGTCTTCTGTGGCCAACTGGTGTAATTAATTTTGTATTTTAATAATAATAACCCAGACGCTAAACAAATTCTTTTTTAGAATAATAGAACTTATATCTCCTCTCAGGACTAATGTGTAATAAACAGCGAAAACCAATTATATTAAGTATATTTGTATACCAATATTATTTTTCTAATTCGTGGGTCTGTCAGAGTGCCGTGTGCACACTTCGTAGACATGAACATCTAAATGTCCGGCTCAAAGCCGTGGGCTTTGAACATTGTGGAAAACATTGCGTCATTAATTTTATACGCAATTTTAGAGAAAACTTTTAAGTAAATTCATAATTTATTTACTACACCTACCCATTTAAGGAATTAAGGACAAGACATCTCATGTTAAAACTGTTAAATATTAATAAAAAAAAGAGTTTTTGGTAAATAATCAAGTTGGCTTCTTATGTTTAATGTGTCATGTGATAAAAAATGTTGTAATACAAATATAGAAAATGAGTAAGTATTATAAAGTTAATATTTGAGATAAAAAAACACATACATATATATTTTAAATAAAATTTTCAGGTAAGAGCGACAGCTTTGAAGTATATAAATATCTAAAAAGGCCAGACCGAAGCGATCTATTCAAGTTTCCTACCTCATTTAGTAAAGATTTTAAGGACAGAGAGAATATCGATGTGGAAATGAAATACACAACCCTCCAAGAAACGAGATCTGATTATAATAACAAAAAATTTCGATTAGCATTACTCGTCTACTCTATGCCAGCATGGAAAATATTCATGGTTGCTATATTAATTACGTCTTATATTTTAGACACATGGTTATATACATTTTGTAAACCTAAAGAAAGACCATTCATCATAATCATGATCATAATTTCTTTGAACTTAATATTTACCCTGGACGTCGCTATAGTGGTCGGTCTAAAATTAAATCATAAATGGAGAAAGACCCTAAATCTCGTAGAACCAAACACGACTAAGGTGTTAATAGATGTTATTCTGGCATTCCCATATTCTATGCTGTATTTTCTAGAATATAAAATTGATAACTGTGATTACCACGTTATTGCTCCAGTGGCTGAAATTATTCGTGCATACAGAATTTTAATGTATTTCTATGATAAATCTTCTCAAGCAGGCAGCAATCAATGGACAACATTCTTGTTCCAATATTTGGTTTTACTTCTGCTCTCTGTCCACAGCTGTACTTGTATTTGGTTCATACTGTCTTACAGGGGTTTCGATATTAACAAGCTCCGTTTGTCTTGGACCATTACTGCAACTCATTTACCAAGAGAATCTATATATGATTGGTATTATTTATGTGCTTATTGGTCTATTATGATATTAACAACAAATGCTTTAGGTGATATATATCCAGTTACATATTTAGAAAGAATACCAGCGATACTTTTTGTTGTTCTTGGTTTTTTGTTGACAACAATAGTTTTTGTGGGTTCGTTAACTTCACAATTCATAACAATGACATCGAGGCGGGCTCAGTACGTTCGTCAATTAAAGAAAATAGAAAATCATCTTTTACTTATAAAAATGGATAAAGAAACTACAAAGCGTATTGTAAGGTAATAACGAATATTCGATATCTATATGCTATACATATTTATAACATCAAATTAAATAGTAATATTTTCTTATCAGATATTACGAAGATTTATGGTATCAAAAATCTGGCGTATTCAAACCCAAGCTTTTAGATCTTTTACCGTACCCACTACAGAAAGAAATATGTTTCGACTTGAACGCTGTGCCACTTTACAGTTCGCTGTTATTTCGTAAATTACCAGAACCATTTTTACGTAGACTTTCATTAGCGATGACGCATCAATTCTATTTGCCAGGCGATGTTGTTTATAGCCACGATCAGAATAAAACATTTATGGTTAGTTATTATATGTAAATTGAGTTATTTACATGATTAAATAATGTCGTCATTAATAGTGAATTTCACCCGCTGTGAACTGATTCTAAAGCTTGAAGACGCTTTCTAATAGTATGACAAGTTTAAATAAATTTATATTTTATTTCATGTAGCTTTGCATTTCGAGTGGAGTTTTGGAATTACTATCCGATGAAGATGATGAGAGTCCTATTATTTCATTTACAAATGGCACTTGCTTTGGTGAAATTTCTCTTATTTACAATATGCCAGGTATAATTCTCGCTTAAAAGGCAATGACTATATTACATTGAAACCTTAATCTAAATGTTTCAACATTACCATTCAAAGTATGTCGACTAATCTTCAGATCATAGATAACATGCCGTTATTAGGATAAGGTTAAAATCTTGCTAATCATAATAATTCAGTGCTTAATGGCACAATTCGTCTAAACAAAAATTATGTTGGTGTAAATATTTCAGCTAGGTGTACAGTAAAGGCGGCTACATATGTTGAATGTCAAGTTTTAGAAAAAACAGCATTCATAAAGCTCATGGTTACTTATCCAGAAATTTTAAATCAAATTAGAACTGAAATACGTGAAAGAATAACCCGATGTTATCTGAGAAAGAAATTTAAAAGCCAAGAATCTGCTTTTAGTCTCAATATTTACGCCTCAAAAGAAAGAAAACGAAGTAGCATCAAATGTTTAAAAGACAGGCTTAGATATCGACAAGGTATTATATACAAGATCTTGTATGCATTAAATAATCAAAACATATACGCATTTCAATGAACATTATTATCTTGAATTTTTTTTTTTGCAGGACTATGCGAAACAGATACTTTAAGAAAGGAAGACATTTTAGACGAAAATTGTATTGATTTATACATTTTGTCTGAACATATAAAAAAGAAGACTGCTCCCTTCACTTGTTTAACGTCAAAATTCCCTTGGATTTTGGAATCTAATTGCTACTTAGTCATGTATTGGGAGTTATATATGCTGTTAATAGTTGCGTATATAGCTCTAGTGTATCCTTATTTAATTGGTTTTAGACGGAATTTTCCTGACGGCATAATAAGTTATTCAGAATTTTTGATAGCAATGTCTTTGGTTGTTAATTTGATGATGAGTTCCGTCACTGCTATTAAAACAAAGAAGAAGTATATAAGAACTTTTACAGAGATTTTATCTTACCGAATGAGTACATTAGGATTTTATTTGGACATGTTGGCGATCATACCACTTGAGTTTCTTATTATTATAAACGAATACAGCTACAAGGATTACTATAAAGATCATTTGTTTTATCTCTGCAAAGGAACTAAATTATGTTTAGTTTGGAGATTGTCTAACTTCTTTGAGAAAATTGAACACACGCTCTTGATTAATACCATCGCTATTAAAGTTAGTATTAACATATTCATTAGTTTGCTTACTCCAAAAAAATTATTAAATGATAAAAATAAGCGTATACATTGGTTGATATATTTAAGTACCTACATGTATTGTATTGCAATTAATTATAAATAATTTATTGGACAAAATGGTAATATAGGAGAGCTTATAGCCGTTGGCGTTATCTAAAAGCTAACCTTTGTGTGAGCGGTAGACGGAAGATGCATTGATAGGAAAAATAATAAACACACTTTTTTTCTTAAATAAATGATTCGATGAATTTCTTTAGATTTCTTAGATATTTATCTGTTTTTCAAAGTAAGCAGACGATATCGTCAATAGATTTTTTAAATATATCTACAGGTTTATATTACATTATGAATATTTATTCAGGTAATAAAATACTTCGTGTACATAATATTACTATGCTATTGGTGCGGTGTAATTTTATATTTGGAGGCATGTTTTATAGCTCGTTGTGCGAAGGACTCGTGGTTCTCAATAGCTTTCAACAATGACAACGACAAATTGAACGACGCAGTATCACATAGGTATGCATGTTTTACATACTTTTACCGATTTGGGTGAACCAAACGTTCTAGTAGTCATGTCATTCGATTGTTGCCTGCAGACCTCTCTTTGTGATACCAACTGCCTTCGTTCATGGAATCCCATTGTACCTATTTGTAATAAAAATATATTTAATAATAGCATATATTGTAGAACTGATTGTCCGACAATAGCATCGATGTATTTTTCAACGACACTTGTCTTATCCGTTGGTTATGGCGATTTTATTCCTGGAGATCAATACGATATGATTTTAGTTGCGTTTATAAGCTTATATGGAATATTGATATTTGGATTTTTCGTATCTGAATTCTCTGCAGTTGTTACGCATGAATCGAGGTACGTACATTTTACTTAATAAGAATAAGTAGGTAATTAATTTTACTGAGAAAATGTGTGAGTAATATTTGTAATAATTAATATAAAAATTGTATGCTCCTAATATAATCTCACCCGATTTCAACCCCTATTTGGTCGTTAATTTCTTATGGTAGAAGTAAAAAAAACTAAAAATATGTATCTGCGTAATATTTTAGAACGGAAACAGCTTTCGTAGAAGTTATTATGACAATAGATAAATTCATGAAGGAAAATAGTATGCATCCAGCTATAAAATCAAGAATTATGGCATTTTACGAGTTGCAGTGGCAGTATAACTCGGTAAATGAATTTCAAATTAAATAATGGTAGTATTTTTTAGGTTAGCTTTATTACTTTAAGAAGGGAATTGTCCATTGCAATTGTCAGTTGTTATGTGATTGATTGCATTCGTCAAAGTGCAATTAGTTGAACTCTAATTGACACTTCAATGGTCTTAGTCTCAGTTACGATTTGGCCGCCAATGTCGTGTCACATGGTTTGAATCTAAATAAGTGATGAAGTCGTTTACTCATAAATATTTTTATAGGGTGTAGAACTAACAGGAGATAATTGGCTGGAAAAGACGGTAGTGCCGGCAGAATTAAGAAAAAAAGTATTGCATCAAGCAAGATTTAAGGCGCTTACGTCTACAAAATTCTTTCAAGTCAAAAATAAAGCTTATATTCATACGTTGTCCGAATGTATGTTTACTTTATTCCATAATAGTTTACTGTTATTTCCTATTAAATCCATCACAAACTTAAACACGTTGATAAAAAACAACTACGATTAAAATTTTGGAATACTTTTTAACATTATTTATTATCTTGTCTTTATTTTATTTAAAATTCAACAAACCAATTGAGATGGGATTAGTCTGGAAAATGTATGATTCTAGATATCAAATAAAACTCTTACGGCAAGTATTGGAAGCGGTTGCTAGTCGCCTCGCTTCTTCAATATAAAATCAAGTTACTTTCAAAGATATACCTACCTAATAGTATACATATTGTAGATCATCAGATTATTCATTAATATATACAAAGATAATATAGCTGTGTTTTTTCTTATTTTCAGTGGCAAGAGATATAATATTACCACCTGGAGAAATAGTGTACTACGGTGGAACAACAACACGGGAATTGTACATAATAGAAAGCGGTTACTGTCTTATAACATCTCCAACACTTAGAGAGGCAAAGAAAGAACGAGTTATTGGTCCTGGAAACCATTTGGGCTTATTAATACTATTGTATGGGATCGCTGCCCTTGATAGTATAGTTACTTTGACACATTGTAAGGTAATGTGTTTCTAGTTTTTATGTGAACACATTATATCTAATTAAATTGACTCTAAATTTCTAATTAAATACAAAACTAGGTTAAATAGCCAATGATTTTGAACGGCCGTGGGTCTGAACAAGCGGTCAAAGGACTTAGTTGTATTTCGGGATTAGAATGGAAGCGGTTACTTACTAGCATAACATTCGTCTTCTCTAGTCGTAAAAAAATTTCTTCTTCTGTAATTTACTTTCATTCTATATGTTAATTTTAAAAAAAATGTTGTGTTATTTTACTTACATTAAGTTATATATTTCCAGCTAGTAAATATTAGTTATTCAGCATATTCATGTGCTCTTAGTCTCTTTCCCGATATGAAAGAACATGACAATCTCTTAACAGCTGATGAGATACAAGCAGTTAGTGAGAAAGGAGTCCAACATGGAAATAAGATAGCTAATCAATATATTACGTACTCGAATATGGCTAATAAAATAAACTTCAATAAATATATACAGCAATGGGCAGATAGTAAGCGTTGCTTTATAAATTATATTTATATATAGTTATAGAAAACTTATTTATCTCCCTTTTATAATATTTTAGATTCAATAATAAATGTCTACAAGGTATACAAGAAAAATAAATTAAGCTATTGGAATTCCTACACAGAGTTCAAATTCCTTAATAAATTTGCGCGCTTTGTTTTGATGCCTATCATTTTCAAGCCGGACGGTACGCTGATCAAAATTTGGTCATTTATTAGATGTGTCACGGCTTTATTGTTATGCATTCTAGTGCCAGTAAGAATTTGAATTATATTGTATTTGAAATAATGGAGTTAGTCGGTTGTTAGTATAGTTGGAAATATTATATGTTTTAGATTAATATAGCGATGGAGCCACAAGGACCATTGACCAACGCTATATTCGTGCTAGATATAATATGTTATATAGATTTATATATTATGCTTCATGTTGGAACATATGGGTCGAAAAATCAACTTATTTATCATCCATATTTGACTGCAAAGAATTACTTAACGGTTAGTCTACTTCAATGTGAGATGCAACGTTATTCTCTGCAAATTGGATTCCAAGCTTGACTTTGAGATCATAAAACTAAATCATTACCAGTAAGCCACGGCTACTAAAATTAAAACGAGATTTACAGTTGTTTTGCACCATAAAACTATTTTCAGGGCCCATTTTTACTGGACTTCTTAACGTGTTTTCCGTGGCATGTACTCGTTTTAATATTTATGTCCCATCACGACGGGAATGACGGACACTTATTATATTATCTTGACAATATACATGTCACAAATTGCGTTTTGAAAATGATTAAAATATTACAAATCTATAAGTTGAGCGTCGCATTCTGGGCTGAGTCTATCGGCGCTCTTAAAAGGGTTTGTAGATTTTTATTATTTTTTACATTTATTTTTTTACATTTCTAGGGGTTTCCACTTTTTCCTCAGCCTGTATCTTTGTTTCATTCATTTTTTAATTAATAACCCATTCAGTCGTGAGTAAATTCTAAAATTTAGGAACTCTTCAATTAAGAAAAACCCAAATGTGTATTTCATAAATTTAAATGCTCCTTATTTTTGTTGACGAGAAATTCCCCTAAAGGTTTTTCCACATTTTAAAATATTACTCACTAAATAAAACAAAGTATATTTGTATAATGACATCAATACAAATTTTAAAAAAGAATAACTTCCACCAGCCAAGAAAGGTAGGTCGCAGTTGTAGCGAATGATTAACCATTGTCTTTGTGATTGAAATAGCGTGAGAATGTATACGTATAAAAATGTTTAAAACGTTTACAGGCATACCTAACAAGCGTAATACAATTCATGGTGTTAACATTATTATTTTTAAATCTATACACTTGTGTATTAATGATAATAACATGTCGATATATATTGGCGAGCGATCCCATCGATTTTAAGAAAAAAATTGCCGCTTTTAAACTTGAGGGACCATTCATCGAAACTGATTTTAATGCTGGAGGAAATATGTTATGTAAACGAGGTACTACTCATTAAACATTAGTACTGTCTTATTCTTATTAGATGCGAATATTATTATGCGAGCACGTCACGCAGAATACCTAATATCTGGACTGCATATTATAGCGCCTTAAAATAACATATATTTTCTCGTAAATATGTATTCTTATTCTTGCCATATGTTCTAGGTCTATGGATAGATCGAACATTGACGGCTAAATCGCAATGTTTAACACCAGAAAAAGTTTACCTTCTGGCTTATTATTGGACAACAGTCACTTTTACAGGAGCTGGCTTTGGTGACATTACTGCGCAGGATCATAAACATATGATTTTGACTATTTGTGTTATTATACATGGCGCTTTTTTCTTTGGGTATGTAACGTATAAAGTTCTTCATGTTCAGGTAGATTAATTCAAATTTTATATGACATTTTCAGATATGTTTATGCAAGAATCGCGTCGTTGAAAGCAGTAGCCGATCAAGTGGCTACTAATTTTCAAGAGAACTTAAAACATTTGGAACTATTTCTCACAAGAGAAAATGTTGGAGTCTCACTTAAAAAGAATGTTATTGATCATTGGAAATATCAGTGGAAAAGGACTGGCGGTTGGTCTGTAAGTTCCACTTATGTTTAAAAAAATAAAATAAAATTAGAAGATATACAATTAACAAAGTTCGACAGGGTCTCATCATGATATTCTAACTTTTATAAACATGATGATGCCTACATGAATATCGGCATTTCACATTCATTCATTTAAAAGTAGTGTTAAGTACCTAAGTACAACCCTTGAGTCATTCTTTATTCTAGCATCAGTCAATTTTGGGGAAACTTCACTCTAATCTCAATGAGGATGCAGTTTTATATATGTACGAGAAAACACTGCGAGAGATTCCATTGTTTGAGAATGTCGAGTATTCATTCTTCAGAGCTTTCGCGAAGAAATTGAAGGAGGTGTATTTTCAGAAAGGCTATATGGTTATAAGGTCCAATGAAGTTATTAGCGCGGTTTATATTATTTACCGTGGAAAGGTTTGTTAGCATTACTACAAAAACTGCTAAATGAAAGTATTTGCTTTGCTCTTTCTTAGGTACGAGTCACTTTCATTTCCGACGTTTACCGACACAACCAACAATCCTACGTTTTTTATAATAAATTACATATTTAATATTAATAAACATAACCATAAGCAAATCGAAATAAATTCCCACTTTTAAAAATAATACCATTTTTATTATACTACTTTAACTGCTGATATATGTATAGAAAATTTGTAATTCTTTTTAGGTAGATATAATATCAGAAACGAATGAGATGTTAGTTTGTATGGGGCCAGGAGGTATTTTTGGAAATATAAGAGGAGCCACGCGATATTTAACACAATCTAATGCTGTTGCTTCTAGAAACATTGACTTACTAAGCATTGATGGGGCGGATTTTTTTACTCTATTAAAGGTACGCAACAGAATATCTTGACGACTAACCTACGAATTAATGTTTAATTTTGCCTGTATTACAGAGCTATCCGTCGGTTTACAAAAAAGTAAAGATGTGCGTAGAAAAGGCGGCAAAAGACTATTTATTACCAACAACTTTATCTGACTCTGATATTATTGTGAGTTTAAACCGTAATTGCATTAATTTAGACATTATTATTTCTTAAAATTATTATGAAATATTTTATTCAAAGCAATCCTATCCAACTTCATATGCGCCAGAAGAAGATGATGAACTCGCTACGAATACATTCGAGGTTAATATTATGAAACATGCTAGCATTTCTAATATTTTGTATAAAATAATAATGTAATTTCAGAGTGGAACTGACCTAAAAAATGATTTTCACATATCAAAATCTACATCGATGATTAATTCGTATTACACGGATACATATTTTCTATTGTTTCAACCACACAGGTTTGGAATTATTAGTTTCATTAGTTGCATAATGAAATCGACAACATAACTTTCCCCCATCCTTAGTAAGTTAAAAGTGCGATTTTTCAGATGGTTTCGAAAGAGCATAACGCCAGACTCAAGTTTAGTAAATTTTATGGGTAAGTGTAAGTCCAAGACTAATGTCGAATAATTTTTTTTTCACGCGCTCTCTTTGGGATACTTTTAGTAGATATCTAAATATAATAATATCTTAAATCTTCTTTTGTTTTTCAGATAGATTCATACTTTTACTTTGCTACATAGATTTTATAGTAACTGTATATCAAATGGCGTTCAGTTCATACCAATACTTTCTGTATTTTTGCATTGGAGTTGACACCATTTTCTTATACAAAATATTCTTGGATGTCCACACTGGTTACATGAACAGATACGGTGAATATATTTTTGAACCGAAAAAAGTACGAAAAATGTAAGATGCTTTTATAATTTTATTTATATTTATCGAACGGCTTCTGATTAGCACACAAAGAGACACAGGTTCAATTGTCGGGCCAAACATATAATAATTATTTATAAATATACCTACTATTTGTTTTGGGTAGAATAGCGTTTTCTTTTTTGTGTACTAAAGTTCGTGGTTAAGCATTGTTATAATATTAATAATTAGACGATTTATCAATCATCAATAAAATATATACATTACGATATATTGAAAGCGACCGACCAAAGTTGGTAGGATCGTAATAGAAAACAGCAGAATTCAATCTCCAAAAATATTTGGCGGTACCAATATAACTTTATTTAGAATAGATGTTATAAAAAATATGTTTACTAAGTAGAAATGTGTTGCCAGGTATTTTTCTAAAGTTGGCCTTCGAAGAAGAGATTATTTGGCAAATTTTTTAATTTGCTATTTAGCATTTGCTCTGCCTTTCTCTGAAACAGTCACGGCTGGCTTGTTCTCGGCTTTGAGATTACCACAATTACTTAGAATTTCATACTTGAGTACTTACCAGACGTATAGAAAAATACAATCTTCAAACTTGTTCGTGAAACTTGCGTAAGTAAATTGGAATATCAAATTACTATAAAGTTGAAAATAATTATAATATAATACAATATTTATAAGATGTTATCTTTGAGTGATGTCTTAGGTTATAAGCGAACATGACTTACCTAATTTAAGACTAAATGCTTACTATCATTTTTATGTTGCTTACTTTAACTAAAATAAAATAAGGCGACCGTAAACAGCAGCTTATTGTAATAAAATTACCTATATTGAAATTAGGTCTTATCACTCACTAGTGTTCCTCGTACAATGAAGGAACAACAAAGTATGATACAACTGAAGCGTGAGACACATTATTTCCAGATCTATATGCGTGTGGGCATCTATATTGACACATGTAAATGCTTGTTTATTCTTCAAACTCTCGTGTTTGACTCCAGTACAATGTTTGTCTAGTAATTGGATATCAAAAGCAGGACTGAATATGAGAGCTAATTATTACGAGGTTTGAAAATTATTCCTTATATTTATTATACATGATTTTTTTTTCTGTCAACATTAAAAAAAAATTTATTCCAATAGAGAATATTTGGTGTCCAGAATAACCTTTTTGTAGATCCCAATATATAGATATATAGATCTCAATGTTTTATTTATAAATTTATTTATGGGCGCTCTGAATGGGCATTTCTCTGTAGGTTGGACAACTGTTCACAAAGCTACAGGTAGAAATAATACATATATTTAATAAATTAAATAAAATTTGTTATTATTTTAGAAAGATTACTTCGGCATTTATATAACAGCCTTATGGTATATGGTGAATTTATTAACTATCACAGGAGCCGGAGATGTTTCGTCACAAAACAAACTAGAAGTCGTTGAAACTATTATTTTAACTATCGTTATTAAATTTTCTACAGGTAAGCTAGCTAACCTCTGATTCCAAAACAAAATAATAAATATTGACTCCAATTGTTACCAATAGATGGCGCCAGCATATAGACGCCCATTAGAAATAAAAAATCAAGCGCGGAAATGCAATACACTATAAACAATATGACTAATTAATGTTTGCACACGGCTTAAAACATTTTATCCACCTAACAAGTCGCAAATATATAGTTTTGCACTTGACTGTACATCCGTCTCTGTCGGATTCCTGGCTTTAACTTGAATAACCCAATATTGTCGCAGATGTACATGGAAAGACATGGAGTAGTGTTTATTTCATTTACAAAATCCCATTGTTTATCAAACTATAAACACATCTACAGGTTTATTAATATCAGAAATGTCTGCAATGATAACAGCTCATTCATCATCAAGGATAACTTATGATCACGAAATTAACGAACTCAGAGACGGCTTAAGAGACATGGATTTAAGTGAACATCAAATGAATAAAATGTGGGAATATGTCAGAGAGTTATGGAATCGGCAACAGGGCAGACAGGTAAGTTAAACCAACTTTTAAGAAGAAGTTATATAATTCACTTTAAAATTTAGTTATATTACATATTGACCTAATGTACTATGGACATGTATTCTTTAATTTATGTGCACACTATCTCTCTTATAAGATATTGAATATATTAATATTTAATTGAACTAAGCATGTAACAATTAGCATACTTAATACTCTGCCACAGAAGCAGTAGACACAATTAACTAGTGAAAGCTGCTACTTAGTCATAGATGGCGCTGTTTAAAATGTATCACCTATCCTACATGCACATGATGCATAAATGATTAATCTTTATATACACTTTCAAACAAACTTGATAAATTCACAGATGCCAGAACTATTAAATGAACTGCCATTTCGCCTTCATTGCCAAGTAATGCAAGCAGTATACGGATCTCATATTAAAGATTCAATAATATTCAGCAAAACCGAAGAAGATTTCCAAAGAATGCTTTGTATGTGGCTAAGGCACTGTGTGTTCTTTCCTGGCAATTACATAGTCCAAGGTGGAGATGCAGATCAGAGCATTTATTTTATTCATAGAGGAGAGGTTAGTTAATAAATACAATTATGAAATATAACCACATTTTTTATAAGAATTTACAGAAATAATTACATGATACAGCAGAAAAACACAGCACTATCCTTGTCTTAGGCTTAACAAACATAATATTTTCAGGTGGAAGTGTTAACTGTACACCAAAACTTAACCGAATCAATTTACGATGTGTTAGGCCCCGAAGATAGCTTTGGCATCGCACAAGTAAGCTTGGAAATTGAATAAAAGATATCAAATTTTAGTATAAACGTTATCTTAAATGACATTATACTTTCAGGGTTTATATGTGGGTATATCCCATCATTTCTCATTCAGAGCAAGAACAATTGTCGACATAGTATACTTGAAATTAGATGATTGGAAATTTTTATTGGATTTTTATCCAAAAGCAGCTAAATGTGTTCGTAAAAAAGTGCAGAATGTATATTTGGCTGTTTAATTAATTATTAAAGGTTTTTTTTTTCATTAATTGTTTTCTGTAAATAAATCTGTAAAATTCCCAATTCAGTAATAGACATATTAGATATTGGACTATCATAAAATCAATAATATAATTATTCTTGCTTTTAAATCTTTTGTTCCAAAATTTACTTATTCGTAAATTGCAACTGAATATATTAAAAATATAATAATAATAATTACAAAAATTAATTTCAACTGGGATTGTCATCTGTTTCAATCACATTTTTCCAAATTTGTACTTACAAAAACAATTGACAACCCCTCGTAGATAGATTAATCAAAAATTAGATACTGAGGATATTCCATTTTCTTGAAAGTTCTTTGTTGTGATACGTCAAGATTCGTTATTCATAACAGTTCATCAGAACCTTCAAAATTTTCATGTCGAGATGTTTGGTCAACCCATGTAGAAGGCTCTGTAGACTTACTGAAATAATAAGAATAGAATAATAAATATCAATAATGACACTGTTAAGTTGTTATAGAAAAGGCACCAGTGCAATACCAATACAATAATAAAAATAAAATATTTGCCAAATAAAAAACTTAGTTAAACCAATTTTTTAAAATTACATCTTGTGCTTATGTTTAAAACTAGACACTAATGCCTAAACCATCAAATACACACATGTACACACAGCGATTTTCAAATAAATAGTTTTTGTAGGTATATAAGCAATATAAAGAGAAACGATAGCTGTATAGTGAACGGCAAAGGTAATATCTGCATCCCTTTCACATCAGTACTTCACACATGCCTTAACTTCGACAAATGAACGCAGTTGACACAATAAGAATATAGTTAACCCTTTCTAATGATTGTTTCTTTCAATCCAAAGTCCAATCTGTGTCCATTTGAAGATTGTCGACTGTACTATTTATTATTTAATAAACATACTCAATTTACATGTCAACTCAAAGCATAAACAACTCATACTACATATAAATGCTTGAGAAATAATTATAAGATGAAAAAAAGAAAGCAAGATAAAACAATTTTATTTACCTTGTTATGTTTTCAAGCTGTCTAGAAATATATGATTGTTTACAACATGGCTTAGTGGTTATCTTGACATATTTCAATGACCCATAATAAGAATTTCTGAACTGTGAGCATGTAAAAAATACAAGCTATACAAAATAAATAATAACACATTATAAAATATATGTCTATTACTAAAAAAACTTACTTGATTTTTTACACAACAAACACTCCTTAAAATAGCTAACAAATTCATGTATAGACTGAATCCATCAACTATGTACATCATCACCATCAAATACATCCAAGTACATTATATGACACCATGTATCTAGTAATTTCTGGAAAATATAAGTATGAAAATATTAGCCATATGTACATTGTACAATGTGTATTAGTAGACACCAGCCTAATTTGGAATGTTAAACCTAAATTATTTGTAAAATATATTTGTACTAAAAGCACCTATCAACAAAATAAAAGGTACGGCTTTACAACCTTGTTCAAAAAATTTAGGGATGAACATACCTTTAAAACACGCGTTTCTACACGAAATGAACATATTACCACGTTTGATGCTCAGCTATATCCTAAAAAGTGGAAAAAAAATAAAAAAACATTCACATACCGTTTCATGGTATTGTGCATTTTGCTATGTGTTTTACCTAATTTTATACGATTATTTCGGTACGAATCACTCTAATAAACTGTAATAAGCTATTTCTGCATCACCATTTCACACAATTCACAACATAAAATGCTCACAAACTTATTACCAGATTTGTTTTTGTTATTGTTAATGTCAGCAAAGAGTTGCGATGACTGAAGACATTACTTCCACTTCAAGGCAAAGGCATCGAATCATTATTTTTCGTTGATCACACAGCTAAGAATCTGCTCAATTTTGGCATAAAAAACAAATAAAAAGACAAGTTATGACGGCCGCTGTTGCGGCCGTCGTACTTAAATAGAGCTAACTCTAACCTAACCTAACCTTTTCGTTATTCGTGCAGTCTAGTGGTCTTCAACCAAGCCTTCTAACCTCCAGCGAAATTTATACAGCAGAGCTTAATATTGGCTCAATTGAAACATAAAAAACAACAAAAAGCGGCGCCGCTTTTTGTTGTTTTTTATGTTTCAATTGAGCCAATATTAAGCTCTGCTGTATAAATTAATGGTAATTATGTCTATTGAAATTTTTTAAATACTGGAGATCAGGTCAATAATTCGGTGCCTTTGCCTTGGAGTGAAATTGATAAAAGGAAATGTCTTTAGACATTGTCATTCAATGCTGAACAAAAACAAATTTAGTAATAAGTTTGTGAGGGTTTTATCTTGTGAATTATGTGAAATGGTGGCACAGAAATAGATTATTACAGTTTATTAGAGCGATTCGTACCGAAATAATCGTATAAAGCTAAGTAAAACGTATAACAAAATGCACCATACCATGGAACAGTATGTGAATGTTTTTTTATTTTTTTTTCCACTTTTTAGGATATAGCTGAGCATCAAACGTGGTAATATGTTCATTTCGTGTAGAAACGCGTGTTTTAAAGGTATGTTCATCCCTAAATTTTTTGAACAAGCTTGTAAAGCCAACCCAAATAAAATATTGATATTAACACAAGATTTTACTTACTGTAATGTGCCCTTAATAAATTATCGGGTTCTTTCAATTCATTAGCCATGGTGATATTGGTATCTTTTACCAATGTTTAGCCACACAAATTTATATAAAATAGAAGACAATAAGGAATGTTGGAAAACCACTCGTAAGAGATGTATTTTTTAATTCCTGTAAATAAAAAATATATGAAATATCCACATAAACACTACTTACAACGTACAACCGATAGCCGGCGAGACTGCGCCAAGTCAAACGTCAAAGTCAATTTTTTAATCGGTACTACCAACCGTCTCACTACAGCTGTAATCTCACACTTACCAAAATATTTCGTTTAACGCTATACCAAAATTAATATTTTTTTTTTTTGCAAAAATAAAGTACTTAAGTATATTACAAACAGTCTATGTCTATAAACCAAGTTTAGCCGAAACAGCACCTTTACCGTGGTATCATTTATAATTGACAGTTAAATATTTTAATGTTGTTTGTTCCATAAAATATTTTTCACGTTTATAGGCAACGATTTAGAACCTGACTATTTAACCAAGTACTAAAAAATATTACACAATATTTATAAAGTAATTATTATATTTATTCTGGTATATAATAATGCACAATATAATAGTAATAATAAAGGGTACATATTTAGAAATATTTAGTTACCTTTCAAAGGTTGAGATTGGTTATCCTGTAGTACCAACAAAAACAAAAGTATAAGCGGATTTTTTATGTTATTGTTTCAACACATATTACTGAATTTTTAGTCGTAATTGATGATTTTAACAGCAATTATTAATAAACAGCAAAAAACATAAAGATAAATGATTATTCTTTACCTGAGGTTGTTTTTTTGTTAAACTGCGATCTGCGAATGACATTTTATCCCAATTAAAGAGAGGTTTAATTGTGTACCTTTCATTGAAACTTCTGACTGACGTTCTTTACCTTTTGCAAAGCCTTTATTCATTAGACGCTTATAAATAAAATATTTAAAATAATATATTACTTACTTTCTAGTTTTAGGTGACAAATGATTAAATATGGAGATATAAATAGTTTTTATTTGAATAATTAATTAGTAAATTTGGTCTCAGCTGTATATTAATAAAACTTTTCTAAGTATTCATTTAACTTCACTAAACTACTTATTCACATAAAAGTAACACAATAGGGTAATAATATTAAGAAGAAGAGCAAAGGTACTCAACGTCGACATAGTAGTTCTATTAAATTCGTAATTGCTTCCTCTTTCCCTAATATGGCTAACGTGTAGTTATTATGACCCCTATTTCGGTCCCTAATTACGTTTCATTTAGAGTCTTAAATGCATTGTAAATTTATAATTTGTATGAATGTATTATCGAGCAAAACAGTTTTCTTATATTTTTTTGTATTACATTCACGTCTATTGTTTTAAATTTAATAATACGGAATTTAATAATAAGAGGTTTATGTTTTACAAAAGACTATATCTTTATTATTTTCATTAATTTTATTTCATTTAATTTATTAATAAGCTAAATAAACAATAAGGTTTTCTTTGTTAAATATTCTTGACTCGATTCAAATTAATTTTCGTGGTTTGCATTTTCTGTTCTGATTTTTTTAATTTGTTTTATGGATTCACTGTTAGGGACGAAAATGTTAGGCATACCGGGATCAAACCTCTTCTAATTACAATGTCCTGTGCGGTTAGGAACAACGGAACTGGTACTCCTCTTATCAATTAAAGTAGTGGTACTAGAATGCCATCACACGGTCTGTCTACTTTCTAGGAAACTTTAGACTATTTTAGAAACATTACGGCTCCCGTCTATTGGCCGTATTTGATATCTTAAACCTTTCATTTGTAAATGTATTACTAGCGGCGATCTTGCTTGTTGAATGTTATTTTTTATAAATTAATAATGCACGTTTTTTACATATATTGTTATAAGTACCTATACCTTTTACAATTGTATTGTATTTTTAATTATTTTTGAATACATAGTTAAATATAAACCTACTAGTAATTAATTGCAAATAGATATAGTTTCATGTCCTAATTTTTATGCTTCAACTTCTATTCTATAGAACTCTTTCCATGTTTCGCCGTCGATATGTATCTACCACTGTCGCTCTATATACGATGGTCGATGACATAAATCATAAACCAAACTCAAACAAAACTCTATAGTTATATTAAATATGTGTAGACGCTTTTATAGAATGCATAACTCAGTTCCTAAATTATCTAAACTACGAGCGCTTTCAAAACTTTTAATGGAGTCAATTTGGCTTCGTATTCAAAATACTACGTACGAGGTAGACCAGGTAAGCAAGATTTATATAAACATTAGTACGGAACCTTTATAAAAGTTATTTATGCTTTTTGTTTCCTCTCTTACCTATAACTTAAACAACTATTTATTTCTATAGATAATGTTATGATAGGGCTTAGTATTTAATTAAATAAAGATTATTATTATTGTTATAACCAAAGCGTGTTTTTTTTCGTAGTCCAATAACATATGCCCAGATTCCAACTGATATAAGCTAAGGCGTGGGTCTATGTGTTTAATAATAATTATTACGTTATTAAAAAAATATTTAAAAAGACTTCATGTAGTCTGCTATGGCGTTTATTTTGATTAATCTATCTGACGTTACCAGCTGTTGTAGTCGTTGCAAGACTGGTGGGCACTGGTCGCGTCGGAATAAATTAACTAAAATTTTAAAAAACATTAGCTAAAGCTAATAATTAAAGACTTTATTACAATATTTATTCGTATCGTCACATAATTTGATGCGGTCCAATTCCCTCCTCATATAACGAACTAATTACAAATTTTTAAAAGAGGTATTTCTTCCAAATCGAAAATTTATGAAAAGCGTAAACCGCACAAATGCTTTTATTATTGTTATTTATTTTATAGTAATTATGTAATTCTTAGATGGTTGTATGCAAATGTGTAAATGTTTTAAAAATACGAATGTTCGTTTCCAAAATTGCTGTTTTCTAAAAAAATATCCAAATTCATAGGTAATCGTCTATTTTAGAAACCGATAAACTTTTACCACTATTTGGCACAATTTCAAACTCAGTCGTGTTTGGTGCAGCCTTCCTTTTTTATGGTTCGATTAAAACATGAAGCCGCTCTTTTAGTCCTTTGCACAATTTTATTTCGTTCACACAGAAACAGTGTGTTCGGAGCTAGATTTTTTGTCACATGGGCAAATAGAATGTAGTCTTCCACTATGCGTATGACCAAAAATGATTTATTGCTTCGTGAGCTGAATTGTTTTTATCGACACTTGCTACATGTGCAGGTACATTTTTATAGTCAAAATCAACAATGTACTCGTCACTATAAATTTATTTGTTAAGATAAAAAAAATAATTAACATTTGAATATAGTTATCGCTGCCTACTCCGATAAATCTGATAAAAAATCAAATCCAAGCCGTGAATGTATGTTAGTAGTGTGCCAACCACTCCGCCACAAACGAGAACGAATAATAAATAAATTGAGAAAAAGAAAACATCATAAAGAGTGTTAAAATTATGTTTCTATTGAGAGGCAAAAATAATGAAAAATGATTGAAACAAAATAATATCAATAGGTTAAATGTCATTTTAAAATATTCGTAAAGAGCAGTTTTGTCATTTTTGTGTCATTATTCAATATGCCATAGTTCAATTGGAGCGTTAACAATTTGGGTTGAAGGCAGTTTGGAACTTTTAATGGACCAATTTGGCTTTGTATTGAAAACAGCCGTTCCTACTCGTAGGAAGCAACGAATTGAAAGCTTAGAAGAGTGGACTTCACCTCTAAACGATTAAACAATATACCGTTAATTTACCAATTATTTTTTTTTCGTGTAGGTATTTTTAAAATAACGAATCAAATAATATAATTTAATATAATCGAAAATATTCCTTTAAGAAAGTTGGTAAATAATAATAACAATATACTAAATGAGGGAATTCCGTTCTTTCAACCTGGACTTTGCTCAATAGTCACATAAAGCAGTGGCGACTGCTGCCAGCAGATATCCAATCTTAATATCACACGCAGTGCGATTGTACAGTGTCCATTTTTTTTATTTAATCTCATAATTCCTTTATATACGTATTTACGTTAAATATATTTGCGAAAACTCAAAGTGTAAAAATATGCAATAATAAAATGCAGTTATAAAAGCCAGAGAAAAAGAGATAAATATAAAAAGTTGTTCATGCAAAACATAAATAAAACTTTCTGCGGTACACAAAGTTTATGTCAGGAATTTTAACATGTGTTTAAAATATAATAACTGGTACACTCAACTTTAATTCACGCACCATTTTCGAACACATTTTCGCGCTTAGCACCTTTCCATAGGTACAGTTGAGTGCAAACACATATCATCATAAAACTCAAAAATACATATTTTGAAGTGAAACATTATTGTATGTGAATGTACATGCAGTTTATTGTACTGAAACATATTAACTACTATTACATACATAAGATGGGTTTCGGGTTTCCACGTTTTCCGTTGCCGAACGAATACATTCCATTAAAAGTTTGAAAATGTTTGTTTACATGTTTGAAATCTCGTTGAAGTTAAACGATTTATAATAGTTCCCTCAGAGCTTTACTTAACAAAATTATTTGTCATAATTACTTGAACTACAAGCAAATTCCGAGTGACAGGAATTGGGACAAAATTATGGAAATGAACTCTCAAACTAAATGTTTAACAACTGTATTGTAATAACTAGGTATACAATTATGAATATAAACATTATTCCTTTTACAAATTTATTATGTGTTATTTATAAATATTGATTTAAGTAATTTTGCTGTATATATATATAGAAAGCGACAGATGAAGAATACCCGATGATCGAGGCGAGACTGCCTTTGTAAAAAGAGAGATTACTGGTTCTCCATATAATCTACGTACCCTGTAACAGAATTCCTAATATTGTACAAATTATGGCATATACAATGATATACAATTTACAAATAAAATGTTCTTAGTTACCTCGGTTAGAAGTACACTCGTGGTCTAATTAATTCCTTGGTAGTCAATTTGCCATGCAGCATTAAATTGCTCTCATTGCTCCGTACTACTCGGGTTTACGGGATCAGCAGTTCTTACCTAGAAGCGACTTATTTGTTACCTTCCCACTGATTTCAGTTTCCATACGATTTATCCCATTCTCTCGCATGCCGGATTTGAGGCTGAGTACAGAATAATTTCACGGATGCTTTGTTACTTCGACGTATAGCGCGTATGAGGATAAAGGTTACCTTTAATATAAATTGTCTTCAAGGAGCTTACTAAAATACTAAACTATATAGGTACTATTGCATAATAAATATTTTTAACATATACTAATCAAAAATTAATAGTTATACCTACCTATATTTGTCTAGGAGCATTTCGGGATTAACTGTTGCTCATTTGTTAGAAATTACTTTTCGGCAATTGTTCTAAATTAGTTTCTTATGTGTTAAATTGTATTACTATTGTTATTTTTAAAGCAATAAAGGATTTATTCTTATAAAATCAACTTAGTAACGTAATTGTTGGCCGTAGACACTTTTTTGGATTTTTGAGAGATTCGTTCGTACCCTCAACCACTAGGCCAGGTCGCTCTTCACATGTGGGCTACTGTAAAGATATGGCGATCTAGATTGGAATAGATTACCTTTGAGAGTCAGTTTGATGCAGCAGTGGTTCAATTTGTTTATTTTTTCAGTTTCCTTTGGGAACGGCAACTAGATCCAATTTGCACACTGTTTGGTCAGCGAATGAGTCATCGTTGCTGAATTAACTATTCCGTTTCTACTTGTGCATTTAGTTCTTCCGTACATAACTTTATAAGAGTTCTACTGTGGTATTTTTATATATATAAAATCTTATTAAATTCAACTAAAATTTGGATCTATCAAATAGTACTCAATTGGATTTAATCCATATTCAGGTGTGTAGGTTAAAGATAAATTATTTAAGTGGCTAGCAAACTTGCCGGGCGAAAGTAATTCAAACAAAGTAGATAAAAGTTGCGACGCTAAGGAAGCGATTAAAAGAAAAATTAGCATTCTTTCAAATTAATTACTCTCATAATAAAAAGTTTTTACGAGGAAATATAAGAATTTAATCCTTGTATTTTAAGGAATACCTGAAGTTTTGTCCTATAGTCTATATTTAAAAATTATTGGGAAATATAATTAATTTTATATTAAATAACTGACATGTTTTGATATAAGACTTTTTAGTAGATCGCATTTACGCATTGGGTAGAAGGATATTAATTTATGACATTTCAAAATCCAAAAGCTATTATTCATCTGCATACTGTTAATATCAACAGTCATTTATGCTAAAGATCATTTGTCAATCAAAACGAGCAACTTGGTAACTCATGATAGATTCTGTCATGCCTAAGAACGGGACGTGAGTAGCAATAATATTTGATGTTAGTAGATTTATTTTAAAATTAAATATTATTGTTATAAAATTAATAAAGCTTATGCCCAATTTTACGATTTTGTTTGATCTGGTTCATTGTAATATTAACATGAAAAATAAATATGAAATGCGTACAGCAGCTGTACGTCAAAACCACGGCCTGTAAAAAACTGTCGTTTCACAAATATTGGCACATCGCCATTTTGCAGTTTAAAGCCTGTGGTAAACGGCCTTTCCATTATTTAATTCAACAAGCATCGTATTTGCGCCAATGCCAAAATATATTATGAAAATTCAATAATAATTGAAAATACGTGCAATGAAATGCATATTATCCAAATGACGTGATATTCAGCAGTGTTGGTGTTTATTAGCCTTAATGCAGGTACATTCAATAAAAAATATGTAATCATATGCTTCCATATTTTGATATTATTATTATTATTACAACAGTCGCTAGATGCAAGTATATTTATTAGATGTATTATTTACACTAATTTAAACTTATTATAAAAAAAATGTTCAGCGCCTCTGAAAAAAAGTTGTTCACACATCTGATTTATGACCAATAATTAAACTATTTATTAATTGTTAAAAAGCAATTTTTGGAATAATAAATTAAAACAACATTGTTTTATTGTTTATCATTTCATTGTTTATATATGTAGATTGTAGGTATTTAAATATAATTTAATTAAAATATTAAATTTATAAACAATAGTAACTAAACACATTAACATAAGAAATTGTTCGAATAGCTCTATGAAACCAACATTATCATTACCGCTTCCTGTGGTGGGTTTCAGGGAATTTCCTCTAGGGCTATGCAGTCAAACTATTCTAGTTCCTTGTGACAGCGTTCACGTCGCCGCGGTATGCGAATGCCGACGTGCGAGCTACGCAGTGAGGCATGCTTTGTCAACAACGCCACGCCCGTTCGGAACCACAAGCGTTGAATTTTGTACAGCTCTGGCATCTCACGTATTTTCTTAACTTGTAAACTTTGTTTTTGTTTAATGTATTAATTTAATTTGTATAATATCTAGTGATTGACATGTTTTAAAAGATAGTAAACGTAATATTTAATTCGCATAGTAACCAAAGAAAGCAAAGATATGCCGTGAACAAAGGTCTGTTAAAGATTAAATAATACCTAACCAAACAAACAAATACACTTCTGACAAATTGTTTCGACCATTTCCCCCATTTATTCTGAAACAGAAAAAACATTAGTGAGCAGAATCATCAAGTAGGCCGAAACGAGAGATATATTTGACTGCCAGGATCCATCCTATAAGTAGTGTCCTACTTGAGCGCTTTTGTCCAATCCCAACATGTTTACATTTAATATTAATAGGTAATTATAATACATTTAGTTTTTGTTCTATATAAATGTTCTATATATGAAAATGAAAAAATATATTATAACATCCCGTGTTCATTTTGTTAGAAAGCGTTAGAACATTTTTATTCAAGGCAGCCGATTTATGCTGAGAAGCTAAATATTCGCCCACGTAGGACAAACACAGGACTCTGACAACAGTTGGTCGTCTCATTTAACACTTATTTGATTAACAGTGTATTGTGTACCATTAACTAACGATGACATAGTCGACAAATCTATTTTATATGGTTATAATGCGGTGTTACTGATCATATAGATATTTGCTCCAATATAATTACAACGAAACAATGATTTATCTTCATTAATACAATAATAAATATTATTTATTGAAAACATTGTACTTTCAAAAGTGCATTGACTAGGACTAGAAAACTCCTGTGATGAAGAAAATAATTATATAAAATAAACAATAAATAAAATACAATAAAAGCATGTTCTTAATAAAATTAATATAAAGCAAAACATTGATACTATTATAAAAAGATACATTGGTAATAATTTTAAACAACATGATATAAAATTAAAAAGTAAAGCCAAAAGTTTACAAAACAAAATTATTTATTATGTAATAAAAGGTAGTTTCATAAATTGGCTGTCGTCCATGACGCGGTTCAAAAACAGTTGTAATTGGCGCTGCCATAATTTAATTGTGCAAACGTAGTGTTTGAGCTGATGCCAGAGAGAACAAATTCAATAAAAGTTCTAGCCAGATACGACCAAAATCATAGCCATAAATTTTCATACCAAATAAAATTCTATAGAGTTTTATTTTCTTATTAATATTGATTATATTGATAAATATTTTAAAAAAAGCATTACACCATCTGCTTATTAAAGCTTTTTTTGCTGTTTGGTGTTATATTTTTGCATATTCGGATCCGTAGAGACCCAAATGTGAAAACATATTACCTTATTCTTGTGATACTAATCGGTAAGATCAACAAGAAGCAAATGTCTCTGATAAACCTTAGATAAATTTTCTCGAAAAATATTGTTTTATTTTATTAAATTACGGTAATTTAAGGTACCATACCCAATATATAATATTTTTACCGTATAGCTATAGTTTTTTTTTCAGTTTCAGATGAAGGTTCGACAGGCTTTAATAAAAAGTTCCAGTTCCTCTGTTCCACACTCTAGCGACAGATCACATAAATAGCAGTCAAAGTTATGAAATGCTCTCTACTCTCTTATTATAGAATTTAAAAAATCATAAAGCCAACTCAATAAGTGCAGCGATGAAAATGTGAGAAACTGGTAAAAGTTACAGAAGTTCATGTCAGCTAAACCTGTTCCTTTTCCAATATTCGCTTGGCCGCATCACGTCAAATTAAACTTCTTTACCAAGTGAAGACAGACAGTCAAAGTACTTTAAAAATAGTCACTCTAAAGCGGGCATTCATGCAGGATTGACGTATAATATATCTATCTTAAAATTTTGTGTAAAAATTTGACTCAACTATTTTACGATTCCTTTTTTGTTTACTATTTAATTTCATCTACTATATATTGTTTATCTACAATGCAATGTTGATCTAACAATTTGATAAGATATATAAAGGTGTTTGATACGATAGTCATACGAATTTTAAAATAGTACTGTTAAATATAAGAGGACTAAACATTATTAATAACATAAGTAAAGAAAACAAAATAGCATATCATGCTTACATGTAATCAGCATGTATTTACCAAAATCATTGTCGTGGTGACACATAAAATCGATTTCTAGAATACTTTTATGAACTGATTATATTACAACAGTTAATCATGATATGCGACTATTTATATAAAAGTGAGCAGATAATATTAATCATACTTCAGAATATCTGTGACTCTTTAACTGATATCACGTGTTTTTGTAATAATTATATTTTAAAAAATGGTTAGAAAATTATACTACGGTGATGGTAAAGGCTACGGTGAGGGTTTGCGATATCTTTTGCATTATGGTGGTTTGAAATTTGAAGATATTAGGATTCCAACTGCCGAATTTCCGAAATATAAGGAGACTTTAAGTAAGTATGCTTATACAGCAATATCTCAAGTTATTCTCGACTCGAAGACTTTATGTGACTTGCAATCGTGTTTGTTTTTATTTTTTTTAAATTAATTAAATATATTCTTTTAAAAAAACATTTAACTAATAAAACAAACTCGTTTGTAAGCTGTAAAGCGTCTTTTAATTTAAAAAATAACGAATATTGTTAAATTAATATTTTTTTTACAGATTTTCCATTCGGTAAAGTCCCAGTTTATGTTGAAGACGATAGAGTTCTTCACCAATCCCAAGTAATCGCAAAATATATTGGTAAACAAATAGGTTTAGTGCCTTCAGATCCATGGGAAGAAGCTCAGCTTGATACAATACCCCATACATTAGCTGATTTTGCGCGAGGTATGTATTTATTTGACTGTAAAAAATGAATAAACTACTTTCTCACTGTTTCTTTAGGGAATTTGGTAAATATTATTTTCTTAATATCATTTTAGAATTTCGTAGTTACATGCAAGAACAAGACCCCGAAAAGAAAGCCGAGTTAAAGGAAAAAATTCTAGGAGAAAATTTTGACTATTATTTCTCAAGATTTGACAAGCAAGTTGGAGAAAATAAGGGCCATTTCGGGAAAGAGGTAATTGTTTTGTTTTAACTATTTGTTTTTTAAGATTTAGTTATATTTTACGTATTCCCTTTTAGTTATCATGGGTGGACATCACATTCATAGCCATGCTCGGAACATTGAAAGATTATATTGATATTGACATCAATAAATACAAGCATTTGAAAGCGTTAGAAACAAAAATTCGTGGTCTTAAAGGAATCAAGGAATATATCGAAAAAACTGAAAAATAATTTGATTTTAAGGTTTATAAAAATAAACAAATAACTGTATTTATATATTTTTATGTTTTAATTCATAACTAAAGATTTAAATACAAATACTGGCTTAATGAGTTAATAATAATAACTATATATACATATATACGATACCCTGTCCCTAATTTAAAATATCACACCCAATCTCGATTTTGTGTATGAGCGAAAACAAATGCAATCACGCAGAAATATCTACAGACAGTTCTCATTTCCCATCTCGTACAGACTGTGCGATCCAGGTCCAGGTTGATAAGGTAAATTCCTCTCGAAAAGCCATACAATTTTAGAAATTATACCAACCACAATTCCAAATAGAGATTTATTATAGCCGCATGCAACCTATATAAATCGCAACATCCTTCGTATGATATAGGTAGTAAGCGTCCATGCTTCACTTCCTGCACCGTACATTAGTTTGATAACAATTAAGGCTAAAACCTGAACTAAATTCTCGTACTCGTAAATTAATATTAGTAATAAATTAGTTATCATCTTTTATTTGGGTTTAACAGCTACCATTTTTTTAATTTTTAAAAGAACTGTTTAAATAAATACATCAGTAATTAGCTGATGTTTTAAAGATTAATATTTTTAATAGTAACCATGATTGGGCAAAACGTAAGCGAGATAAACTCAGTTGTAGCAGGAAAAAACTCTAAATAACACACGTTAAAATGTGAAGAAAATTATATTATTTCGATAGAAAAGGTTACGCTGAAGGTACCTTTTGCATTATGGTGGTTTTGAAGATATTAAGTTCACTTGGGAAGAATTTTCTAAATTTAAGGAAAGCCTTAGTAAGTTATACCTATGTAGACATTTATCATTTCTAACATAAATATATCTATCTATACAAATTAAATTAGGTAACTTTTGAACTAACTTTTTTTGTGGGATAAATTAGTATCAAGGTCACGAGTTATCCGCGTGCTCAATTGAATAAACATGACACATTTACTCACACGGCCTTGACGCTTATAAATTCCAAAATAGGACTCTTTAGATAACACATTATAAACTAGTTTTTATTCACTAAAAAGCAAATAGATCAAAGTTTTAAAATTGCTATTAAATCTTATTATCTAATAAATAAATATTCTCTCATAGTTTATTAATCAAACCAAACCAGACATATAATAATAAATTGTATATATCAAAGGATATTGCAAATATAATTTTCATAACTTTTTTAGATTTACCTTTTGGTAAAGTCCCGATATATGTCGAGGGCGATCGCGTTTTAAATCAGTCACAAGTGATACCGCGATATATTGGAAAGCAGGTGGGATTGGTGCCCACTGATCCATGGGAAGAAGCCAAAATCGATGTCGTACTGTTTTAGATTTTACCAACGATACGGATTTTTATACGTAATATGACTATATTATTTTGATTATATTTTAGAATATTTAAACTCAATAAAGTTGTAATATTTATCAACCACTCGTATGTATTATCAGTGATAAATGTTTGTATACTGATTTTTTTATCTTTATTTGTAAATGTTAAAAATTCATAGAGATATATTTAATGAAGGGCACAAAGAAAGTAAGAAATATCATTCAACAAGACATTTTTCGGCTTACTATTGCGTTTATTTTTGATTATTTTAATCCGACGTTTCGATAGGTTTGTAAAGAAGAAATTGTTGGAAGAAACGTTAGATTTGAAACTACTACCTAAAAATATTAGGTAAATTTCTACGTATCTATGGAGAAAAAAATATGGTGACATGTAGTACGTCTATAATATTCCCCTTATATAAGGTAGACCGTTACCGCAGAGAAATGTCTGCGGGCAACAGTCGACACTGTTGTGCTTGTGTGAGAAACCAAAGCACCTAGGTTGGCAAAACACTATCGTCAAGGTCCAATTCGATATACGATGAGCTTCATAATTAAATACGAATATATTGTTTATATATTCTCTTGATTTTCAGTTGTCATGAGGTAACATAACTTTTATGGCTTTGTAACATACCTACAATAAAAGATTTTCTAGAAATCAATATTGAAACGTATCCAATCACCGCTTTGGTCACTAAAGTTCACAATCTGAAAGGAATCAAAGAGTATATTGCCAAGAGGAATGCTTGAAGACCGCACAATCTCAACAAAAATTTCGTTTTTCTCATTTTTTTTACATAGGTAATATAAATAAGTTTATACCGGATGAATCCCTTTACAGTTTTCACAGAAGAAATCATTGGTAGTCAACTGGCAACGCTAGTTCTATTTCAAAACGATAAAGTCTTTCACTCGCTGTAGTTACTACATATGACCGCACTCACTCATTATTATTTTGACATTACTTTCAAGGTGATCTCGAAAACGATTCGGTGACTGGGCTAATACAGTCATTAACCTGCCTCTCTCTTTAGTATTTCATAATATTATTTAATTTTATTATTATTATTAATATTTCCTTCATAAAGTCATTAAGTGTTGTCTGCAGCAAAGTGCAAAATAAAGGGCAATAAATTATATGCAGTTTACATACGTTGTGTTCCATATACCTGAGTTATATTCAATTAGTCAAGGATATACTTTTTAATTGAGGTAGGTATCTCGTACCAAAGTAAATCAATTAGTGTGCGAGGCGGGGCGGTTGCTTGTAAATTGATTTAGTAACCCACTCTCTTTCTATACTAGGGTGGGGTATTTTTCTTACACCGTCGTAATGTGATTTCTTTTAATTTTTATTTTTGGTTTATTTTCTTAATTTAAAAATAAACATATTGGCCTATTTATTGGTTTACAAAACAAGAGATGTAGAAAAAAAGTACAAACCAAAATATCTTTTATTTTTAAAAATAACAGGAACTCCATTCGATTTTTAAAAATGTTACCTGAGCATATATTATAAAAATACCTTTATTTTATTGTTAAAATCGATAGGATCAATGATATGAATGTAATATCCCTAATAAACATTAATGAATAAAAAGTAGTTTTTGTTGTAAAATATAAATTTGTTAGTTTGTTTGAATTTTGTAAAAGTGCAAAAATAAGTATTTTGTATTAAATATGAATTTAATATTTATTTTCAATATAAATTATATCTTATACTTGTAACTAAAATTCCATTCAAACTGTTAGTTATTTTAATAATATGATATAAATTCTGTTATTGAACTATGTATAAAAATTGCACAAAAGATGTTCAATATCGCTTTGCTGATCTCCGTCACAATTTATTTCTCATTTCCGCGGGCGCCTCAGTGACCCCAGTCATATCTATAGTGTGTTGTGATTTCCTAAATATTTAGTAAATAATTTTAAATACTTTTCACATGTATTAAAACCTAACCAAATCAAAGACATATGAACTGTTTACAACTTTTTCTAATTATACTTTTAAAATACGCTTGTTCTATATATTTATGTTATGACATAATAATCTCAATATAAACTCATTTGATAAGAAAAAAAGACAAAATACGCGGAGTGAATGTTAAATTCGCACTAAACATTCATCCCTTAGATGCATAGAAACGCTATAGGGATACTGTTTGAAGCAGTGGTTTTAGCTCAAACGAATACTTTGAAGAATTCCTTATTTAACTTTCTTTTTGCGAATTGGAATTTATACAAGTGTGAAATTTGAATAGAGTATGTGATAAATATACCTATATAAATTATTATTGGTATTGTTACTTGTATTTGGATTGTAAATAAGTATTTGTTTTTGTATTGCTTTAACGAACGACACTTAGGCACGATATAAGACATCTACGAAGGCGATGACGAAACGTTAAAAAGTTACCTCTTTTAGTTATTAATTAAAGGACATGACGCTTAATAATAAATGCAATTATACTTATTTTCAGTGTATCACGTAGATTATTACTTGTTTCTTTCTCTTAAAATATGTAATCAATATGGTTGTAAAATATTTTTAATACGCAGATGGGAGATATAAAAAAAACAGTTGAAAATAAGAACTTTTAAATTTCATTATTTTGTTTTGTTAAATATATCTTTAGATACGAACACAAAGCATAGTGTAGGAATGTATTACCTACTGACATCAAAGTTTGTTTAGACTCAGTACTACAAAGTCAAAAACAAGTTGGCAACATGCAAACATTGAGGTTACCACCTGTACGATAAAACTGCATGAAACGAATGGATGTGGATGGGTTTGGTCTCTAAAGATTCAGGTAGTGTCTCATTCCGGCGTCTAACTTCCTGGGAATGTTAGATCCTTTACATTTTTATATTGGGTTTGGTTTATTTGTGTTTTGTTCAATTATAAAGTTTGTGTAAGTGTTAAAAATATATAATGTACATATACCTAATTATATTATAAAATATAGAAATAACTTTTTATTTACAAAACAATTAACAACAAATTTACTAATAAATTAAAATGCAAAATTTTAATAAAAAAAGTGAGATAAAAACAGAATAAAACCAAGAACTTCAAAAAAGCGATTTCTCTAATTAACTCGTCTTGTTTTACTGTTTTCCAGACACGTAGCGCTCACTAATAGGAAATGCAGATTAAAATTTATCTCAAATTATATTTAAATGTAGAAAATGATACACATGCAATTTGAAACAGAGAAGTTTCCTTTATTTATGAGAGAACTGAGTGAGTGAGTGGGTGATGCATGTGTGTATAGAAAGTACTATTATGTTAATACTCATGCTCTATTCATGAGCATTTTATACATAAATAAAGACATAATATAACGCTCAATTTACCGTAAAAAAATAATGTAGCAAAATAATTTAATAAAATTTGTGGTTACATATTAAATTAATCAGAGAACGCGTTAGAGCACGCTTGTGTTAAATCGCATATTAATTATTTTTGTTGGCACTGAAAATCAACAATTTTCACATAATATTAAGACATCTATATACTACATAGTTGCTAACTTTTAATATAATCACATATAGCTACATGTATAATATTATACGCGTACGTACAAAATATGAAAGATCTACTGATGCGCGTAATCTATCAATTTCATGTTTTACAAACCTTGTGAATGAAACGTGGATATATTATTTATTGTAACCTTTAATAATCACATTTACTATACATTAAAATTTGATCTAATCAGAGTCAATTAGAGACATAATAATGTATTTACTTATTGGAATATTAAATAAATAATAAAACATGGTGTTTACACAACAAACATGACGTGAGAAAATATCAGTACAAAATTACTTCTTACGAGAACTGACAAGGGTTACGAAAACAAAAGCAAGTTACCAAACTTAGAATATTGCTGTCATTGTTTTGTGATGTTAAAGGAACCTTATACCCTTGTAATGGGAAACACATAGATATTTGTGGTTATCGAATATTCGGGGTCGACCTCAGCGAACATCTTCCCAACAAGAATTGTTCTAAATTATCACTTCGTCCACATATCTATAATATTATTCAAAATAATTCTTCTGTTACTGCAACTCTTTGGAATTTCCCTTGCGTAATTTTGTTGGCTGTGGATGATGGTGTTATAGGAATTATGGTTATGCGCGTAATTGTAGAATTTGGACCATTATTTCAACAATGGATCTTTGGTGTCGTATTATGCATTGTTTCCCATGAATTAAGCAAAATTGTTAATTTATATGAATTTCTGTGTTTAGTAATTAAAGACTCAACATCTAATTATTTGAATAATATCAGCTTGTTCATTTAAATTTGATAGTCAAAATCAGCACTTATATCCATCTAAAAATTCAAAATACTCTAGTTGATAATTCGTCTGACGAGTTCATTTACATGCAACACGAAATAAAGTGAAGTCAGGTCTCCTTCAGCGTAAATCTCGTTAGAGAAAACTTTTGGATGGTTATTGTTATGTACAACAGCCGCACGATAACTAGATCAACAAGTTCTCAGACTAAAAACCAATTTAAGGTCATAAAGGGAAATTTGTACCAAACGGCTCACTTTCTGCTCCATCATTCGATGGCTTCAAAGGAGCTCTCAAATTAAGCTTACTAGGGCGTAAGTGGCCGCTTCCAGTAAAATATTATAGCAAGGATTTTTAATATTCTCAAGTACATTATTAACGAAGTCTCTAGTAAATTATGTGAGCGGAGTTTGAGATCAGTTCAAACGTCTTTGTTATTGTAGGTCAAGTATGTAAATATACGAGTTTTCGATTAGGTTCTCAAATGAGGAAATTCTTATTACCTTATATATTTAGGGGGAAAATATACGAAATAATTGAAAGACTCAACGGAAATTTCTCAGTAACATATGGGTACTTGTAATAAATGTTCGTTATCATATTTTATAATTTATTACGAACAAAGCAAGGTTTGTTTCTATATGTACGAGTTACGCGTTTGGCCCGATTCATGGGGAGCTCCATTTCGGTTGTCGGACCGCAGAAAACATATTTATTTTATCATGGAGTTCATGACAAGGAATTTATTATTTACGACTTTATTGCTTCTCGAGTTTTGAACTGACTATATGTTAAAGTTAACATTAAATCAGAACACTGGAATTCATGAAGCGGAACTTGATTAATATCATTTATATCCGTTCATTCATCTCACGTCTATACAGTACTCTCCTAATAGAGGCTAGCGAATAACCGGGAAAAAGGAATAACAAATTTGCCTCAGCCCAAGAGTGATGGACAAATTTCCTGGTAAACGGCTTCTTCCGCGCCGGGACTATTTGTCTGAATTTGAATCGCATTTGTTTCCAACGAAATTTGTCTCCTAAGCCTCCGGGACATCACTTGGGAATGCCCTGGGTTTCGACCGTTTTAATTGAATAAAGCCCTTTTTACACCTTAATATTAGTAAAACCACCCCGAAGTATCATTAAGAGAATAATAAGCTCCAAATTAGAAATATTTGTAAATATTTGAAATGTGACGTCAACTGACGTCGGCGATCCACTGTGAAAACGTGTTCTTTTTCCTATGTTCCTTTAAATCTAGAAGTATTTGTGAGAATAACTGTACTTATATATGAATACAGTAGCTATTGTAGATAAGGTGGTACTTTTCGAAGTGGAAATCGTTGTTTATTTTCTAATTTTCCGGTTGTCTTCTCGAACTCTTAACACATTGGAGTGATGCTTTCACTCTGTACTCGTGATATTCTCTTATATAAGGAATTTCAACATTGATTTATTATTTAGAATGAAATAAACAAAACAGGAATGCCAATAACATCGTTCCTTTAAACAGAGAAACATAAAGTATTTTCATAGAGAAATTTAAAGATTTATATATTTGGTTTTACTCGGCTTTAAATAGACAAAGAAAATAACAAATAATTTAAATATCTTAAAGTAGTGGGACTCTTTTAATACGAAAATGATTTCAGGAATTATTATTCTCATTCTGCAATATAGAACTTTTAACAAGAAAACTTGGAAGTGTTCGTCGGAAACAATGTTCAACGGAAGTTATTATACCAGCGAATAAATTCTGATCTTTCAATTCAATCGATTAAGCTGAACTCTTTTAAAAATTACTTTGAGACTAATTAAAATATATTTAAATTATATACGTTATAATTATTAATAGTAGCTCTATCAGTTAAGCACGCCTGTGATTTAAATTACGTTTAGTTTGAAAGATTATTATTATATTATTAATTAACCAAACTCTATAATAGTGCAAATTGAACTTTATCTGAAGGTTAAGAAATAAAATATTTAATAAGCACAGTTACACCCCATCTGGTTTCGGCAATACTCTATCAACAAAAATAGTCACGCACACATCTTGTGATAAATCGACTCTCGCACTAATTTCGTTTGACATATCTTCTTTAGTATATTTAACTCAACGACTATTGTTATATTATAACTGTATACGTAACAGAAGTCAAATTTGAAGTCCTTGTAATGTATAGGATAACTTATTTAAGGAAATACATATAATATGACATTGTATAAAATACATTATTATTTGGTATCGAAGAGTTAGTGCTCAACCACTGCGGTTGCAAGTTTCTCAATTTCGAACTAAGTTAGCGGTAAATTTGCCTGTCTACCAAGCAAAAGTTCTCTTCTTCTTACTTGATACAGATTGATAATGGAAGACACGTCATTTCTGAACCAGATTTACATTAAATGTACGAGTACTATACTCTTTTTTTTTTCACAAACAATTTATCAATTTCTATAATTTATACATTTGTTTAGCGAACTTTTAATTCAATTTTTTTTAAAGTTGTTTTCAACGCTTCCTCGGGTATCAGATCTAGGACCCTTCACTGTATCAATCATCTATATATCAAGCGTTTATTTCTTTTTAGGTGAACCTCCGAACATTCGTATATAATATAGGATGCAGTGAATGATAGAAAATTAACCTCAAATATTTAAAGATAAATACATTACGAGTGTTTGATTTAGGCTCATTTAGAAGTATCTGTTTAGGCTGATCAATCTTGCACAGATTGTCACAATAATGGAGGCAATTTATCTTACGTGAACGATCTACCACGGATCTGCCTACGTTCGTGTTTATTTTTATCCATCAACGTTTTATAGGGTAGGGGATAATTTTACGCGCACCCAGTTCATAAATATTAATGTTTAGAACAATAACTTTATTTTAGTGCTTTAATGTGGATATTTTAAATTAATAAATAACCCGAGTAATTGCCAATTATCATTTATTTATAATATAGCTATAAAATTGATTGCTATATATATACTACTAATAAGTACTATTATCTAAGAAGGATAGACAGACAGATAATAGCCTGATGTCTAGCCCAGTCCACCATAACCTGGAGTTCACCTCATCAACTGCTGTAGTCCAAATTCGTTTCATCAATCCGGTATAGCGGAGCCATAGTATCTCCTTATTAATTGCACTCTTACCAAACAGGCTAAATGTGTTCGCATGTCGTGTAGTTGATATGATATTGATATCAACTTTTTTAGAATGTGGAAACTTTTTTTAAACTACCAACCAATTTAAAACACTTATGACACTGTAAAACATTTTAAAAGCGACAAGCGAAAGCGATGCACCACAAGATGTCGGATTGCTTGCAGCCAGCAGGAAATGACTAGGAAATTGCCCCATTATGCTTGCAAATCGTGAGCTGCATTCGAATTACTACTTATGCTCGTAATTTTACATAGCTTTCTTTCTAGTGACAAGCTTAAAAGGGCTTTACGCATTGTCTTTCGTCCGCTTTACCGGTAATGGACAAAGAATCGTTAACGGCTTAGCTATGTAGTACCCAAGTAGTAAAACTTCGGTTCACCTTTAAGAAAATCATCCACAAATTTATACTTGTATATGAAGGTTATAAAAAAATATGATAACAATAATTAATAAAATCTTCACAAAATTCTGCGCAATTAAATCGTCTAAGACATTGTAAACATACACGTGTGAATTTTAATCAACAGTTATTAGCAATAAGTTACTTTTTATTTAATCATTCTTTTACTCTTCTGAATCAAATAAATATAAGTAAAATACTTACGGCCTCTATGGAGATAATTATAATTAGTCTCCAAGTGATGTATATGTTAAGATGCCTTATATAATGTGTAATATTAACGACATTGGATTTAATAATACCTACCTAGTTACATGCAGCTTCTCACCCCTCGTGTGCCGCTAGTAGACACTGTCACCACCCCTCGACAAAACAAATAATGCTCGTATCTCTGTGTACACAGTCGTTAGCGGCGAGACAAATTGAATTTTATTCAATAATTAATTCAATAGGCCATATGACTATTGTGGAAATTTTATGAGTATCAAATATATTACTCCTTTGTTTTTATAGTTAATTTTAGAACATTTTTTAAAAATTATTCTTATTTCAAATACAACATTATTAGTTGCAATATACCGCTATTTTCAAATGTAACATCGGTGAAGTAACCTAATTGCATTTCAGGTTCATTCTGTATAACAAAAAATATCTTTCCTTTTAATTTGGACATTACACGATCATCTCATTGTTTCAGATTGTATTTACTTATCGCTTAACTTCAGCGCAGTCTACATTCTGCATGTTGAATTATTAAAAAAAAGTGGTACAAGGTACAATAAAAGCATTTTCATTGCAAATAATACATCTAGTAATTAGCTACTAAACAGTAGTAGAAACCAATATTAAACGTACAATACAAGTGGCACGTGCGGTTTCTACCAACATCAAGCCTTTCAAGTGAGGTTAAGTACACTCTCCTCACTAATCGCCGTTGAGAGTGCACTCAAAGAAGAGTCCAAGTGTTCTTTCCAGAAACCTCGATTGCCCAGGAAACACGTTCCGATACGAGATAATGAATTTCCCTTAATTGGATTAGCGAAGAACAAAAGTACGCTGTTAATTATCTACTGCTCATTTTGTATTGCTTTCTGTCATTTTAATTCAAATCGTAGCGCTATCTCATTATACCTATAGATACATAAAATATATTGAAATGACTATAAAGATGTGTATTATATCTATGAAATGATAGAACTGATGACTATTATTAGCTCAAGCTGCTTACATCCCCTCGCATGAAGTGACGTTAGTTTGGTAGTAGCCAGGTATAATGAGCCGAGTTTTTCCTCTGATAGTAGTTGTATTCATTCATGGGCCGCTACCTATCTATATATCTAACTTGGCAGAACGTGATACAGGTAATTACGAAATTAATATCTGATCTCAATAATAATAGAAAGAAGGAATAGCGTGATTGCGGCGAAAAATCAATATGATAAAACGTGCAAATTCTAAGGACAATTTTATTTAAAAATATGTGTGTGGTTCCTTTAAGTAGAAACGTCACTTATTTTAGACATATTTATAGCAAAGAATTTAGTCAAAAGAAGTCCAGCTTGCTACAAAGTTATGGATTGGTACGCTTTGAAGTCAGCATAATAATGAGCGTAAATTTTTCTACATTATTTTTCGTTTGAAGTGTTTCTTTGTACGTATACAGTCTTCACGCAATGAATAAAAATGAAATATTCAGGTATTAGAGGGAAAAACAACGCAATAACAAAATGATGTTCGTGATTTCTTAAAAGGTATTAGACTTAACTTTCTATTATTAGATATGATTGAGCTTTTTTCAAATCGTGGATATTTTTTTATTTATCTTTACTGATATATATATTCTATACATATTACATATCATCAAATTTATGACCAGCCCAAACGTAATCCGTACTATACGTTTATATGAAAGCGTTCCCATATTGAGTGAATCTGTTTCTCCTATGCCACACAGCTCACGTAGACATATGTCACACCCTTAACTGACACATGCTCACCTAGTTGCTTCTTTTAATCATGTATTTTTGTCCTTAATCTACAAAACCAATTATGTACATTAATGTATATTATTTTTACTATTTATATTATTATCTCCTAAGCAAAACAATTTAGTTCAATCATAGATATATAATGGTATTGTGTATTTATTTTTCGGAACACAGGTCCTGCCCGAACGTGTCATACGAGAATCGTGACGAGAATATGTTAAGGGACCCCTAACATGTTTAATTTAATTGAACCCGAACAAACACGATCTCTAATTCACACACATTCAATGTTTGTGTACAGTTTCTACCGTTTAAGAAGGGCACTCAATATTTTAGCATGTAACCTTTCAGCTGACCGCAAAAGGTTAATAATATAATGTAGGTATAATTAGGTAAAATGTATACTCAGGTCAGATCATATTTAAAGCGTGCACTGAGTTGACAAGTATGCTAATGTATTTATCTCTCAGTTTCTTACATTAGCTCTCAACATTTGCCAAGAAATATAGACGGTTCTACATATAGTAAAATAATCTACATCCTTATGTCATTATTATTATAGACTTTAAATACATAACGACAAAAGCCTAAGTAAAAACTTTTGACCCTGACTTAATTTCATATGTATTGTATAATAGGGTAGTACTTATCTCAGGTGAGAATTATTATACAAACTCTGTGTAGGTTGAAGTGTATATAAGAATGTATATACATAAGTATGGGAATATTATCTTTGCAACCCGCAGAGTAGCGTGTTACGATACTTTCTGCCGTTAATTTGCTTAGTCTTAATGAAAGCAGGGAATGGTTGTGCTTTTATGACCAGATTCCACAATTAGCCGGGTTTTCATAATGTAGGAAAAGTATTAGAGCATGTTCTCGCTTCAAATGTTTTGTTTTGAGGAGCTGTATGTATTTTAATGAACAATAGCGTAAACATAATTAATATAGTTTTAATCTATCGATATTTTACCATTACCAAGTAGCCTACTTTAAAGAATAATTCCCGTTATAGGTCCGGAAATGTCGGTAGCATGAAAAACGGCGTCATCAAAAATGCAGCGCAACAGCAACGTCATGAATTATGGTCACTTCGCCTGCACCAAACATAAATATGGATGCTGCTACAGGACTTTTTATTTACTTTTCCTTATTTCCATTATTTTGCAAATTCTTGTAGAAAACTGTGGTTAAGATTTTTATTTTAAAATATATAGTTCTTTTTTTTGCATGAAAATTTATTTATTGACCTGTATTTTTATTGACTCGGAATGTCAATTGTTTCAACGTCAGTTCATTGTTGTTATTTGCCTATTGTTTGTGTTAATATTTTATTTTTTTATTTAAATGCACAAAAAGTATTCGAAGAATCAACAAATAATAATGCCCAATATTCTGCTGAATGCTGTCAAATGCTTTTGTTATGTTTACGTGATGCTGCTATTCCTGTTTTCACCAAAAACCTATTTTATATATTTAGATATACATTAGAAGCGATGTACACTGATGTAATATAAATTCTATAAAACTTCTAAATGTTAAGATCAACATAAATAATCGATCAAAGATATCAGTAGAATATATACCACCGAGGAAGGGAGAGGAACTTTTGTTCATAGAGTAAGCAATGTACAAAGCAGATGGGACACATTCAAAAAATCGAATTAAATAAAACATGCAACACTCGTAGCATAATAATTTTGTTCCCAGCGTCTTCTCCAATAAACATATATTGCATAATTCCATGAACTAATATGCACTATAATTTTCAACTCACGCAAATGGTATTGTTAAATTTTAGACAGATAAATCAAATTGCGTGAAACAAAAGCCTGTTACTAATATTTCAATGATTAAATTTACATTATAAACTAATTGAAAACGGTGAAATATACATTATGTATTACGTTTTAATAATGATGTTAAATGGACGAATCGTGTCGTTAGACATCCATTGGATGGAGGAACATTTTCAATTAATGGATTCTAACGTATTTTCTATGTATCTATTAATTATGTGTTACTTTTTTAAATAGTTTGAAGCTAGGCATGTAGTTAAGCTGTCTCATAGTACCTACATAAAAGACTGCGGGTGACGTCACCTCTATCCCAATAATGATGATGAGTTGAGTGTCCAGTTTAATTTGACAAATTCCTCTCTATACCAAGCTACTCCAAGTAAATACCAAAAAGTTTTATTTTTTTAATTATTACGTTTATATCAAATAAAATACAGAGCAATACTTATTAGAAAGACGATTTTCCTTCATTTAATTTTAAACGTAACAAGTAGGAAAATTTCGCTCATAACGAAGTTATCACGAAGACAAAATTACACCCTCATAACGACGTATAAATTAATTACGTTAATAAATTAATCATTCGAGTCGGTAAACAGGATGAATATAGTATTAAAATCTGGCTAATTTGCTTGAGAATTTAGAATTATTCATTCACTAAAGCCACATCGAGTTTCTACACTACTTCCTTATACTTATTTAAAAGCCTCTCTCAGAAATTAATTAAATGTGTCTCATGCAAACACTCTGGCGGAGGAAACACATGTAGTAAGTACCTATTATTATAATAATGTACTATAACGAAGTACTTTAGAGAATAAGACCTGCGTAAAGAGCGTGCGCTCATATTTGTACAGTCAGTCCCATAATTAAAGTAACAAATCTTACCTTTTGTTTTTTATTCACAATGCTATTCACATCTCACGTAATTAATTTAATATCCACACAAAGCTGTATTTAAGATTTAAAAAAATGGCAAATTCTTTTGAATAGGAAACGATCATTTATTTCTTCGATTATTCCCTAAATTATAATGAATTAATTAAAATTATTGTTTTGTTCGTGACTATACACGCTTACAATTTCTAAAGACTACCAAAGTTCAAGTGTATTTTGTTCTTAGAAATCGCAAGAGACTGTCTGATAATGGTGTTTCCCCATATCATATTAATGTGTTAGCGGATTTGAACGTATATTAGTTGGTTCTCATGCCCGTTTTCTAAACTTAATATTATGCTGTTAATTTTCTATTTGCTACTAATATGCTGTTATCTACACCTACTATTAACAAAGATGATAAGTAGGTGTAAAAACTTTTTTTTTAATGAACTGTAATAATAAGTTTATGGTTTAACTATTTCAAAAGACTTCATGTTATAGCTTCAGTCACATTCAAAAATTTAAATTAAATTGCTGCTATTTTCATATGTGTTTATTATAAAGTGTATTTCGACCTAAAAATAGAATTTAATTTTAAATTGAACACGGCTTCACCTGCAAGTTTATTGAAGCGTAATCTAAAGAATATCTCAACAATCGAGAGAGAACACTCGACTTTGTGAGAATCAATCGCAAACCAACGTCTGCGGATTCTTCAGACGAATTGTACTCACAATATCTCAAATTTTAATCTTCAAAAGTTACAAAATGAATAAATAATTTGTAATTATGTTCGCGAATATTTGTGATCGAAATGATAGTAAACAGCATACAGTCATTAGTTAAATCATGTTCGTGAATAATCTTAAATAATTTCGTCATCATAAATATTGTTAGGAATTGTGAAAAATGTAGTTTTAACTTTTTAATTTGCAAGTGCTGTGATTTCGTTAAATTACACAAAGTACCTAGTCTTTGTTTACAAATTCTACTCTAATAATCTGAGCATCCAGCACTGACACCAGAATGGGTGTTTTCATTGTGCATAATATTTAAAAATAAATAACTGTGTTTTCTCCTTTTTTACTCTTTTTAATATCTTTATACTTTCTCTTTTTAACTAAAATCAAATATCTTATATAATAGTAGATATCTTAGAGTAATTCGGGATAATTGGGTAATTGCGCGCATATCCAGGCTTACAACAGGAGTTGGATTATTGTTTAATTTAAGATATATTTCTAAACAATAATGTTTATAATATCGTGCCTGATTGAAATATGGAACCGTGCACGTAATCGTCCATGCGCATGCAGCGACATCCAACAGCACCTGAGTCGCCGCTATTAATCCGTACTCCATTGCAACGGGAGCTTTTCAAACTTTATTCATTGTTTCAGTTCGGGTGCAACGAGAGCGCGTTCCGAGCTGAGCTGAGAACCCAGCTTACTTTGAGATTGGATTTGTCTTTCAAAGTCTAATTCTTTACTTCTTTTCTTGAATTGAATTAATCCCGTTCTTTGTTGTGAAGTTTGGTCGTATCACGTTCACTTGTTCAATTGTTTCATTTTTAAACGGATTCTTTATTTAATTACTATCTGACAATGTAGATTAATTTTTAGGAATTTTTAAAGTAACATATTGTAACATTTTTTCTAAATGAAA
Source organism: Tineola bisselliella (assembly GCA_028551675.1). NCBI lineage: Eukaryota > Metazoa > Arthropoda > Insecta > Lepidoptera > Tineidae > Tineola > Tineola bisselliella. Next base: position 119,223 of record JAPWLS010001023.1, on the reverse strand, counting down.
TTACTTCGATTTTAAGTTATAATAAAATGACCCGTTTTGAAATTTTTGTGAGCCCTATTCGTAAATTCAAAATAACGTTTTGTATAACTTTATCATGTTAAATTTTAATAAAAGGATTAAAATTCCATGAATACCAAAATTCAAAATGTCTACGACACAAATTGTTGTTAAACTTAATATTTGCTCAAAATTTTGAAATTATCTAATGTGCCGTTTAATTTTGCTAGTCTGTAAACACTCGTCATATATTAGTGTTGCTAACATGAAAAATGTATATTGCCTGTCCAGAAATGTATTTATCGTAGTGGTAATGCCGCAAACTCCAGATTTACAGCCCCATATACAACTTTTCTGAATTTTAAAATGTCTATATTTTATTCATGAAATATATTAAGCAAAAAGTAACTAAACATTTTATTCATATTATTTGCGTTTTTATAATCTGCAATATTGTTTTATAGTGACCTGATATATGACTATAATCTATATGTTAAACTTCTTGAGCGTCTTCAGCAGACCGTTCTCTTTGACAGGGCACACAACTCTTATCTCACATACCCGGCTACTTCTAAGCCGTATTACGCTTGAAAGTGGTGACAGTAACCCTGCAATAGCATATTGGGTTAATAACTACCATCAGCCTACCCACGACTCTTAAAACCACTCATATTATGCCTATAGCCTATTGTATTTATGTTAGAATCAATTTATATTTAATTCAATTAAACACTTCAACAAATACCGCACTACTCGACGTAGTACTCGTGATATAAGATACTAAAGAGAATGCTTGGTTCGGACGCAAAAATGCTATTAATATGTTTAAGCTTATTATCATTTTTATATATTGTGTAATTAAATAAACAATTTATTATACACTTCATACATTTGGTTTATATTTAAAAAAAAATAAGGACAGCTTAAATCAATTAATTTTTCTTCAACAAATAATAAACGTCTGAATAAAGTACTGTTATTTATTCAACATTTTGTTGACCTCTTTTCTAAATATTACAAGAATGTGCATGAATCGAATTTGTATGTTAATACGAGGAACATCATTGTTTCATTCTCACGCACAATACCATTCAGACCAATTGTTTAGGTTTATTATTGTACCTATTGAAAGCGTCTGTCTGAATGCGTGTACTGGATTTGGTAGCGACGTATGTTATTTTAAGGCTACAATTATATTTTATTGTTTTTGAAAATTATCAACATATTTGTGGAAAATTGGACGAATATTCTTTAATACAAAGTAATACAACACCAGTATCATATGAGGACTGAAAACAACAATCAAGATACTAGTTTTTCCAAGTAAGAAAATTGTTGATTCATTAATATATTTATTGGTTAAAGTAAAGGCTCCAAATTTAGTGTGACTAATATAATATCCAAGCAATTTCTCACGCCAGCTTAGCGGAGGCGGCTGTTACCTACAGACATTTTTCCGTAGTATTAATTGTCTCCAGACTTATGGACCGCAACACTATTTTATTTATGCCTAGATTACTAGTTAATAATAAACAGTTGAACCATGTTACATGCAGCAAATTTCTAACTATAATTTTATAGTAGTCACCAAAAGTTTTCTATTATAATAGTCAAATTGTTTGCTAATTCATTCGAGTAGAGGACTGCCTCACGCATAGTTACTTCCTGTTTAAACTTCAACAATTCGCCCCTAATTCCATATCTTTACCATTACGAATAGATTTCATCTGAGTCTACGTCCCTTTGACGTCATTAAATTTTGCTGACCTCGTGTTTGTACTATCCCCCATCATATTTAAATTGAATTTTGAACACGTTGAAAGGCAAACAAAAACGATCATGGGAGCTCGCGAACTGTTTGCATGATGGAATTTTAATATGTAACTTTTAAATTGACATGAAATTATTTTGCTGAATGCAAAATTGAACGAATATGGTAAAGTCACTGTGATAATTGAAATTTATAAAATATGCATTTGATTTATTGATTCCGTTTTATAATTCGATTTTTGTTTATTATTATTATTATTATCAACTGTAAATAAACATTAAGTGTTATAATTAATAAGCATCAAGTTCTCATGGTATAGGGTTAAAAAACATACCAGTTGTAAATCACGCGGCATCCTCGTGAGAATCATAACTAAGTAACTCGTTACTAGAATCTCTCGTTTCATGCAGGATGTCGTCTCCTTAACGAGCTGTGAGCAAATAACTGCTCATGTGGCACACACGCCACGCGTCCTCGTCTGCCTACGCTTTATTTATCCAACACACAAGCTTCAGTTTTGAATAAACGATGAATAAATTTCCCTTTTAGAAAAGTGATATTGAAATTATTATGAACGTTTAGAATGAAGAGTGTACCGTTTTCAAGTGCGAGTTTAGTTGATTTTGTTTATCTGTATAAAATGTTATTTTGATAGTGAATATGATTTTTCTTGTCCATTCTTTTCTTCTAGTGGTCAACTTTTAATCTCTATTTACGACCCAATACTACTATTTTTATTTTATTATTTGTTTAAAAATAATAAAACTAAGGCCATAAAACGAATATGAGATAACGATACTGAAAATTTAATGGCTTTAAGCTTTTATTTAACATAGGTTATGTTTAAAGGGGAAAACTTTATCCTGTCTTCACATCTCGTAGGAAAAATTTCTAACTTAGCCTTTTCATAACTCTTGCCACGGTGAGAAGTAGTTGAAAACTTTTCTGCTGATTGTTGATCGTTTTCCGTTCAATAGCGTCATTCGAAATTTAATTTATTTTTAATTTATGTATTTTTTATTTTTAATAATATTTTATTTACTATTACTAATATGATAAATAATATGTTAAATAAGCCAGCGGAGATCGGCCTCTCTTATCCGAGGGTTTCGGGTTCGATTCGTAGTAGAATCAATTATTTACCTACTCATCAAATTTATTTATAAATATTTATTGGTGTATTATGTACCTAATAAAAAAGTAGATATGTGTTTCAAGACTGCGTATCATAGTTTGGAATGAGGTTATTGTATGGGTATATATTTATTATTATTACTTAAAAAACATTAATACGCAGATTATTTGTTGCCCATCTGCTATTTTATCATAGTACCCGTCGCTTTCAATAGTAACGCTCGTGAAGCTTAGTCACGTTTCGAGATCAGCTTTGAGATACCAAGGAAATGCGTCAGGGAGGTGTTAACTTGGCTACTTTTCACTTGTCTCACTAAATCATCCCTTGTTCATTAACACACTCAAGTATAACATAGGCCGGGCTACTGTAAAAACAGGCGTAATGTATTCTTCAGTGTGTACTGTAGCATAAATCAAGACAAAACATGGCCGTCGGCAATCTAGGACAAACTTAAGGTCACCGCATGCGTGTAATATCGTGTAAAGATGTCCTAAGAGAATTATATTCTCATCTCGCGGGTCGTTATCTGACGCGAAAGGGGGCATACCGGGGGACCTCGTGAGTGTGACAAAGTGACATCTATAAAGGCGGTTCAAGCGGCAAAACACTTCAATGCCGGGTGTATTGTTCAGGAGTTTGGGCTCTTGGTAACAAACTTCCTCCCTCAAGTGTTTGTGCTTGGGGCTCTTTGGTAAATTGTTATTCATAGCTTTGTATAAACGGCATACTCGAGGCGAAAGAGTGCTCTGCAGCTTTCACTCATATTCGTTTCTAACTGTCGAGTGCTTTAATCTTATTTCTCGATTGCCAAAAAGTTTTAACCACTCGTAGTTTTGTCTCTACATCGTCATTTATTGATTCCTTTCATCAACATATATTGTTAAAATATAATACAAAATCATAATTAGACAACGTAATCTGACACCAGAATTGTATAAATTTGACTTCGGTATGAAAACAATGGTTATTTATTAAACGTATCTTCATATATCTCAGTTCATTAGGTAACATTTTAATTAGATGTTTACCAATAATTTTATTATAAACAAGTCTATAGATGAATAAATAACGTTATTAAAAAATATAATCTACATGTTTACTTAAAATTGAATTAATTAAGTTTTGTTCGTATTAGTTTTATTAAAAGACAAATAAATCAAGATTGTGTATTTAATAAATGTGTATATGCTGAAAAACGATCAATTTAGAAAAAAATATATAAACAAAAGCGAGACAGAAATAGTTTTCGTAGTTCCGCGCTTAACGATAAGTAAAGAGCATGCGCAATTACCACTCGCGTAAGTTTCGAATGAACCTATATCCAATAGGAGATGAAGGAAAACGGGGCTTTCTACTTAAAAAATAAAAGTATATATGGAAATTTGTATAAATGTGTTGTGCATCTACTGAAAAGTATCCGAAAAATACATGTTTTTACAAACTTCGCACAAAATAATTTACTCACATCTACGCGACCGTCGAAATCCAGAAATCCAAACTAAATTGTCCATATGTGTGGACAGTCTCTGTATACACATATTTCAGTAAAGCAAGATGGGTTGAAAGAGGAAAAGCGTTCGTAGTAAAAGCGAGCAAAACGCCGGCCGGGTGCCGGTTGACAGTAAGGTTGTCAGTATGTGGTACGGCTCGCAGAGGGATGGTAGTCTCGGGGGTGGCAAAATTTTGGCGCTAAATATTTCGTTCTCCCGCGCTTTAGTTTACCACGTGGTTCAAGCAACTATGTGACTTATTAAATTAGTAATGAAACATTTCAAAGTAACTTTGTTGGACTTCTGTGAAAGTATAATGACATTGTTTAGTTTAGATAGACAGACGAAAACTTATGAAAGTGTAGTGAATAAACTACGTTAATTACGACTAATATTATCTTCATTGAGAGAAAGTAAGTTTAAGTTAACTTTGTTTTAAAGTTAAAAAATAATGAATTACTATTAGTAAACATATTTGGAAAATTTATAGGTTTGAATTAAAGAGAAAAACCTTTTACCTTTACATAATTGCAACATATAAAAATGTTTTTGTACGCAGCCTCTTCAAAAATGATAGTTATTAAAAAATAATAATTATAAGCCGGTGCAATAAAGTTTTGAACATTAAATTTTAATTAATAACACTTTTGGGTATAAAGGAACAACTTACTGTGAACTCCATTGTAATAGTTTTTTTTATTATATATATACTTTATTTATTAATATTTAAAGTACAAAATAAAAAAAATATCTATTTAAAAAATTGACATGAAAACTTATATATAAATAATGATGTTTTTTTGTCAAAGCAAGAACCTCGTCTGTAAAATATTCAAGGAATTACTTTCCTTCCCATTTCGAATTAGAAGAACTGCAACGGACACTTTCATTAGTAAAGGGGACGGTTGAGCGGAAAACTAATAAACTGCTCTTTAAAATCTAATTAGCAATGTATACTTTTACAGTCCGCTGTAGGAATAAATTTACATTACATTCCTTACAAATGACTAGTTCCTATAGTTTTTGTTACTAGTAGGTATATTTAAAAAAATCGTCCAGCGCAATTTATTTCATGTTAGATTTGTAGCCCTGCTTGTTTTCCAACAAACCGTATGTTTGAATTAGTAGTAATGAAAAAAAATTAGTTCATTAGAGACGACATCAAGAACAAAGTTGTTACTGTACAGAGATCGGCCCAGCGGACCAATATTTGTAAATTATTATATTTTAAAATAACTAATGGGTTGATACAATTATCCTGGTTTATGTGTTACTCTATGAATAATAGTATACATGCACGCCGCCCTTGGTATATTCGATTTCACAGATTTCGTTTGACATATCTTCTCTAGTATATTTAACTCAATATAGAAACTAATTTTAGTAAGAAACAAAATTAATTAATCCCTATATCTATATTTTTATTTAACCTATAGAAGCTTTATGTTTAATCGAGTTACGTTAAAGTTATCAAGGCTTTAAGTGCACGTTGAGTTACATGGGATAAAAGATTGAGCTAATAGGGTCGTGACGTACGCTCGTCTACATTGTAACTCAAATTAGATACTAACGGGTGGGCGGCAAATTTCCGAATTAGATTTTTAGTTCTTAAACTAAAATAACATTAAATAATGGTAAAAATACTTTTTATTAAAAATAATTCAAGTTGATAACAGAGAAAATTTTATAAATAAATATATAAAAGAGGTTTTATTTACGATGTGCTGCAAAGGTCTTTAGTTTAACTTTAGTTGATTGGTTTTAAGGTTTATGCTTATATCTATCTATATATCTACTGTTTGTATTGGGAATGTACAATAAAAATAAATGTTTTATTTCGATCATATATATGTAAATAAAACTAGTCGCTAAATAAATAAAAAATAGTAATAAACAAACAAAAGGATTCTCGTACAATTTATAAAAATGCGAACTAAAACGGCTTTATTACACAGCGGAGATTTTACAAACAAATGGAGTATAATATTGTTGTCAGGTGATAACAATGCAAGCCGTATACCTGAACTTTTTAGTATAGAAATATCTTTTAAGTAGAATTAGTTTATACCGTCATACGTCTGAATTAGGAGTGTAATGTTTTAAATAATAAATACATTTCCACACATTGAATGAGTTTTATTCGATTATTTTGCGACACATAAATACATACTATATTATATTTGTTGTGTATTAAACTGATAAATATACAAACAATGTAATTTGTTTGTATTATTTAAAGAAAATGACATGTACTTCAAGCGAGTTTTACTTTTAAATAAAGCTTAAGCTGACGACAATAAGAAGCCTAAGTGCTAAAAGAGGTCTAATAAAAAGCAAAACAAGACCGAGGATTATCAAAGAAAATAAAAGAACAAAATGAGTGAAACATCAGTCTTTTGTATCAGGGTTTGTTTTCTTGTTCAGATATTCGCATCCACATTCGCATAATAAGACAAAACTTTCATAATTTATCAGTGGTTTTACTATTATTATGTCAATTTCGTTATGAAGTTCAGTATTTATTAAAAATCAATAAAAAAAAATCTATACATTTTAGTATAATAATAAGCAGATGGCAACTTAATCTAGTGTATACGAAAGAGAAATTCTTTATTCTACAGACTTTATTTCATTTTTAAGCAATTTTCTTTCCCTCGCGCTTCCAGTGTGCTCCGCGCCTGTACCAGCAAACTAGAACGCAATCAGTTTTACGGCAGGCATCTCATACGTGAAATGCCACCTGCATTTCGTATATTTGAATTCTCTAGTTGAACAATGCAGGCAGAATAGCTTTGTTTTGTGAGACCGGTAGCGCGCGGCGTAACGAGTCCTGAACAAAGAACGCGCTTACACATATCTTATGTTGAGTTTACATCGATTTAAAACTAAACTCTTAATTGGCGTTGGCCGATAGAAAACTCATTCTTAATACTTAAATTCAAAAACATATATATAAGGCATCTAAATCTTATAAATGTTCAATATGAATAAAAGAATAGAATTTTGTAAATTATGATTCAAAGAGGCACAAAAGTATGACCCAATATAATAAGTATTATTCGTCGCAATATAAAATAAATTGTAGGCTGAAGCATTGTTAACCGCGTTTCTCACACTCGTAAACACCCTTTGAACGATCAAAGAAGAAACGTGTAACATTAGAGGCATTTCTTTATATTACATTACTTAGTATTATAAACGAAATTGTATTTCATATGTTACACGATTATTTTATATTTGAGGAATAAAATCTAGATTTTTAGATGAAAAGTAAAATTTAATTGGTAGATTAATAGGCCAGCTAGATAAAATTAATGGAACAAATACAAATGGACTCTAATTACTCGTGGGATCGTGACGGATTGTTTAACGGCTCATCCATCAAAATCTGTCTAATCAATACACAACATTTACGCACTCCGCATTGGATCTATTGAAATTTTAAATAAGTGTTAATTTAAATTCGGTATATGCTCGTATTGTTATGTTTTTAATATGTGAAAACAGATTAAAAACATATGTCCTTAAAGACGTAAATTTTTGTTCATTTAAAATATATTTTATTGTACTTGTGATTCAATCGTAAAAAATTAACGGGAAATTGTGTACCTTGTCGTTTCTTGTTTCGTCGTAATCCAGGAAATGTTTACGGCCCATATTGTATGTAACTATCCCATAAACTGCACTCTTCAGAGCTTTAAGTGTATGTTTCTGTAGGATTAAACTTACATTTATTTCAAGCAATTTAAAACAAATTCTTCTGAAAGGCTTTGGATATTTTTTTTATTTCCACATTCATATTAGATGTGAGAAGAAACAAAACGTTTTTATTGATAAAAACTTTAGCGCATTGCAAACTACGAGTATAGGGGGATGCGGAGATTTTTTTGCGGCTGTTACGAGTCGTTATCAAGAAGTTCCGGTCTTTATGTTCTAATATCAGTAGTGGTGGGTATTCACGCGTATTGTTCCGGTTACTACACCTGGGACGTGCGCTGTTCCATTTCTCTTGTTTGGAAGTAGAACACATTGAAGCTCGCCCTGCACGTCTTTTCTTTCCAATTGTGTTGACCACTCCATTGTCCAATGGATCATTTATTCTTTGCAACACCGCGCTTGAGTTGTGACAGCTTTCTCTCATTCCTCCTCGGGCTTATTTGCCAGTAGGTATAATTAAACACAACATCATATTTCATATTCTTGAAACGTGATATGAAAGTTGTTTATGTTAAAATTAGTAGAAGCAATAGCTCGCCTATTTATAACTTCTTAAAATTTAATATAAACATAATGTTATTATACGTGCCAATAATTATTATTTTCATTTGGATTAAATATCAAATTTTAATAATTTTCGTCGGCAGATTCTCAATGCCTTACGAACTAATTACAAAATATTAACAAACAGGTTTACAACCTATAAAGATCTATAGTAGAATAGTTATTTATTAAATATGAAACTAAAAGTTAGATCTTCGTGGCACGACTACGGCCTGATCAATGATGACATCTCGGTTCGGGTGTATAACATATCTTGGGTTTTGCCAAAATGTATGAACGTCACATTTAAACAGCACCAGCACAAACATGTGATTTCCTGATACCAAAGGATTAAAAAAATAAAACACTCATACCTGAAAGAAATATTTTTTTTTTTTTAATAATATCAGTTTTCTAACATTTTCGTAAGTATTTAGGTAGGATATAGTATAATTTATTACGCACAAGAATGGAACCAAGAATATCAGATTAATGCTCTGATCACTATACCACGGATTCTAACCGCAGTTCAGCCGTTACCTAGCTAATACCAAAGCGGCAAATTCAAATGTTTTGTCATTTTTTTAGATTGGAGTTGTCTACGTATAAAAATGACTCACAATTAGTGTATTCATCAACGTTAGTGCATGCATGAATAAGTGAATGGACGCGGTTTCCAGTGACCGAAGCATGTCCCCCATCATGGTCAGTCGCTGTCATCAATCATGCCGCTGTGGCAACCGTGACGCATCACTAACTTGTGTTACACTCGCTTCAATATGTTAAGGGAAAATGTAAATAAAACAACATCCTGATAATCAATAGAACTATTTGCACTTTTTATTTGTACTTTGGTCAATCGTCTTTGGAAAATAACAATTAAAATTAAGACACTTAAACACTTCTATAAAAATATTAATCGTTAAAAAAAAGCTGTCAATTATTCGTTTTGCCCGGGGGGGTCGGGCAAAAAGGATATACTAATGGAATGTAAATTATTCTTGGCATTCATCGCAAAAAAAGCTGCCAGTTCCTTCATAAGAGGTAGTTGTCATGAGCACAACTTCTGCACTGATTACTCTGAATCTAGTCTTCTGTTGGGGGTTCGGTGTACCTATCAGCGCACACCAAACAGTAGTAATCAGGTTTCGAGCTTTTGTCATGGCATCGTTTCTTCTTTGTTTTGCTGGGGCCTGCTAACTCAGAAATTTTAACTTTTTCATTATTTACCTTTTTAAATTTTATACCTTGATCAGCTTTGACAGATGTAGATGTTAACACCTCCGATTTGCGACCTGTTTTGGGAGCAGCCATAACTGGTATGGGTCTGATTTGTAATGGTGTAAGATTCGTTGCAGATGTTGCATAATTTCCTCCTTCTAAGTTAGTTGATCCTTCTTCCAATCCCTTAGACAAGGTGGAAACAGGCAAAGGTGTAATAGGCAACACAGTTTCAGTTGTTGTGCGTTGGTAGTGTGCTGAAGATTCAGGTATTGCCTCTATAGGAGTAACAGATGTAATTTCAACAAAAAGTATTCGCCTTTACTGCCTGAAAATCATTTGAAAATACTAAACGGGCAAAACGGATACCCTAACCGTTTTGCCCATATCCGTTTTGCCCAAAGTACCAATGTATACAACAAGTGATGAATTGAAATATTGAAAATAGGTAAATAAAAAATAATAATCACAAATTACAGTCTTTTAAACCAACAACAGAATAAACAATCATTATTTATAAATAACTGATTGGTAATATAAAAAGTTGGTGTACAAACTTTTGCAAAAATCGTAAGAAAACAACGGAAATTTCTTTTTTTATCTACACAACATACACTCGCGCTTATTGTTTTGGTTGAACTGTCATGGCATTGCCGGCCGCAAGTGCAAGACCTGGACAAAGCACAGTCACGTCACCTATTGTAGTTTTCTAGAAAAAACGATTATTCTTCTTACCTGCCCTATGCTTCTTGCCCGGGTTTTGCGGACGGTCGCAGTTGACACCCGCCCCAGTCAAGTGAAATTCAAATAGAAGCGGGACCGAGTGGACGGGACGGAATATTTTATTCTTGATATTTATTGCTTCAACGGTACATTAATTGTACGTATTGTTTTTGTGAAAATTGAATGAATTTATTCTAAAACGTAATTATGTACAGCAAAATGTAATAATCCACTTATGTGAAAATATGTTTGCCCAAAAATGTATATACCTTTAATGGACATTTACTTCTTTTTGAGTTATTAACTGTAAACCCGATTTATTGTTTTGATGTATTGTTATATTTCAAGAGTGTACCATTTTCTTCAAGTGTAACTATCGTCGAACTATATATTGGAATTTCTATAATAAAAAATAGATAATTCATATTTATTTCGGGTATTGGTATTTTATTGATATAAATAGCTGTTATTTATAGAAATTATTATTGTTGTATTAAGTGAATATTTATATTACTTTTGTATTATTATATGTAGATATTAATATTTTTCTTCGAAACAACAGAAGGATAATATCGGAGTCGAATGATATTCGACAACGTTATCTGCTTTTTGTCAAATAATATTCTTGTATTCTCACTGGCATACGGGTTCGGAAACTCCGCGGCACAAGAAGGGAAATTTAAATAAACTCAAGACGTTCACAAATAAGAAAGTCTAGTTTAAAATATTGATATTCTGTGATACGACGACTAACAGATCTTTTTTATTCTTTTTTAATAGATTTCCAATGCATAATGGATGATGTTAAATTTTATTTACTGAAATAGATATTTAGTATTAGTCGCCGGAATAATACAAATTAATAAAACGAAAACAAAAGTTAACAACGTATTTCTCATTTTATTAAAGCCATATTCATTTGAGCTCAAAGCCGCGGGCTAATAGCACCAATATTTACCGACATTGCTTTGGTACGGTCATTTGCTAAAGTTTATGAACAAATTATTCTACCATACACGGATGTAAATAAATATAAAATTTGTATAGTTAATGCTATACTTAATACTAACGATCAAAACGTGGCGCCAAATACGAAAGTGTTCAAATGTTTTCAAATGTATAATACAGTCGCAATATTCATGCTTAGCTTATTATTGAAAATACTTCATCAAAGCCCTACAACAAATGATATTCAAATCTATTTAACCGTTTCATCATTTCAACCATAGGATGTCCACTGCTGGACTTAGCCCTCCCCCATTGAACGCCAATGTGATCTATTCGTAACGGCTTGCATTTAGCCATTTCCCGCCCTTACGATGTCATCAGTCCATCTTGTTGGTGGACGTCCTATGCTGCGTTTGCTGATGCGTGGTTTACACTCTTGCAGCGCCATCGGCTGTCGGCTCCACGTGCTACGTGTCCTTTCCGCTGCCACTTTAGCTGAACTATTCTTTGGACTATGTCAGTTACATTTGTTTTTCTACGGATCTTCTCATTTCTGATTTGAACCCGCAGAGTAACGCCCTTTTTAAACATGCTAAAAATACATAAATTCATCAGAAAATTTGATATTGAAATAAATCTTTTATAACCTTAATATTGAAATTGTCTAATATGTATGATTAATATTATGGTTAAAGTTAGAACTCTACTTACGCAATACAAATTGAAAATGAATAGCAGTAATTTCTAAACAGGATTCAACTACCGGAAATGTTGTTATACGAATTCTGCGTGAAACCCCACGAATGTCATGCTATGAAAATTGAAATAACATTGTAATGTTTCTGTCAATTGCATTCTACATGAAAATCAGACAAACATTTCCCAGCATCAATTGATAGTTTAATTTGAAACATCGGTTAAGGTCCAATTTTGATTTCGATTTGCCTCTCATCTACTTCCGTTAGCCACAATTTTAAAGCTGCCATTAATTAACCTTTCATTTATAAAGTTATAAAGGTAATATTCAATTGTTATTATGGTGACATACATTTAAAAAGTATGACAGGTTTTGTGAACGGGAGAACCAATTTGTTCGTACAATTTTGCGGCCGATGTAGTAAGTTGACATTTATCATGTAGGTTGCTACGATAACGTTGCCAGCAGGCGCATTAGCACCGACTGACAGTTCATTCATCTTGTTTGTTGCGGGGTTAATTAAGTCGTTCGCAGTATGTATTGAGGTTGGAATGTAATTTTGTGTAAATTCGTGATATTCTCACAAATGAGCTTTTAAAATCTTTTGCTTCGATAGTCACGATATGGTATATGATAAATATCTAATAGCAGTGCATCTATTTGTTAATTAAGAAGCCAAAAGGAGACCTCCGTACTCGACACGCTTGAGTATTTCTATGGTGGCATATCGGCATTTTTTGCAGGAGTATAGTATCGCTTTTTTTAGTATCACCTATGGTCATGGGCAAGCGCCCCACCCTGGCTCTGTTTTGTATGATACCTAATCAAATCTAAAAAACTTAATTATCTAGTTACCTACTAACTACAATACTTAATATTCGTAAGAATGTTCACACTCGACAGTCGTCAGTAGACACAAAAAAAAATTAACCGAGGTAAGACCGCGGGTATAGTTTGCTAGTTACATATTATTTTTGACTGCTACCCCACCCTGAGCCCATGGCTAGCTACGCCCATGCCTATAGTAAGATGGCTGAAACGTCACAGGACTTTAGACTTTTGTTTAGTCAGACGTTTGACTGAAGCAAGTCGTAATGAGTTGGTCGAGCTGTGATTACACAATATTTTTAAAATAATTGACCTTAATGAAATTATTTATATTTGATTTATGGAAAATCAAACGTAATTAATATGTAAAAGTGCCTGGAAAAAATAAAAAAAAAGCACGAGGAAATATAAAACATTACTGGTGACATTATTGAGTCATAAGGAAACAAAGTTTAATATTCAGTTAGGGCGGACTGCTTACTTAGAAACTTTGTGTTCTCCAATCTTGATCCATATTCAAAGTTTGTGATAAAATAAGATCAGATACCAACAAAGAAGAACAAAGGTAAAGAATTTGTATTTAACTTAGTACATTTTCTCGTCGATGGTTGTCGTGTAATGATGTCTTTTTATTCGAATACTGATTCCGACAAATATGTTTTTTATTTCGTGGATATAACGTTTCTTTTAAATAAATATATATATTGTTTCATTATTTATTAGAATTACTTTATTAAAATTTGGAAAACGCGAGTGACTTGCTAAACTTTTTATACCGTTCGGTTTCTTGTTTTTCCGAAAATAATACAACTTCTGACAGTGACATCAAGGGACGTATGCTACTACTTCCATAGCCGATGCACTTCTCATGTGTAACTTTTAAAGACGTACAGACCACCATCAACCTGCCTATCTCACTTAAAATATAGTATTAATATTACAAATGATCAACAATAAAGCATTTATTATTATTGCAAATTCATACAAATGTTATCGAAAATGTTGCACAAAATCTGGATGAATTCCCATAGGATCTCACTAAAGAGGGGGTTATACCCAGAGGCGATGTCGTATTGAGTGACAAGTTGTCACATTGCTACTATTATTTACGAGCAGCGAGTAATTTTCCCACAATATCACGCTGATACTAATAATATTTTGTGGTGATTTAAACAATAAGTACATTTAATGCGGTTCATTTTTGGAGTTAAGTGGCGGTTAAGCTAGTGATAGTTTTTAGTTATCTATTTTCATGTCAAATCTCTAAAATAAATACATTACACAAATTTACAATTTCGTAGACACTAAGCGTGCCACTAATTAATGTAACGATGTCTTCAATTTAATATAACACAAACAGATTTATATTTGTTATATAATTATTTACGAATTATTACATATGTATAAATATGCCAAAGAATCGAATTCTTCGTTTGACGTTTGATGCAATCAATTAGGAATAGACGAATGCGTGGGAAATATATTTCAAGCAAGCTCCATTTGAAATAAACATAGGTGTTATTTTAAATGGAAATTAATTATATATTATGTACATACACGTACCATCTATCAAAAGTTAGTATTAAATTATACAACTTAATTATCTAAATTGTATTAATAAATAAATCCATCAGATTTGAAGTGATTTTTAGCTACCTAAGTTCAGATTTTGTATTCCAGATTTGGAATGGAAAATTACTGCCCGTTTTCCCAAACAACCTTTTTCTATTATAAAAAAAACTTATTAAAAATCTTATAAAACTTTTCACTTTTATAATTTTACAATTTGTACCGCTAACAAAAAAACAAAACAAGTTCTATCTACGTGTAATTATCTATACAGACATAAATCCATGGGAAGTAAATTCTAGTACGATATATTTATTGTCTTGCTTATAATACGTTTCTACGTATAAGTTGAATAGTAACCATGGCAACCAAAATTGCTTAATTACGTATCAAGAATTATATTTTAGACGTAAAGACTTTAATTACAAGATGTTTGAAATTTAATATAACCGTAATAAGTTGAGGCTTCTATATTAATGTTATAAAATAAACAAAATATTTTGTACGAAATTATTTACTTGATTAACATATTGTTATTAACCAATTAGAATTTGTAATATAAATGAATTTTAACATGACATATTAAAATATTTTTAATTATGTTTTAATTTTATAATAAGTTAATATATTTCTTGTTATAATTGAATTTATAATTATTCCCTAATTATATAAAATATTTGCTTAATAATACATTTTTATCGATATTATAAAATATTAAAATATATTGTAGTTTTAAATGGCTTTTCGTTTATTCCAATCTGTTTACTTCTATTTAAAAATAGCGAAGTCTGTTATGCGTCATAGTATAGGAAGGTATATTTTGTAAATCTTTTAACAACTAAGTGATGGTAAAACAATTGATGGCAATAAATTAATTCCGCTCGTAGCAGTCTTTATAAGAGAGGTCGGCATCGGCTTTCAAATTATGAGGGGGGGTGAATGAGCGCAACATCGCACGACAATAGATCCCCGTTCGTGTTGTTCAAACGATTTATTTAACAATTTATGGCGGAACCAGAATCTGAGCCGAACTGGATTTATTAAGGTAAGCACCGCCTCAATTTATTAGTTCCTTGTCGTTATAAATACTTGCAATGAAGTATGCAGTACGTTATTACTTGGATTACGTATCATGTTTTTTAAAATTATAATTTCAATGAAATTGAAATGATTTATAATTTAATGTAATTTGTAATTCAAAAATAATATAAAATTTAAAAACGAAAGATCATGGCCTACCCCAATGTTAGTTACTAACAATAAATGAGCATCGAATGAATAAAAATTTAATAGAGTATACTGTTTATATTTTTCGATTAAACTAACGGTAATTGCTCTTGGTCATGAACGAGAATTGGCATGGCTTTAGATTCAATGTATTGTGCATAAAATCAATTGTTTATTTGTTTGGAAAATAAATAAATTTCATGTACCTACATATCATATGAAACAATGTAGGAGGATTTGTTTGTATTGTTTCAAAGCTAAATTTAAGCTAAAAGCAGCTATAAATAACGAATTTTCAATTTTCCACCTAATTTTATATCAGATTGGCTTAACTTCTACCCACGTTTTAAATGAACACCCTTTTAAGTTTACAATTTCAATCATTAAACAATAATAAATAAGGCTTAATATTCTTACGTGTTTAACGAGAATATTAATTACTACTAAAATACATTTACGTGAGATACACAAATGATGTTTTTTAGATTTTTAATCAATCTTATTTTAGAAAATACCTATTAGGTATTTTTATATTAAGTCCAAATATTTACTCTTAATGTGTACTTACTTCTATTACTTGTAAATCAAAGTTAAATGTAGTTATAATTAAATCAATTTAATAAGAATAATATAATTTAAAAATTCGTTCAAAACTCAAGACGACGTAACTAAGGCGACCGTAGTATGTAGGCACTTATCTCCTGCAGTTGTCTTTAGACCGCATTCAAGTTTAACATCTGTCGTAGTGTTGTCACAAGCCAGACTACTATAAAATAACGTAAGAGGCTTCAGCTAAGTCCGGCCGTATGGTGGTCTACCACTTGAGTATTAAAATGGAAGCAATATGTATAATGTAGAATTTTCTATCGTAATCAATTAAATCATGTGTTACAACAAAAGGTGGTGATGTATGATTATAGTGTTTGTGGGATCAGAGCTGGGATAATTTACATTGATCCCCGCCGGCTAGTGTGCCATCAATACTGATGGGCCAGCAATTAGTTCCCCGAGGAGATGTCTGCGTCGGATATTTATTTCTTCCTCATGTTTACTGATTGCCGCTCAAATCAACACAATCAATGTACTAAGATACGATGTTGATTCCATTTGAATTCCTAATTTTTTGTTTCTTTTTAGTGTCTTATTTACATAGATTTTATATGTTACTTATCAATATATCTCTGTTCCATGGTACTTACATACACAATTTAATAAGGAACTTTAATTTAAAAAATTGCAACGTTTGCATGGTAAGTCTAGTCTAGTAAGTCTCTCAATGTAAATCAATATAAGTCAAAAATATGTTTTAGAATAAACACATATCTAAGGTCAGTTCGGCTTACATAAAAATGACTTTATTAGTGTATATAGAACGTCGAAGAATACATGTAAAGTCAACTCTCAGTTCCTTTAATTTATATTAAGCAGATATATAAGTTCTAAAAGTTTTTATCGTCTCTAGCTGAACTCTAGTTGTCGAGATTCAATTACTAAAGTTGCGAATGACACCACGTCAAAAGTTCCGCGAATAAGTGGACCTAACTATTGACCGCCATTGCGAGTTATTAGTTGAAAAGATCGACTCCATTTTCGGATTCAATAAATATAACTAAAATAAACTAGTGTAATTTGATTCGTATGCATCGCAATTTAAAGCTTATAGCAATAACGTTTTACGATGACATCGTGATAAAAGTTCTCCTAGAAAAATAATATTCGTTGAAACGGAGAATTTAGTTACGGAAACAGAAAAATAAAACGTACCGCTTTGAAGATGTCTGGAAAGAAATCTCTAAACGCTTGAAATGT
Source organism: Tineola bisselliella (assembly GCA_028551675.1). NCBI lineage: Eukaryota > Metazoa > Arthropoda > Insecta > Lepidoptera > Tineidae > Tineola > Tineola bisselliella. The sequence continues at coordinate 101,548 of JAPWLS010001023.1, read as the reverse complement.
GATCACTTAGAAAATTAGATTTAAAATTAACGTTCTTTTAAAAACATTGTTAACTTTTGTATAAATCTCACAAATTGCTTTGTCGTTACATTTTTAAGTCTATCGCAACTTTTATAACTTTCTTAAACTAATTTTAAATTTGGCCCGATCCTAGATCTTCCGCTTTCGGTTGCCGAGCGAAACTCTTCTCGAAATTATAAAAGAGAATAAAGGATGGATTAAAAGAACTTTCCCACAAAAAAGGTCTAGAGATCAAAAACAATGAGTTCAACATAGAATGGGGAAAAGCTCATAAAAAATAAAGCTAAAGAGTTGACACTCGACAGTGGTGACGACCGCAATTTATCATCCTTTACTCGCATTTCTTCTGTGATGATATTGTAAAATTTTACACCACACCGATCACTTTTTCTTATCTGATATTATTAGAAACTATATATAAAAGGCAATTGGCTCAAATTGAACTACTTATTAGCCGAGTAAAATCAATATCAAACTAAAAAAACTGTAGATAGTTTTAAGTGAAATTTGTTCAATGATCGAGCAGTAGAAACTCGACACAGCTGAACTTTTGACGCTGTGTCAGTTAGTTTGGTAATTGAATATCGAGCCACGTTGAGACGGATTCACTTCCGGTCACGAACTTTGTATAAAATTGAACCTATTCAAGATTTTGATAAGTTTCTTCCCTGTGGTTTAGTCTTTCTGCAATAAAAAATACTGACATATTTAGGATAATACCTTATACACCGTGTAACTTAAAACCTTAAAAATGTTTCATTAAGTAGTTTAGAAATAAACCTTATGAAAATATATTTCCATGTAATGTTATCTTAGGTTACTCTCGAACATGATTTAAATTATTAATATCGCATTTATTTTTGATTATTTTTTTATCTTGTAGACTTGAGACCGTTTGAAAAGCTTACGTAATGTCAGATTAAAATCGAGAACAATGTTAGCGATAGTGAGTAGCAAAACGTATTTATATTATATTATCTATTCTTTTTTAAGTTAATAACTTCTCATAACTACTAAGTATTATATACTTAAATTTTAGTAATGTATTAAAATAGTTGCAAATAATCAAATATAATTAAATAAAGTTTTATTGTTAATTAAGAAAGCAATAAATAAGAAACATCGATAAAATTGAAATCACAAAGACGGACCTTTAGAGACTTTAGTGATTTATTTATTTCACACAAAGAACATAATTAGTCTCCTCTCTTTTGTTTAATAGCTTTATTTTTACAAGCCATATTTGTCGAGTTCCTTGTGGCTTTCTTGAATTGTCTTTTATGTTTGAATAAAAATCTATAGTGTTATTTTGCTGTCTTAATTGCGCAATAAAACAAATTAATCAATAATAGATAGTCTTAGTGACGACAAAAAAATTATTTTAATACGTATATTTATAGATATATCAAATTATTCGTAAGCTTTAATTGACTAATTAAAACATTTTATGTGGTTTATTTTGATTAATTTAATCTAACGTTTTACAGTTATAGTGCATTTGTACAATATTATTACAATTATGAAATGCAATAAATAATATGTCTACAAATGTTACATCAGTATATAATATAAATTTTATTTGTTCCAGACGGTCTACATATGTTTTCTTCATCGACTAAAGCGGCCACTTGGCTGACGATATTTGTCAGCGTCTTAGTTACAGGTACGACTATTAAACTTAACGTGGATTTATCTCTTATATAGTTGAAAAAATTGAAATTATAGTCTCGTATAATAAAATTGATTTGTAAGTAGCCTTTGGTCGTCCGATAAACAATTACTACCACAGACAAATGTTAGAATGTCTACATCAAGCCTTGGCTTGAATAATATTGAATGAATAGATTACATATTTACAACAAAGCCGCGTTGCTATTATAGTTCTTCCAAGTTCTTTAATTTATGGTCTTTTTTTGTCTTATACTTAATTAGATATAGGTACATATATAAACTAACGTTGGATTGAATAATACCAGTCTTAAGATGAAACATCTAATGTGTTTTGGTAATGGATTTAACATAACATTTGCTCTCACAAACATATACGAAGTACCTATATAAACTCAATACTTACTCCCTTTGTTTCGTGTCAGAGTCTGGAAATAACATAGTAATTAGAATAAATAGTTTAGTTTACTTTTCAGTTACAAATCCAATAAGTATTGTAATGCGAGAAAACGTTGAATTATTTTGTTAACTTCGAAAACAAATACTAGTTAATAATAAAAATATCTGTTTTAAGTTAGATAATTAATAATTTTATAATGATAAAGTTCCAATTCATTCGTAATAAAGTTTTAATAAGCACCAAAGTTTGTCGAAGCACTTCAGAGAATAGGTCTCAACAAAATATTCCTGTAATCGTTTCTCAATTCTCGACATCGACAAGTTAAGACGGACGCTTAGGGATGGCAAATTGAATATTAATTCTAAAGAATGTTTAACGAAATCGATGTTATTTGAATTCCTTAAAATAATTAAAAGGATAATAAAGTTTCGTGTGTTCGCCATCGCACGAGATCCCGTGCCAGTCGGTACCCACTAACTTTTTACATTAATTAAGAGGCCATGATAAATTTTCACTTTTCCAGCTTTGTATTTATTTATTATAATAAATTGTTAAATTATTTACTTTATACATTTATTCTAAAGGTCAGTTCAAATATTCACATGACATGTGATGCACGTGTGCAATGATTTATGTCAGCTAAAATGAACTTTCATATATTACGATATGCTTATGTGTTTATTGAATAATATTTTTAATGAGATTGAAAGATTATTGAAGTTAAGGAAATATTAAAGCATGTCTTTTACAGGGGAAATGCCAAAACAAGTCGAAGTATCGCCGGAGTTTCTCCAACCCTTAGAGAATCATACAGTGACACAGGGGCGGGACGTGCATTTCACGTGCGTTGTCAACAATCTCTTGAATTACAGGGTGGGTAATTATTTTTATTTAAATAAAGTTAAACAATTAATTCAAAAACTTTTTATATACGTGTACTAAACTATTACTACTAAATCTTTATTTCCTTCCATTAGCATATTTTACAAGCATTTTGACAGTAAAGCTGTGGATGACTAATGATTTTTAAGATTCCAAATACGAATATATATTCAACTACGATTGCTTTATGTTTTTTTTTTGTTTTCTATGTCACGTTAATCGAAAAGCTGTGGTCATTTATAAGATACGCTTACCTGTATTCCAAACAATAAATCCTTTATAACGAGTTGGTAAGTGCACATGTGCAATATTCCACTCACGTTCAATATTAAGAGATGTCGCGTCGCGTTCAACATTAACTGTTAATTCGTGTTTCTGGATATACGTATATAGCTTATATTTTGTAAGTGCTGTATTTATACGGCTATTGAATACTAATGCATTTTCCAATTATATATAATTTGTGTTTAATATTGTGAAAGTAATAAACGTAATATAAAATAAAATTTTGTGTAATGTTTTGTTCAATCTAAACTTAATGCGGGGTATTATTTATTTTTAAAAAATATTACCAATTTGAATTATAAAATACTGGTATTTTGAGATGGTTAGGTCATATGTAAAGGAAGGATTGATAATACAGGTTTGTAGTACTAAAATGCATAAAATAAGTTTGTTCACTTGCTCAGGAAGAATCATATTAGAAACGCCATTAACAGACATACGTGTTTGGAAATACTTATGTGAAATAATATTGCTGATTTTTACGGATTAAAAATATAATTATCACAATGCATTGTGGCAATCAAAAGACCAGAAGAAACAAGAAAGATGATACTGACAGACTAAACGTCAAAACCTCAAATCTTAAATTTAGTATTTTCGGCTTGTAGAATCGACCGCCACATATGTATGAGAAAAGTAATGGAAAAAGAAAGATAATTATATAGAAAGAAGAGTCGCCGTCACTTTATAGTCTCTGCCTATCTCGAAATGAGCATGGGCGTGAACTAAATAGTAGTAGTAGTAACTATTAAGTTTAACAAAAATTAATTACATATAATTAATAATCTCACTAAACAATGTAGATTGAATTCCCATTATGCTTCAAATTCGTTAACAGAACGTAGAACCAATAAACGTTTCCCAAATAGTATATGAAACCACAATTCTAACTCATATCTACTGCCGATAGTGTCCCCATGTTTATTTCGTTGAAGCTTCAATATTTGAAATTGAATTCCTAGATTTGACTCTGACCCACTAACTAATATCGGATCGACTATCGCAATAGACTGTCTGGATTAGGGCATGCAAATTGGACTTTAGAAGCGAACGTTCAGTTGAAGATTTCACATGGAACAAATACAATACCTAGACACAACTTAATCAAAATTGAATCGTCTATTATGAACTATCTATAGGTGCATTATTCTTCAATATATACTTTAAAACGCTCGGACGAACTCGAGAATGGAACTCTTAACCCAACGTCCTAATATTTCTTAGATATCATCGACAGTTCTATTATAGCGAGCCCTGAGGCCGTGCTCTCGGATTTGACCCCTAACAATTCTAGTCACGTGCCTTTCTGAATGCAGTCCATTCGTCCTGAACATTAGCCGCTAATCCACGTTGGATGTCCTAATAGTCTGTATTATTTTGCTTCCTGTGGGTAGAATTTTGATTTGTTACATTAATTTTGTGTATCATTTTAACCACTATTCTCTTTCGTTATTGCAAAAGCTCAGAAACAAAAGCCAAAATTTTCCATTCCAAATATGTATAGACAATAATATCGTGCAACAGTTGAAATTTGTTCAAAAGCGTAGGTAGCGGGAATTATTCGATACTGAAACTTAATAATGCCACTAAGGTTCAAAATAAATTTTGTTAATTTAAAATACTTATAATATCGTATTCGCTAAATTCTAAAGTTAAGCATCAAACGTAATAAATCCTCTCTCATAGAGCAACCACAAAGCGTTTTAATATCCTGGTTTTCTGACGAGCACGGCTCCATTCTCGTAACAAGAGAAACAACGACAACACGGGCACGCGTGCTGCCAGCCTCACTTGGAATACCCGTAACTCTCACAAACAATGAAATTGTTACTAATTTATTTTTTAAATTCAACAAAGCAAGATGTCACAGGAAAAATACTCGAGCCGGGGAGCGTGCATTCCTGGAATGAAAGTTCTTCCAATTCAACGTGTTGAGTTCCCGCGGTTTTACATTTACAGCTGCTTTTAAGTCGCATTAAGTTGCTTCTCGCAGTGAACAATACAAACGGTTTAAAACTTGGAGAAGAGCCGAGAGAAAGAGAGCGATTTATGACGTTAATGCTGGATGTAAAATGAAATTTCACGCTTGTATGCACCTCCGCAGAAATTGTTTTCTTTTGTGCCTTAATTGGACTTAAACTTTGTTCCAAATGTATGTGACGTATTTGGCGAAATACATAGAGATTTGTGTGTTGGTATATTGTATAAAGAGATGGCACGGTGCCATTGTAATAAATTTAAGTCAACTTAAATATTACACTTTGCGTTAACGTGACTGGTTATATTTGGAGTGTGTTCTTTGTGCTCACGTACTGAGCCGTGCATCTCTTGCTACCGAGCTTTCCAAAATAAAGTCTACGCTATGCCACTTGTGTTGTTTGTTTAAGCTTATTACACTGAAGTTGCACTTCACTGATAAAACCACTACTCATCACCTACACTTACTCATTTGTGTATGTAATATAAAATTCATAAGCAATTATAAATTAAGTAAATATATATTTAACAAAAGTGTTACTAAAAAAAGTGCATGCAACAAAGATGATACTAACTGAGATTTTCGTAGATTCAAAACACCGAGTCTTCTCGATTGGGAATTATAAACAATTTTTTTTTCAGGTAGCGTGGATAAAGTCAGATTCAAAAGCTATACTGGCTATTCATACAAATATGGTGGCATTGAACCCTCGACTCTCCGTTACCTACAATAATCATAACACATGGAAATTACACGTCAGTAATGTACAAGCAAATGACTCAGGCACTTATATGTGTCAAGTCAATACCGACCCCATGAAAAGTCAGGTACTATTTATTCACTATTATTAACACCCATAAATGTAGGTAGTATAAAAAACAAATTACATTACTAACGCCAGGTTTTTATGATCATTTTACGAATGTTAATGATAGTATTTATTAGTGTAGGTTTTAAGCATTTTATTCACTATCTACTACAATAAATTGAAACTACCTACTCTGAAAATAAATATTACCTTTTATTTTTAAATATTTTTGAAGAGAGATAGACAGATTCATGATCGTCATTAGCTTAGTATAAATTCCCGCAGTAGTGACTCCATTTTCAAACGTAAATCGTGGACCCATAACCTGGATACATTAAATTAACACAAAGGAGCGACTGCTGACTGCAGGCATTTCTTAGTAGCGATATGTAGAATATATGTCATATCTATATTAGTAATAAATTTATAAATATTTAATTATTTTAAAATACTTATTATCGCATTTAGTTACATTTATAATCTTACCGTAACCATAATGTCCATAAAGCTATCAAAACGTCGGATTAAAATAAACGCGAGAGCAAACGGTACAAAGTCTTTTAAATTAGTTAAATGTGTGTTTGTTCCCAGATGGGTCACTTATCAGTTGTAATACCACCAGACATTGTTGATGGTATTACTGAAGGCAGCTCAGCTCGAGAAGGAGGCAGTATACGGCTGACTTGTACTGCGACTGGAGTCCCGCCGCCCACAGTCATGTGGCGAAGAGAACATAATAAACCGATAATTTTCCGACATGATGGTGGGCGGGAGAAAAAAGGTAAGAAATAACGAGATAATCTATCACTCTACTCACTGTGGTAAAAGTTACAGACAATTATTGTCATTCTTCTGAAGTAAGCAAAAAATATTTGGTCTGAATAAAAGTATAGTATATCAAATTAACTATAAAAGTGAGCTGAGTGTCGTCGCGTTTATTAGTCATAATTTTGATGGAACAAATATCATTAAGAAGCTCGTAGCTCTTACAGTATATACATAAGACATCTCTACACCGCAATTTATAAGTTATATATCATGGTGAACTACGTTTTCGTTAAGCAATTAAGTATTCTACAAGAGAACGTTTAGAAGTTGAACCAGTATTCTAGCAGAGAAACTTTTACACCTTTAAACTAGCAGAACTCATTATGTATTCAAGTTAGCAACTTTCAATAAAGGTTAAACTCAGAATCGTGATGGTACTCGTGTATATTTTGGGACTGCATCTAAATCCCAAAGGCAATAAATATGATTTAGTATTTTGCATAATCCTTGGAGTGCACAATTAAATTAAACAATTTCATCACGCTGCTTTGGTGAAGACAAGGCGAAGCTGTTGTGGAAACCGCAGAAATGGTGTTGGCTTGTGAATTAAGTGTTGAACAACATACCTACAGCGTATGAGGTCTACTTTATGCTACGTGCCTTTTGGGAGCGGCACTATGTTAGTTATACTAAATGTTTATGATTAAATAATGCATGCACTAAGAATGGTCTTAGAAAACAAATAATTGCACCTCTCGGCGAGAGAAATACATAGTACATACGCGTAAATATATTTCACATATATAGGTATATATACTAAATTGCTTTTATTAGTTTTTTTTTCTTATTATAAAGGGAAGGTGTTAATATCTACAATTTTTTTATTTGTCACACAATTAATGTATTTATATTAAAACCACAGTTTATTAAAATATTAAGTGAAATTGTGTTCCACAACTGCGGAAGCTATAACAAGTCGGAAAATATCAGACAACCGTTACGACTTCCCGCGACTCCATCCATCCGGAAACAGATGATGAATTTAACCCTTATTTATGAAAAACCAATACGCAGGTATTGTGTTTACATTCATTTACGTACTTTGCATAAAGTAACTTTGTAAAGACATATATTTTATTTAAATTACATCGTAGTTTTGACTAAAATAAAATAAGTAGGCAAATCTGCTTAATAATAACATGTCAACCGAATACGAAATAATAAATAAACAATGTATTAAAATTTTGCATATTAAAATATGTAAAGTAGCTTTATTTCATACTTTGAACGACAATTCAGAATGTGATTTTTCAATATAATTATTCCAATATTCGCGACAATAAATCTCCAGTTTAATAGCAACGCTTTTGTATATTGAATATTGAACGCTTGAAATAAAGCAAACTTTGAATTTGACACAAAAATTACAATCAAAAGTAAGTGTTATTTGTAGTAATATGTCAATATAATTACGTCATTTTAAATTATTAATGCGAAGTTATAACTTAAAAATTGATCGCGAATTTTATTACTAAAATACTCTCATCACGCTTTCAACTCCATTATATATCGTGGTTGCATTTACTCTGTCAATATTAATAAAGCAATAAAAAATTTAGTATCTGCATATAAAACTACTTCGATATATATTTAAGTATCATAGCGTGCACTTTGTAGAATAATAAAATTGTTCTCGTAAGAAAGTATAAATAAATGTATTTTCAAATTATTACGACCATTCGTAAGAGCGACCATACGCGGGCAGCCCCACGGACAGATCTGCACATTCCGCTGCTGCCCGAGAACGGTATTTCTTCAGTATAAGAATTTTTCATTTGACCTCCTCATTTAAACATTCTTTTTAAAACCGTTCTCGATGTTTAGAAAGACTTTAAATCTAGAATACTTTAATTTCATTAACTTGATTTTCCGCATTGAGTTAGATGCACTTGAGAGGTTTGCGTGAAAAGCAATATTTAACATGTTCATAGTAAATGCGGAAATCATGGGCCACAATTGATCCATTAAATATTCTAAAACATCTATAAAATACAAGCATTCAAATATATTTTGTAATTAAATAACACATTTTATAACTATATTAGTCTACTATTAGCATTTTCTATTGTTTTATTTTTTCAGTTTCTGGAGTGAACATCACCATTGTACTTACTAAGTTTAGTATTTTATTATTAAAATATTCCAAAATATTATAAAATCTTTATAAAGTAATAATTTTATGTCTGGTGTTTTCTTAAGTGTATTATTCTGTCCGTTTTCTTCACTTAAAAATTAATAACATATTTATAATTTAATTATTTTTACTGTGAAATCAAAAACCTTTATAACTCTTAATTATTTATTAATTTACTGATTTACTAATTTATAATTTTTGACATTAAACACATTTATTAGATTATTTATTTTAAATTACTAACTTATATTTTCAAAGTTTTAATACAAAAGAGGAAACCAGAAGTTGTTAAGAACCTTCATACTTTTCTTTTTTGTTCCCCTCTGTCTGTGATTTATGATATCAAATCAGGCACCCAATGAACCATGTTTGAGATAGAAATAATTTCATTTGAAGTTGATAAAATTTCTAAAGAAAAATCTAACAAACGTCTACAAAGACACTCGTCGGGAAAGTTGTTTAACAAATACCGTCCATTTGCCGTCATTCATATTAAATTACATTTTTCTGTATTTAATCAAATTTTCAATAATAAAGGATATAACAATAACAAGGAAAATTTCTCAATACTTCATTATTTACACAACAATACACGTGTCTACTATTTTTAAGTAACAAAGCTTTAAACATCTGCCAGCCTAAATCTTAATTAAATCGGTATTGATCTGGTTAATACTCGTAGCTCAGTACCTCATCTTATCAAGCCGGTATGGAGGAGGCTAATACTGCAAAAGATAACAGTCATAAGCCTATTGTCAAAAAAAGTCTGATTCTATGTATGTTGAATTTAATAACTGTAATAAAAAAAGTACTTTGTGTTTTTATTTCCTTAAAAGCACAAAGTAAAAATAAAGAGTTTTTATCAGGAAATGCCCGTGTTGTTATTTACACGTAGTTTAGTATTTTGAAGCGAGTTCTCTTTCAACTGCAAACCGGGTGCCCTGTAGCTCATCCTGTAAGTAGTAGAGGCAATGGTTTGGAAAATATCGAACGCAACGAGCAAGCTTGTGTCTGCACACTTTATCGATAAGGACCTAAGGTGAATTAGATACTTCAACTATTTTAATACCAAAGTTTTCGTGAAGTATTAATGACTTTATAATAAATATTTTTTGCTTTTAACAACTATTAATAAGAGCAGAATTGCACCAGACACGCTTATTCCTTGTAACGCAATTCAAAAATGCAAACAGGCACATTGTTTTCTGTCATATATCAACTTGTTTATAATTTGTTAACATAATTTAGTTTAATATCTGTATTTTTTTATAATCATAATAACTGTAATTCACTTTTAAATTGAATAAAATATTTAATATGTTCTTAATTTTAAATTCAGTATAGAACCACACATAAAATACATTTGATATGAATACATGTCTCAAGAAAATCATTCTAATGTTAAACTTTGAATGACTTATCTTTTTTAGTTGCTATTTTGCTGATATTGTGAATAACGTACGTAGTACATGCAATATTGTAATACAAAGTCTATAAGAATAGCATTACCTTTTCAAGCTAACGAGATGAAATTTTAACAAAGAGCAACTCCAGCTCTATGGATATTTTTACCATTATGTTAACCCTTTCAAGTGTGTCTCCCTGTCTCCCCAGGGGCACTGAAAGCCGCTATTCCTCTCAAGTCTTTTTTCCAATTCAATCTACTTTGCATTGTCCCCGACACTCACATGAGGCATTACACCTTGGATCCTGACCCCCGCGTACCCTTGCACTTACCCCTCTATCGCCCACGATGTTATCAGCTATCTCAATAGCAACTGCATTCAATCGAAAATATTTGGTTTTATTTCGTTTCACAAGGATCGCCGATTATATAGATTGAACGATTTCAATCCTTTCTATTTGAAACCGAGTCGAAGTGTGTGGTTACTGAACTAAAATAGAATGTGAAATCCGTACTTATGCTATGGTTCTTTTTCCAATGGATTTTATTTACGCAGGAGAAGCAAGCTTTAACACACTCGTATATACCGCCGAAGACAATAAGAAGTCTCGCAGTGAGAAATAAAAGCTTTGAGTTAGTCCCACATTCCCTTTAGAGATATTCTTTTGAAATGAATCGAATAATTTCCAATACTTTATTCTCATTATTTTTTCACTGTATTTCTTTTAATATCAATAAAATATCGAAATATAGGTTAAAGTTATTATAAAATAACACCCCAAAGCACTTTAAATTCAGCTGGTTGGCTAGTTACATTGGTATGATTGACGTCCCTACTTCGAAATTTATTCACAAATGTAATTTACTCTCTTTTTCGTAACTTAAATCGACTTCCTCAAACAAGTTTCTTCAGACTCTTTTACAGCGGGTTGTCTGAAAGCGACGACCAAAAAAGGACAACCGGCCTGCTCTCGTTGGAATTTTTATGAAGTTTTTTGTTTGCTTTTAAAATATGGAATGGAAAGTTACAATACTGCAGGCTATACGAATAATAGACCTTTTAAACATATTGAAACATTTAAATACGAATACATGTTTAATAGTACCGTAAATTAATTACAAATTCCTTTTAAATTTATTAAACATTATATTCAAGTGTACATAATTCCGAACTTCCCCGTTAGACACTCATGAAATGGAGTAATAATATTCTATTAGGCTGACACCAATCGGTCGATATATCCCTTTACTAAACTTTTATGCCTCAATTACCACCCTACCCGGTGGTTAAGCCCATTCAATTATATAACGACAATGAAGATTACCCACGGGTATAATCATTTTCTACCGATATCTACAAACCGAACAAGACTGTTAACATTAACTATTGTAAACCAAACATTGGACTAATTTGGCACAGCGAAGTACATTCCAAATGGAAACAGAACAACGATAATATTGTAACTGTTAATGTAATTGTTGTGTTCCGCATGTTGTTGTATTTTGTTCAAATACGGACGATGTCAAATCTGCTTTTAGGCTATAAAAGGGTATCGAAATATCACATTGTATATTCATTACTATTTAGTCTGTTAATTCCCAAATTAAGGATTTAATTTTCGAACGTCCAACTCTTCATTACACAATTTTTATTTTTAGCTACTTTCATTTTATAACTTTTTATATTAATTTATTTTTACAGTAATTTGACTATCTTTAATCAATTCTCATATAAAAATACATTAGTGTAAAAAACATAATCGTAGTTTTAGACGAAATTGTTATGCCATCGGGTTTGATCGAGCTGCTGAAATATCGGGTATTGTTTAAGCGATTCGCGTAAATTTTATTTACATATCTTCTCTATATATTTAATTTAATATTAAAGTCAAAGGAACGTTAACGCCATCAATAATTCAAAGTTGAACTTTTTGTAGAGATAACTTAGCCTTATGCATCGGCGGTTGCTACATTTTTCACGTCGTGACGCTGATGGAAGACTCAGAAAGAAGAACAACATAAAATAATGCATAAAACTGTTATGTATAGCAATTTAAGCTTTCAACGCAATTTGCATCCACTCCTGTTGTGCATCATTGTTCACTGGTTTAAAAAAGTTTTGTTTAAAATTTATTTGAATTGCTATTTTATATAGGTACATAGTGTACGTGGCTTACCGATTTTATAAGTTAGGTGTCCCTACGAATGTCACCGCAATAACCATAACATTTTAGTGGCCATTTGCCCCTCGTTGGAACACTCCGTATTTTTAATAAAAAATCGCAATATAGTTTTTCACGGTTGGGGTGGGCTCGGCAGCTAAGATGGAATTATGTTTCACGGATATTCTTTTTAATACATTGTTTGAGAATTACCATTATACGTGTTCAAAGTATTCAAACGAAGGAACATAATAATTGGAATTTATTAAGACGGGAGAATTGTGTGTAAGGCTAGACTCGATAACAATAATGTTTAAAAGAATTCTTTCATATTTACGTGTACATTCATTATTAATCCAAAAGCATCCATATGAGTCGACGATGAGCTCTTGTATTAGTTATTTCACTGTTCTCGTATGTAATTGCGGCCGCAATGCAATAGGGATATCAATTACCTACTTACAAACGTATTCCAGCTCTTATTATATTTTTGGATTTTAACTTCCTTAATACGTTAAATCGTTAACTTTAATAATGAACCACAAACATATAAACAATTATAATATAAATAAAAGATTTTGTAACTTGCAACCTTAATAAGATATAAAGTGAAAAATTTGCTAATAAAATGTTATGCTTATGAAGAAATGAATAGAAATGATAAAATCCTCTATATAGAACCCTCAAACGTGAATAAGAGTAATTACAGAGATCTCTGATACATCAAAAGGATCATAAACCAGTACATGGTAACAGTAAAAATAAACTGAAAGTAAAACAAACGCGTCGCATGCAATGAAACTTTCCCCATTACTCGTGGGACATTAAACGGGAAGCCCACATTTTCTTGGATTTAATTATTTCTTAGCCTTCCGTGACAGATTGATTTAGGAAGCCGTGTCACTATTAAGACACTCATTCTAGGTTTATGGCCACTTTTAAAGCCTACAAACGGTTCCCTATACAGAACAATTAGTTTTGGTCAAATACAAAATATTTCTTACCCTAATTTAGTCTATATTTAGCTTATCCTAATTATTTTTTTATATCGTACATAACGTACACATACTATGAAATTAAATTTATAACGTGCAATATAGGATATACAGATGCAATGATAAATCTATATACATATATAATCGCGATAATTAAAATCTCACAAAAACAAAAGCATTTTTTTAAATTTAAATAACTAATTATAATTTTAGTGATAGAAGCCGTGTTAGATTCCCGCAGCGAATATTGCATTGCTAATAATAGGGAATAACATTTGAATAGCAATCGTTGCTATTACAAAACGTTTTGTGCGCTAGTAAGGAAGCGGCACCGTTTCCAAATTACTACAATAACAATAATTGCGATTTACAGCTCCAAACACGGCCTTTGTCTTCATTGTGCACTCGAACGCAGTTATACGAAAATATGGTCACGATATTAATGATTCTGTTTTCGCCTTTTCCACAGAGCGTGCGATTTAATTGAATTCGTATTATTCAGCTACCTAAAATAAAATTAATATTGTATATATACCCTTTATTTCTAAAATCCTACTCGTATTAAAGGTGTGGGCATTCTAAGGACTGTTACAAGTATTACAATATACCCACGCTAACAAAGTAAATCCTATATTATTGTTAAAAAGACGATGCTTGATTTATAAATAACATATAATACTATTTTATAATAAGTATAATGACGATTGACTAATTAAAGTATAAGCAAGATATAAAATATTGAAGCTTGAATAGTACTGAAAAAACTCACTCAATGAAGCGATGTTTTATTGCCGGAATAATTTGAAGTAATTGCACCGATGATTGAACAAACAGACCTAGACGCCAGAAGCCTTGCATTATGTTGAGTTGAAAAATATTACGATTTATTTGAGACAGTGAAGCGAAATAGTAAAATTGTAAGCTGGAATATCGAAAAAATCTTAAACAATAAAAAAGAAGAGGTTTAGGTATTTCTTTTCCTTTGGGACACCTTTCATGTAAACAACGTAAACCTTTTTATTTATTTATTTTGCTTCAATGCTCCTTTATTTTTCTTATTCATTTAAAGCAAATTGATTGTTTGGAAATTATACGCAAATGCCTAAATAAACAACCAATGTCATATTGGAAATCAAAAATAGATACAAAATAATATATATTGCTTATTTTTTTACATTTACTTGTTTTGTTTTCTTCAAACTTGAGCCAAGATTACGATCGCTATAGACGCAAGTATTTTAGGGAAGCCACTTATGATCTTTCTTATTTTCTATGTTTTAGACCATCTCTTTCTTATAAATAATTAAATTCACAACTTTTACTTGCACTCAACATATAAATAAATACCCATTACATATGTTAGTAGGTATTAAACATAAACGTAATTCTAGAAATGCAAATATGTGTTATCGATATTTTCCTAGCTGAATCCAACACTATTTAGATTCCCTTTGAGCAGCAGACTACTACAAATAGAGTGGCGGTTGCAGTAATAACAGTGCAGCAATAACGACCGCAACGAGCAGAGCGTTAAATTTAGATTAAAAACAGTTAGTATGACGCATTATGTGCAAGTGCATGTGTACTTAACTGCTCATTAGTACTCATCCGGATTCACAGTCTCATGATATATTATGCGCAAAGGCAATGGTTATGTGATTAGTAAAAGTCTAACTTTCACTAAATAACAATATTACACTAATTGGAAATATTATTAGGTCAGTCCAAAAGTTCGTACGCGTTACACCATTCAGTCCATTTAGTCACACCAATTAGTCCCGTTAAACAATAAAGTTATTCAGTCGCGTTTGTGATTGTCACATGTGGTTACTGTAAAAATGATTCTGTGATTCCATCTTCATTCCGGATGTATGAGAAACATTAGTTCCAGAGACATTCCAATTGGCCATTAACACTGAAAACAACTGAACACTGAAATAATCATATTTTTATTAAACGTCAAATTATTGCAAGAAATCAAATAGTCTCGCGTAGTATTGTTTGATAACAATGAAAAAAAAAATTAACTAGTGTCAATCAGAAAAACTAAAATTATTTATTTTATTGAAAAGCTACTGCTCCAAGCAAATTTTTTTTCATAAAAAAAGGTTTAATTAAATATTTAAAATGTTGCTATATGCAGAAAACGTTTTATTATTACTTTTAGTATAGCTAATAATGTTACTTGAATAAGTTTTGTTGTGATCTTTGATTGAGCAATAAAGTTAAGTGTAGTACTTTGGAAATTCACTGCTAAACTCAACTGAAAGTGTTTTAATTAACGTCTTAAGTTTGTACCGTTTGTAGTTCCACTCGGACTTGGAAGAATATTGATTTAATTTTGTTACTTCATTTAAATATTACATTTTAACTGAAATAAGCTCGACAATTTAAATGCAACAAAGGAAATAAATTACAACAATTTTGTATAAGAAATTTATTTTATTCTAAGGAAAAGGGCGTTTAAAATTATAACTATACTATAACACTAAACTATAACATAATCGACCTCAAATTCCTAAAATAATAGCTCAAATATAATAAATACCCTATAATATAGTAACATGTATAGGTAATGTATTTCTAGATTAATAAATAGTTACGTTAATGTTAAACAAATAGATTTCCAACGAGAATAGTGACATGGAGTGTAATAACATGCGTCAATCTTCTGTTATTAAATATAGAAACACACAAACTGAATATTACTTCCAAAGACTCGACAATATGACATACATTGTTGGTTCATGATGCTTGTGGGTATATTCAAACCTGGTATTAAATTCAACTTAAGCTCTTGAAATTAAAAATATATACGTACATATAGGTAAAATCAAAAGTAGACAGAAACTGACATGTATTCCGGTGCTTTTGAATAAATATAAATATCTATGTATTTGAGAAAACCTTTGAAGTTGTAGCGAAAAAGAGTTATCTCGAATGTGCATGCAGATGCCAATACCCAGTTCACTTCTCCTGACTCTTATAATATTTGATTGAGTTCTGGACATTTTGAAAAGCTATTCTCGAACTTTTATAAATTTTGCAGTCACTCGTGCTTTTTTCATATAAGTTCTAGGTTATGTGAGAAACTTTATATTTCAAAACCACAAAAAATGCAACTCTTTTGAGCCCAAAATAATTGTGCAAAATTGAATATTTTATATGTGAAAATTAAATACTCTATTGCTATAAATTAAAGAGATTCATTAAATAATTAATGAATAATGAACGCTTCCACGAGTGCTAATTTCATTGGCAGGAGCTATTTTTAAATCATTTGTTATATTTAAAATTGATTGCTTTGTATTTATAGTACATACCTGCATATGATATATCTATAAGTAAATGCGATAGTAATTTTAAAATTGTTAAATCATGTTCAAGAATAAATATATAGCAGCTATTACTATAAAATTTCTATTGTTTTTATCGTTCTTTTGAAAATAGAATATATGGTAAAATAAATTTGAAAATTCAGACAAAGGTGGATAATAATAACGGTCATTGCAGTCAAAAGGAGAACTCGCTGCTCAGTTATTATGGAAATTGAAGAAAAGACTAGGATCTAGTGCAAGAACGTAGAATTCAGTGAAGCGAATCAACTGATGCGCTACCAAAGTGTTCATTAACATAATTTATTCGCTCCTGTCAGTACCCCACTGAAATTTGTGGAGGGTGGTATTTCACCCGAAAAAAAAATTGTGCAAAACGATCACGTATTTTTTAGCGTCAGTGAAGCCTTACGCTGTAGTTTAATAATGTCATAACCAGCCTACCCGCAATACTTACGTGATAAGATCCTTGATACATTGCTTAGGGTTGGATTTTAAGCAATAAGTTATTTTTTATGTACCCACTTTTACCGGGTAAATTTTTCATGTGATTATATCGAATGAATACGCGGCCGTGATTACCATATTGTTGTTTTGTGGGAATTGATAACTGAATACCGAGAATATGGTAATAAATAATAAGAGGGGCATTTCTTTATTGTTACGATATCTCATTTTCGTGTTCAATTGTTTATTGTTATGTTTATCAACTGAGTAATCTTGTATACAAGTATCGTTATTTACCATGACACAATAAAATGTATTATACAATCTTATGGTGAGCTATATTTGAAATTGAAATCGTCACGAATTTTTTTTCTAGTACATACATTAATAAGTGTCCCTCGTTCACCTGTAAACAAAAGTATGCAATTAAAATTGAACTGAATTTTTACTCGTATAAATAAAAATAACGAGCGGTAATAAATCTGAAAGTATTCAAAAGGGAAAGCTTTAAAAATGTAAAGAAAAATAAAAGACAAAGGAAGAACATCTTTTTCTATGATGGAGCAATCCACCAATCATTACTTAAGCGCAATGAGATGGTGTAACTAGGCCCTAAAAGAGAAGCTTTATATCTTTATTTTCGAGGGCGGAACCCTTTTATCGTCATTGAATATAGGAAGTGGAGCATAAAATAACAATGAGGCATTCTCATTTTTTCACAGTAAGAAACACTTTCTTTGTCATTGAAATGCTTTTGTTTATAAGTACGCAACGCCTAGTTAGCCGTTTTATCAACAAATCTTTACAGTTTATATTTCTATTTGTCCCCGTATCCACGGCTCTGCAGGGCCATGGTTGGGACGCCACCGTCTGTAACAAGCATTCACGTGTAATATTTGTATACGTATGTACAATACCCATATTTCACTTTAGACCAAGGCGAAGTGCATGAAAAATAATAGTGACTAAAATATAAGTGGTTTTTTTAAAATAAATTTTAGCATATTTATTTTGTTTCATTTAGCGTTAGACTTAAGAATCTTCAATATTTACTGTTTTGTTTAGACTTTTATGTAAAATACAAATTTATTATTGAAAAGGATAATACAAAAGTTTAAAGTTAAAACCATTTTGAAATTAAAACATCCCGTCTTCTTTCCCAACATTTTTTTTTCAAATACATTTTCCTTGAGCTGATCATTTTAATTTAACTGACTGAGTTCCTTTTAGAAAGACAAAAAAATATATACAATTAAGTAAAAATATTTATATTCTGGACACGTACATATTTTATAGCGAACGGAGTCAAGACGCTGTTCATATTAAAAACGTCAACAACAGATAAATATACAAATATTTGTAAAGATATTTGAATTATTTTGGGCTTATATTCAACCTTTGGTAACAACAGCAAATCAGAAAAAGTTGTTTAGTAGGTACGTTTGTTCTTGGTGCAATGATGTTTAAAATATTTAAAAATGAACACTTTAAATTACATTGAGCTTTGCATTGGCAATAAATGGCTGGTTGTCATTAGCGCGATAGGATGGTTGCGTTATTTCACGCTTCGATCGTTGGTAATTTATATACCCGGGCTGAGGCTGTCTCATTAAACATTACGTGCAATTAATTTGTATTCCACCAACCCGAATGTATTTGTTAATATGTTCTTAATTTATACGTAAATTGAAATAAATTATTTAAAACATCGAATGTGCAAGTTTGATTGACGGATAAACGTTTCTACGTACACTTTCATGCCCACCTGAAATGTAAGATTGAATGAAATAATAATATTAAACATCTCATCTTAAAATCTCGTGTAGATGCGAATATTCATCTTCTCTGATTCATTTCTCACTGCTTTTCATCCGTTCATTTTTTAAAATACGTTGTTCGACAAATTCACTTAATGCTGCGTTAAATGAACCGTATTCTCATAATAAAAGATTTTATATTCGAAAACGATTTCGAAATGGACGATATTTCCGTGAAATGGGGAAAATGTCGCGCTCAACTCTCGCAGCGCCATCTGAACGCGTTGCGATGAAACACCGAACGTTTTTGCCACTCCGCCGACTTTGAATTTTTAAAACAATGTTTAAAATGTAAATATTCACATAAGTAGACAGTATAAAATGTAAAATATACTTTGCTTTGACTTTAGCTACACGTATTCAATTTTAAATCTTATCTCTTTAAAATCCGTGGTGTTTATGTCGTGAAATAAAAGTGATCCACATAATAATATAAAAAACAGGTTCAAATATTTATATTAAATAATATCAGAAGCGTTAATTAATAAATTGTTTGCAGACATATCAAATAGATAAAACCTACATAAATATTTCCTTAGAAACACATAATAAGAAAAACTACTAATAGAAAAGTCTCACGGCTGGTTATCTTCATATAACCCATGATTTTTCCTCTACGTAATTACTCACATTGTGTCCCCAAGAGAAAAGAATATTTAATTTAGTGCTGCGCAAAAAAGCGCGCTACTAATTATCGACGACAAGATGTGGTCCAGAAAAACGTTGAACATGGCTTGTGTTAGGAAAATTAAAACAGCTCCTTGACCTTATGTTTTCCTTCTAAAATAACCCTTATGACGATAAGAATAAAGACTTATTTGTTAGTCGGGATGGAGCCCTTATATAACAATCAATCTAAGAGACAGGTGACTATTCTATTCAATGATTAAACATTAATATGCTATTATTTATCCAATTTGACATCAGTGTCTTTCAGAGTTGATTAGGCATATCATATTATTAGAACTTTTATAATTTATTATAATAAATCCTTAACATAATTTCTTCCATAAATGAAATTGGATATTTGAGTACACATAAAATTCAATTAAAATGTATTTTTCATAAAACACATTTTTTACTTTATATACGAACTTAAGATATAAAACAATAATTGATCGTTTCTTATTAGTCAAGAGATTTTTTAAAACAATTTGTGTTACTCTGACATTGATGGACAGGCAATTCATTTATTAATATTGCGATAGAGTAAATTTTTATCATTTGTTTTATTCTACATTTGGGCGAATACAATACATAAATCACTTGGCTAACGTAACTGTCTAGTTAACTTTTTTGTGATTTATTGTTTATATTGAATTAATGCGGTGTATATGTTTAAACCAAATGCGTTAGTAAATCCCTTAATTGATTGTGGTCCGACGATATCAGCCTCTATTGCGGAGTGATTAATTCCTAGGATTCCAAATATAATTCCTAGACGAAGACAATTTATTTAAAGTTTATTGAAGAATTTAAGTAGGTATTTGTTTTGAGTGTGTGTTGGAGTTACACTGGTAAATTATTTTTATTTTCTTTTAATAGTAAAGCGGTCGGGGTTATTTATTTATCTATTTTAATAGTTTAAAGTTTTGTTTGGATTATTATTGGCGTGATTTTTGGTGAGTGAGTGGTGAGGTAATGATAGTGCGTTATTTTTTTTCTTAAATCTATGTTTTTCAAGTACTAGGTAATATAGTTAAATTATTATTCTTTATCAGATTGTAAAAATGGTCAATTTTATTAAAGTAATAAATCGTGGGGTTTCATTTCCTTTCCTAAATTCCTGCACAATAATCATCCATGTCCAAAAGCAAAACATTAAAACAATAAAAAAAAAAAGAAAAACAAAATCTTTTGTTGCACGAATTCAATATAACTAACCTTACATACACATGAAATAATACAACTTTTTTATGATTTGTTTAGTATAAATAGTGAATCGGTATTACGTTGGTTACGTTTAGATTATACAAATACGTAATAATAACACACATTGGAAACAACTTAACTCGTTATTATAAGTTAAATTTCAAATCGTACGGGGGTAAGGCAATGTCAATAAAATGTTCTTATCTTTGCTATTATTGTTGTACTTCTGCTTGAGAGATAATGTGTAACTTTTGTAAACCACCATTTTGAGGCGATATTATGTTTTATTGTTATGTGTGATACTTTGAAGTTTTGGGTCTTTTTCAAACTACATTCATTTATTTAGCCTTCAATTTAAGTTTTATATGTCTAAAAATACATTTGGTATTCTAACATTTTCCAATATCTTTTTAAAATTCAATTTTAATATCTATGAAAATAATAATATATTTTTACAAATTCATCTAAAATTTTAATGAAAATCAACGTTTAGAAATAATATAATTATTCAACAATTTTATTCAATATTTACATTGTAAAAGAACATAGAATAATATTTAAAAATACATATTAAAAAGAAGAAAATTTGAGATGGGCACATATGGAACGGCACATCGGAACAATGGACTCTCCATGATAGAGAAACCGTGTACATTGAATAGGATAATGACTGAATATGTATAAAATAATAAAATATTGGTCTTGCTGTATAGCCGCGCACATTTTATATGAAGTCTAAAAAATAATTCACAAATAATAAATCAAAGTCTCTTAAGAAATATGTATGGAGACAATAAGATGAAGTAAAAAGTTTTGTGTTAAGATCACATTTGTTTGTTGCAGTCGTTGAAAGTCACAGAGGAGAAACATTAGAGTTAACACATGTTCAAAGAACGGATATGGGGTCTTATTATTGTATTGCCACGAATGGTATACCTCCTACTGTTAGTCGACGTTATGACGTACAAGTTCATTGTAAGTATATTTCAATATATTTTGCACCTAGAAAAGATTCTGAAAGCTTTATATTTATATAACGTTTGTCATTCAATACTTCAGACAGAACACCGTCTTATATTAGATTATTTAATAAATATATTATCGTATTTGTATATACTGCTCAAAACAAAATCAATTTTACTCACAATTTTTACATATATTTTATATATTTAACAACAAATAATTCCGATAAATAAATAAATTCATTGACCCGTCGATACTCTCTATAAAGATTCATATTCGTGTAAAATTTGATTTAAATAAAAAACAATGTACCTATACCGCACGTTTCAGTTCTTATCAATTGAAAAGTAAAATTCTCTTTCTTATTTTTAAAATCTTCTGTTACAGTTACTCCACAAGTAAAGGTTACAAATCAATTAGTCGGTGCTCCGTTGGGCAGCGATGTCGAACTGCAGTGTTTCATAGAAGCTTCTCCTAGGGCTATGAACTCTTGGTATAGAGAAGACTGTATGTACTTTTTTTTTCTTGTTCTCACTCAATTACTGCAGCTTGTAACAGGTTTATATTACATAGCTTAATTTTAAGTTCACATTTGGATTATGTACTTTGTCAGAAATTATTGCTTCGTACACCTAAATACCACTGGTGTGAAAATATATTGCAGTAATTTACCATCGTTACATGTTTTTTTAAATGCTCTTTATTTTACTCCTGGGGTTACATTTGCATTACACTATCATGTTTATATTAAAAATATTTTCAAATAAGCAAACTAATGTATTTATTAAGGTAGTAAGAGTAACCGCATTCAAATCTCTCCAATCCCGAAGGCGTTTTTTGTTTAAAATAAGACACTGTTGCCGACTATAATATGTGCATTATTTTAAAAAGTGTAATATGCAGACTGATAATATTTATTCTAGACATTTTAAGATGTATTTTATTTGATGGTGTTAATAATATTATTAAGTTGTAGTTAAGTCTAGAATATTTTCAGATAGCTAGTTGTTCACTTACTTACTAAGTTTTCATTTTGTGTTGATAGATATTCACGAGCATATTATCCTCTAGCACAAGCCAGAGAAAATTGAATCTCCAACATAATTCTTCATGCAATTTCATGACGTACCAAGAAGTTTGAATAACGACGTTTATTATCTTAATTTTAGTCACGACGTTTTATATTAACTTTCATTGCAACAGCTCTTCTGAGTGACAAACTACTCGAAAATCCCAAGTTTCGAGTAAGAGAAGCAGCAGTGAATGACTTCTCGTTATGGATGAACTTAACTATAATGTCTCTTGCAACGAGCGACTACGGTATCTACGTGTGTGCCTCCGTGAACGCGCTCGGGAAGATGGAGAATCAAGTCAACTTGCATAGTAAGTAGCCGGAGAGTGCCAAGCTTTATTTAGAGACACTCAACTCAAGATTGCTTTCTTGTGATACCGTTTAGTTACTTTTGGATTTATTTATGAGCTGTGCAGGTGACGGTAAATAATTGCTCTTTATTTTTTACAACAAAGACTTTGCTTTCGTCTAATAACTGCTGGACTGTACTTTATTTTGCTTAACATCAGTATTTTATAATAAAACATAAAGAAGCTGAGTACATATATGTTCCGGTTCTATTCTGATATCCATAGCACAGAATTCCTAATTCAGGACTTTTTTTTTACGTGTGAGTTTTTTTTTTTTTTTTTTCATTTCACGTTATCACAAATTTACAGGATTACGTCTAAGCATGAACGGTTATGAAGAGCCCATGGTGTCAGGGGCGGCTTGGCAGCGCGCAAGGAGCTCGCCTTCGCCTGCGCGACCAGCAGCCTCCAACGCGCGCCCTGACTTCCTAACCACACATGCACCCTTAATGTTAGCATTATTTATAGCCCTAATACCTTACTCGTATGCAAACATGACTTAATCTCTAATTTACGCTTTCTAGCTAATGTGAATAATTTTGGTAATTAATTGATTTCTGTCTAATACGTGTTTTGTTTTGGAAATGAAACTATTTATGATAATTTATGGCCTAATTTTCTTGTCAAATATATATTTTTTGTTATTATACATAATATTACGTGATTTGACTGAATTGAGTACTATTTATTTACTAATAAATATTATTGTTTTGTTACTTTAGCAAAAGTTGTTTGTTAGACTTCAGTTCTTTCTAATAAATGTTTCTTTGTATAGTAAATTACTTTGAAATTATTTTTTGGAGAATAATTATACCTAAAGATATTTCTTAATAGAATTTAAAAAATGTTCGATAGTTTTAAACATTATTTTAAATAATTGTAAAATATATACATTACTTTTATTATAAATGTGATAAATAAGCGTAGTATTGAATAAAATTTCACTAATTTATTGTTCAATCTTATTGTAAATCTTTAAAAAAATATTCTGTACAGTTATGTTGAATTGACAATAAATGTAAAAATACAAAAACGGTGTAAAATAAATGTCCTCGGGAAAATTCGTTTAAGTTCATTGACCTTTATCCTTTAGTTTAGAAAACTTAATTAACCACGGAGTTTGAGATGTTATCAGGTAAGATGGAAAGCAGTGACGTCACAATGTTTTGCTCAAAAATATTTTTAAAACTCTCTTGCTTCTTATCCTTAATTTATAGTTAAAGCATCTTAGATTTTATTTTTTTTTAAATTACCAAACAAAAGTTCTTCTTTTATATCAAAACTTATTTAAAACAGGATCGATCTCGGCACGAGGACTGAATGCGCAAATATGGAATTATAGCGTTACATAGAGCTATTCATGCAAAAGATTCATTATCTTATGTAATATCCTTTGACTTCACCACGACCACGATGGCTGCAAAATTTTCGAAACGTCAGTTAATGTAATCAAAATAAACACAATGATGAGGTTTTTCACGAATATAACTTGACCAATTAAAAAAAACTCGCCTTTCATTTTATTAATTTGATCTGACATTTCGAAAGCTTTGCAGCCATTGTGTTAACGTCGAGATCTTTTAATAATTATTATTGTAGATATAAATCGGGAATATTGAATAGTCGTGATGAATTGGTCCCGCTGAGTAGCCCTAATGCATTTTTCGTGTTGCACGCGAATTAATGCGCACACCAATTTCATTTCATGGTTTTCATTCTAGAAAGTATACATAGTTGGGACTTAATAATATTGAATAATACATGTTATATATTACGTCTGTTACATGTAAGTATAAATATGTTTATAATTTATCTTTGCTGAAATAATGAAAAGAGAAACAAACAGAACGACCGCAAATTACTGGCTAACTACTATTTTCAAGTGATATTACCTAATCGAATTGGAATTATTATTAAGGTAACTGGATATAACAAGAGAGGTTTACCCTGTCAACCTAGTCGGAGTTGTTTATTACTTATAAATATATTTAATTATAAAATAAACCACAAAGATATTTCCTATTTCAAAAGAATTCAAAGGAGCTCGGATAAAATTAACCACTATATGACTTTCAAATGATAACAAAACGAAAACTTCCAGCCATATAGCACTCAAGCTAAAAGTTTCATCAACATAATTTATTCGGGACACTCACAGAAGTGGCCCACACGTTTGCGGGCGATATTTTTTCTCTATTCGTTTGAGATTCACTCTGAATTCAGGGATAGACTATTTTTCAGTGAGTAAAGTTCAATTGTAGAATGCGGTCACGTAGGTTTTTAGTGTCAGTGAAACTAAAATGCGCTCGAGCTCAATAATGACATACAGACTTTATTATTTCATTGAGATGATTTCTTTTTTTGAATCAAATCTATACATATCTATCGAATTAATTTTCATATGGTCAAGAGAGATATATCGTAACTTATATAATTATTCATACAAATCAACAATGAAACGCCACCTTCAAATCAGTAAGCGTAATCTATAAAATCAATAGTATTTTATTTTTCCAAAATAATCTCGACGTTAGATGTGTTATGTCTGCTTTCCGCTTGAGTGAAATTCATGAGCAAAAACAACTGTTACTATACAACATAGAAAGGTTGGCAGAACAGTTAAGATATTACTATCATAAGAACAAGGTTAAACAATAGACAACCGTGTATACAAAAAAAAAAGATTACATCAAAATAATTAATAGTTAACTTCACTCTCCAAATTTGCGACCACTCGGTATAGTAAATCCTCTTGAACCTCTAAAAAAGACTGTGATTTGCGGCATTTTGTAACACAAATATAGAGAGAATGCTGTCATGCGACAGTAATTCTTTGAAAAATGTTTTGACAGGTTACCAGTAGCAATGCTCATGCAACAAGAATGGATTTATTACGTCATTCGTGATGTCAGAAAACAAAAATGTTAGTTACTGAACACACTGCCAATCAAACTGCATATTTTAATGACTTATAAGATACATATATAAATAAAATCAAAGTAAAGATGAATTAATAAAGTAAGGATTTGCTTATTCAATTATATGTTAAATGCTAATTTACCTAGTACTTTTATTTTCCATTGTAGGCACACGTATGTGTACGCACAATATATATGTAGACGATAACAAAAGAAAACGTTCAGGACACGCTGGACAATACGTGCAGAGTAAATAAACAGTGTGGCGATCAATCTAGTGGTTGTATTGCGATTGACACGAGGAAATAACAATAGTAACGGTCGAATTAATAATAATAAAAAAGATGAAAGTGGAAACGGTTGATAATATTTTGATACAAATCTAATTTATCGTTGAATTTTAGAAAATTATGATTTGTAGATATCGCAGTAATCTTGATGAAGAAAAAAAATTAATTAAATATCTGACGACATAAAGTCTGAAAATAGTAAGTAAGCAGACAGAAAAACAAAATGAAAACATTGACATTATAAGTACAGCTCCAAAACGTCTGGCGAACGTGAACGAGTGGACCGAATGAGTGGTCATCAATCTACCGACCACCGCCCGCTTCGACACGAGATACCGATGGAAAAATATCGATACCAATTTTATCGATGCCCTACCGCACTATAACTGCACGTTCATCTGGTATATATACATTGAAAGGGATTAGCATAATACCACGATGTATGCACACAAAATTACATCACGCTCGCGATATAAACAAACAATAGTAATGGAAACTTTATGAACAAATCTATATGCGAGTACATATATTTTTGTGAGACTAGAAAATCATGTTGTATCATGTGTTTACTATCAAATTATTTAAATTGTTTTTAGACGTGTTTGTGAGATAAAAATGAGGGCATCCTTTATACAACATAAAAACAAACCTAAAAATTTATTACAACCTCTAACTAAGCACTATAAACATTTTTTTATACGAAAGGACTCCAGTAAAATTGAGTATTCGTCTTAAAACCAAGAGCTCAATAAAAGACGGGTTGTCTCGTTGGTAAACAAAACTGCCTAGTCATTAGAGGGTGAAGGAAAACATTTGGTCCAATTATCTGAGGAGGCTTCCAGTAAAAAAACGTCAGCTCACAGCGCGACCTAATGACGACGTCAAGGTGGCTCATCAATCTATCTATCCCTTGGCTCTGGACCGATGCGATGAATTCATACGAAAAACTGTGTGAAAAAAGTACTAATAAAAATATTAAGCAATAAATGTTTAAGTTTAGTAACATTAATATGAAGGTCATATTTTAAAAGCTTTTCTTTTAATAACAAAGGCAAATCCACATTACAAGCCCGTTATATTTTATTATCGAGAGAAAATTTTTAATGGACAATATTTCTGCAAGCTGCACGTACAGACTCGCTCTTAGCTCGCAGTTCACAGAAACTTACAACTTCAGATGGGAAAATTATTTTTCATTAACGCTCGGGTGCGTTTCAACGTACTGCCAGTTGAATTAAAATCAATTACTTCCATTATAACAAAAACAAACTTGGAGAAAATATTCCCTGTGCAGAAAATTTGTTGCGAACTTTCTCGAAAATCGGTTAATCGTGTTCGGATGAAATAGGGGTAATTTCTTCCTCTAAACTTTAATACTCGTGGGTTTAAATATAATACAAAATGATAGTTTTTAATAAATGTTAATTGAAACCTACTTTTATGTTATACTATACTAATATGTTGTATTGTTGAGTAAATGGTAGGTAGACTGATGGTAGTCATTGGCTCAGTCTCGCTTCAGAATCAGCTTAAGGTCTTAACACCAGGCGCACATGTGTCAATAAAATTAAATCAATAAATAAAATATTTTTTCTTTCGAACAGAAATCAAACTCAGCACCTTCGCTCAATAGACTGGTGCACTAACCCCTGCACTGTTAATTATAAAAAATAATAAAACAAATAATATTTTGAACTGAAATGTGCATTCACAGGGGTAAAGCTAGAAATGACAATAAAAGCTACTGCTGAGTCGCACCCCATTTCTCGCGAGCGACTGACGCGAGAGGACGCCAGGTGTCACCAAAGCGATTATCAAATACACAAACCGCACAAACGGCCTCCTGTTATCGCTTTCTGTCGATCGCTATTGAGAATTTATTGCTCGTTTAGTTTGTACCACGATGTGCTTTTTCAGATATCCAGACTTCATATTTGGCACCATCCATGTGTAACTTTAATCTAGCTCAATTTTTGAACAAATGTGAGCTTCAAACAATTCAAAAACAACAAAATTTACAATTTTATGTGGAACACGAAAACCGGGTTTATATTTGATTTTTATTCCCCTATATTGATTTGAAAAAAAAAATGAATGATCGATCCATAGTAAAAGTTTTACAACTGGGGACATAAAGATACCTTCAAATGAAAGCGATAAAAGTGATTACACTATCACGTTAGCAACTGCAGCTAAAACAGTCTGTCTCACATAACAATTTCATTGAGACATCTTTTGATAATTTTTCCTTCACACTAGAATAACTTTAACTGCGCAGTAAATCGAGTTAATGCGCGCTTCGTCGCTCGTAACCGACGGTTAACAATTTTAATCTTTCATAAGTGAATTTACTTTATTCCTCCATTGGAGTTAATTTTAATACCTACTGAATGCATTATAAACACTATTATATTTATACAAGTTCTAAACAATTGTTTTCATATACATAGATTAAAAATGCTACAAAAGCAATTGCCGAACAAAACCTAACTCGTTATTTCTGACTACGTAGAAAAATATACAAACAGTATTTTTCAGTATTTCCAACTACCGTTTTCAGCTATAAACGTAAAATATAAATTATTAGAATTTTATTTAAATCTCAATAAACGTTTCGAAAACGCTCACTGAAAAGTGAATGATAAAAGATATAAGGGTTGTTCATGTCCCATTGGCAACTGCATCGAGATGGCCACGATTACGTAACTTCACATGTTATTAAATTCTTTCCGGAGACTGGTAATAGCAATCGTCTTATTCAATTGCACATGAAAGGAAGCATAGAAATGGTTGACAATGAGTTTAGGGAGCAAAGAATGTCGCTATTGAAAATCCGATGTTCTTTCGTTTAATTTTACATCTCGTATCGCTTCACTGACATTTGAATCGACTAAAAACAATCGTAAAAAATCTAATAAGACTGTCTATTTCTACGTCAAAAGAGACATTCGGAAGGAAACGAGATATTGCGTCGATTTTCATTTCGTCTGTTATACCTATTGTTACACATAACAAAATTGCTTACTTTTATAAAAACAAAATATTACGTGCCACAAATAAATTTATTTTTAAAATGTTTACTTGTTTACTCTGTAAATATTTTTAGGGAATATTTACTGAATTCTGTTCTTACCACTTGAAACGCTCTCCGGCAGGCATTTGAAAGCAATCTATCTGTATTTGACGTATGACCTATGATCGCCGAAGCGAGCATCATACGAATACAAGAATGTCGTGAATTATATCCGTTTATACTTTCCTGGTATATTATATCTTGAATTTTTTTTATCCTCTAAATAAAATCATATTTAAATATAAATGTAACATTTATAAATTAGTGGTTATCTTCCAGTTTGTTTTCGTGTTATTTTTATAATTTAAAAGAATATTATATATTAAATAAAATCGCCAGAAAAAAATTAGGATTCGAATCACATTCCATGAGAGTAAATTGATGGACCCCGAACGTTCATAGTTTTTGCTCATGTAAAAAGCCAAAGTCTACTCGAGGGGCTCGAATTTCGTTATTGAACTCGACCTGTAAGGCAATAATTTGAGATTTTCTGAGGTCAAACGGCAATCATTCCGTCTCAAAAATTTATACTGTTTTAAGAGTAGTAACAAAAAACTTAGAGTACAGTAATACCCCACTTTACGCGTCCCCGGTATGCGCGGTTTCACTATAACTCGAAATTCAAATTTATTATTAAATTATGCGAAAGAGTGCGTATAAACATAATGTAGTCATCAACTTCTCTATGGTCGCGGGAATTTCAGTTAACGCGATTTTTTCCGGAACGTATCCCTCGCGTAAAGCGGGGCATTACTGTAATTACCTATAGATTATATCGTAATAATAAGTAATTTTTTAAAAAATAATATAGACATCCATAACTTGTGGTCCGCTTCTAATAAAAGTACTTTTCATAAGCCTATCACATTTTTCAGAATAATAATCCTTTTTCTCCATTACGGGGATTTCAGCTTCGTTCCTCCATTAAAATATAGCACTTTGGTTATCTGATCACCAGTTTTGTCTTTATTCTGCTATTTTCTGCTGTATAGTAAGACTTTTTTATAAACTTGATCATAGAAATTTTTAAACTTTTGCATAAACACTGCTACAGAAATCAACAACATCATTTCGCGAACATGATTTAGCAAATTGAAGCCATTGTGCGACTCACTATCATGTTTATTGTGATTAATTTGATTTGATATTTCCGATGTTACGCGAAATTAGTTTCTTTAAAATCAGCTTTTAAAAACATTAATGAAAATTAGTTTAGAATTATTCTAGCATAATATTATTATATATCGAATTCGTTGTACTAAATATCTAAGTAATCAAAAAGGAAGGATAAGGAAGTTTTTTACTGCATCGCTTCTCTATAATGATATGATAATTCGGTTTGCCCATTGTATCGAGGTCGGTTTCGGCCCAACGCCCGATGGGAATATAAATTTTCTCAGGTAAACACAGATATGAAGGTTGCATAAAGAGAACTTTTATAGCTCTATTATATTATGGTAAAATAAAGTAAAACGTTTGTAATAATATTCCGAATATCGGCGTATTAACAATAATGCTTATGCAATGCATATGGAGAATCTTGCATGCGGAGAATCCCGCGAGCTGTGTATCCATCGGCTTAAGTGGAAGAATTTTATTAATCGTTATTTAGCTGCGAAGTTGACACACATCCTATGTGTAATATGCAGCAATGATAATTTAAAAAAGAATTTTAAAATTATTTTGAAAGTTTTATTACGGATTAAGTAATCCGTGGACCCTTAGCTTAGCTGACAACATGGCGGGGTAATGAAGCTCCAACCCGCGTGAGCCACCCATCACTTTTTGGAGCGAAGCGTTTTTGCTAAAGAGGGATTAGTGTACCCTCTTGTGGCTCGATTTTCCTAAGATGCTTTATCATTGGGGTTTCGGACTAACATGAGGTTAACTTGTAATCTTAGCTTTATTTGGTCGTTGTAGCGGCTTAATGCCTTGAAGCTCTGTAATGAAGCGGGTTTTTATGAAGACCTTTTCTTATTAGATTTCCATTTTCTATTTCCCGTCGGGGAACTTCTTGCTGAGATTCCCTCACATTTGAATTTTTTAATATGTCTAGAGATTAGATTGTGTCGATAGTTGCTCAGTTGTTCAAGTGAATTTTGTTGTTTATTCAAAATATAGGATAAGTCAATATGTAAACCTAGTTCCATTTTCAATCAAGTGAACGAACGGAAGAATGTGCGCGATGGAAAAAAACTGAACAAAATTGTTTCGGAATCATTTGTTAGAACAGCGTGTAGGAAACGCATTGAAATGCCCTTAAAACTGTACCGAAGTTTTTGCTAAAATATGGAATACTGTGAAAAACGTCGAGTCAATTTGCGAGCATTTGTCTGGTCGCCTTTATTTGCCGGTCGAGCGAGCACGAGAGGCCAGCCTCACTAAATCAGTTTACATTTTTTTCAAAGGTTTCTGTGTTTGGCGGACCCCACATCAGTGAAGCTCTTACGAGAGCAAAAAACCTTTCATTTGAGTACAAACTTTGGTACCGATAGGTAATAGACAAGGTAAGATTAAATTGACCACTAGATCCAATCCATTTTTATTATTTATATCTATTGCAAATTATATTATATATAACTGTTTAACTAATTCTTGCTGATTAATTTATAAGTCTTAGTAATGCGTCATTTTGATTAATGGAATGAATCGTAGTAGTGATGAGACTATTGTTATTTTCTTTAAGTTGACAACTGCCCTTGATGATAATATAACAACTTAAAGAAAATAACAATAATAAAATGTTACATAGAATTCCATTATAAATAAAAGAGTAACAGTATGATGTACTCTTCCAATTTTGAATCGCGAGTGTAATAAAATATTCGGAACACGTCCAACATAGCCGGTCTATCGTAGTTTTCAATCCAAACTCGAAGACCGAAGATTTGTCACGTACATCCCAACTTCTATAAAGGAACAGTCCGTATCATTTTGACACCTTTACATTGAACTTAATCTTATTTTAAAAGCTCAATTTCTTTTCAAAATTTAATATTAAAAACTTATATTTCATTTATTTAATAAAGACATTTTTTCAATACGCACATTAATTTGATTCCACGCGATGTTAAGCCAGAATACAGACAATAAAATACTACTTGTGAAAATTATTTTCAGGTAAAAGTCACCTCCGCTATACTGGCTTTAAGAAACGAATGTTCGCTGAGCAAATTGATATAGTACGCTCCTCACATTATATTAGACTTATTATTTATTTTTATTTAAGAATGATCCCAATGCTTAACTTGAATGAAATATGGAATTATTAATAACTATATTAAGGATATCCATATACATTTTATTGATGACGAAAATTCATGTTCAATCATAATTCATCAACATCGACACTCACCCAACTACATCGAGAAAGGGCTGCCTGCCCTTAAAGCATACGATTTTGCATTACCTCCTAACAATAGCGACAAAACCTGACGGAAAAAATAAGAAGGTCAGAGTACCCTACTCCAGACAAAGGTTCTTTCACAGTAAGCCACTCAAGGTGACACTTTACCCGGATTAAAGTTATCGTAGACTGCCAAACTGAATACAAATGCAAGACTTCTCTCGATAAAGGACTTCCAAGCTTAGTATGAAGCGACGAATGTGCTGCCACTGCAATAAAACACTTTCATTTAATTGGATACCTGAATAATCGTCAATTACGACTCAGATTCTACCTCTGGCAATACAATGTTCCTGCAATCAAATTTACAAAGTTTTCACTCATTTCTCATTTACTATACTTTGTACCTTATATTTAATCTTAATTGCAGGACTGTTCGTTTTTTCGTTAATTCAATTTATTAAAATTAATTTATACATTTAGAAATTTTAATTAATAAACTAATAAACCTTTAGTGGGCATTAAAATGCAACAACATTGCAGCGTTATTATTATGAAATGCAACAAAATAAAATGTACCTTTTTTCTAACGTAAAAGTAAACTTTAACAAGTTGCTTGGTAATACCGCAAATATTAAGATTAATTTCACCTCCAACTAAAAACAAAACTTTTTTACTTGCTACCTTCTCATTGAAACTGAAGCCCGAGTCTTGGATGAAAGCAAAACAAGCTAAAAGTTAATTATTAAAAGAGGAAGTCATAAAATCCTTTCTTTGTAGCAAAATGAAACGCACAAAAACGAATGCGGATGTCTCCCTGTCGTGAGCGCTCCCTCAGGAATTACGTTATTAAGCCCGTCCGCCCGCTTTTTTAGACATTTCGCGAATCCACATTCTGTGTAAAAGCCGACCTCTACATTTTAAGTTTTTAAAATCCATGAAGTAATCCATAAGAGCTCATATTCAATTTACCGAGATGGAGTCATTTCAGTCGTCGCAAACACAATAAATGTTATTGTTCGTGAATTACTCAAGTGAGAAACGGTATAAAGAGGAAAGAATAGAGGCAGCGGAAGGGAGCGGCGACAAAGGCTATCCTTCTTCAGGGCAGCAGCCGTGACGACGCTTACATTAAGGATATCGCCAACCGCCAAACTGAACACAAAGACTCGCCCGGGAAGAGCCCGTGATTCATGTGACTTCGGTTTATTATCATACCCGCAATTCTGTATTGAGGGGTGCGGACGTGACTGGTCGATGTTTCAGTCGACTTGACGGACTCTACTTTCTCTGAATATTGAGCGAATTTTGACAACTGACACGTTTTGTTCACTTAAATTCGAAGAAAATGTGTATCTCAGCGATCAGGCTTTATTTAAATGTTATCGACCTTGTTCGTAGCGACGAAATAAAAACTGCTAGGAATTTATTGCATTTTTATTATTACTTTACTAAAGTAAGAACATAAAGTGGTCGGTGCATTTAAATGACTGCAGACTATTTGATTCGATCGAGATGTAACGAACTCAATGGTAATAAAACATTTTGTAGAAGATAATTTTAAAAGAAGTAATTTATATTAAGTCAAATTGGCTCATTAAAGTTCTTAGTCGTTGGATTAAATACCAAAAACCTGACTTTGGTAAAATGGCAAAAAGGTTCAACGGAATTGTAAAAATATGTATTTCATGTATAAAGGACAAACAAGAGACTAAATGACGTGGGCGTAATAACATAACACGAGAGACAAATCCGAGGTCGTGGCCAGCTCCTTATCTCGCGACCGGCCGATCTCTCCCATGAGAAAACGTATCTAACGCGGGGTTTTGCCCGGCTCCGATCAGATTTTGTTCTCTGGCGTATCATGATGCTATATTCGTAGTACATTATTAAGTTTTACTTTGTATTAGAATTAGGGGAAAAGTCGTTGAGAGACTCAAAGGATTTTTGTAGAAAATTATGTGAAAACAATATCTCTAAATATATGTATATGGATATAAAAATATTTTTGATATTTTTATTATGTGTACAAACATATTATAGAAGTTATTTTTAATTTAAGTAAATACTACAAAGTTTAGTAATAACCGACTATTAAATGATTTAATAATACCTAACTATAGAATATAAGTATGTTTAAATTCAAATTACCTTAAGAAATTTAAAACGATATAATATTAAAATGTAAACGTTGCAAGTAAAAAGCTGTAAATCGGTTATTGATGACAACGTCGCCGACAATATGGCGGTCGACGTTCAACGTGATCGCAATTTGATTCGCTACTGTTTTGCTACATTTACATAAAACCCGTCACACAATCTAATGCATACAATAATTAAAAAATATATAATAGTTATAAATATATATTACTAATAATACCGAATTTAATTTAATAACGCCTTTTAATATTTCATAATATGTTCTCCATATACGCAAACATAGTTATTTTTTTTACAAACTTTACCAGTTTTAATCGTCAAATTTATGGTGTTCTTCAATTCTACGATAAACACAGAGCTCTGTCGGGGACGCTGTCCAAACTTTGGATCAGATAGTAAACCGTTCAACAAATTCCACGAACTTACTGATAAAATTTATTATTTAAAAGAATATATTTAGTCTAATATTTTACATAGAAGTTTTTAGGTAGAACAAGTTGTTTTTCATCCATAATATCTCAAAATGTATTATAAATGATCCACTAAGAACACATAATCCTAACATTCAAACTAACTGTAATATCAATATTATTATTTAATTAATTCCAAACTTTACCTGAGAAATTAGATTTGTAAGACATTCAATGTTTGCTCAAGACATTTCAGTATGTAGAGAGTTTTAACACAGAATTGTCGAAAACGGTAGAGAAAAGTTCGTTATTGTGCTTGTACTTGAATTCCACTAACTCTTGTAAATGCAGTTACCGCACACATTGTTGTTCAATTGTTCCACTCGATTCGCATGCAGCAAACAATACTACGAGTCGCACCAGACGCAATACTCGAACAGAATTTAAATTATTTTATATTATGTGTTCTACTTATATATAATTACTTATACCTACATACATATAAAATGTTTTACTGATTGACGTTTGTGGTTATTCGTCAATTTATTTTTAAAAAACTTTATGCTTAATTCAATCCGATGCGGTTTGCTATTATTAATAGTCTTTATTTAACATTTTAAATTAAAATATATTATCTTAACTATTCTTTATTCATTGGCATAGAAGAGTCTGAGATATATCTTCATAATGTAAACAAAAACAATTGAAGTACGAAGTTATTTTATATAAATAAATATGTCCCTTTAAGCATTAACGTTTGGAGCTAGCAAAGAGGCAATAAATTTTCTTGCTATAAGTACGTAAGCTTTTTCAGTTTACAAAATAATGCAATATAAAAAATAGTTTGTTGGTCTGTCAGACCGAAGAGGGTTAATTGTATTTGCTATGTTAAATTAACGCATATAACTCATTACGGACGGTGGGTTCATCTAAATCAGAAACTTTGCTTAATAATGAAATTTAAACTTCCCGCATTCATTCTTGTTTATATTGTAAATTCACAGTAATTTCGTTGCTCTGTTTAAAAAAAAACATCTTTCAGTTCAGTAGCCATAAATTTTGTTATAAAAATAACTATTTCGTATAAAATACAACACGTATAAAACCAAAATATAATAACATAAAACAAGTCCTTTATAAATCTAAATTATTTTCACAATATTTCTTTGCCGAAAATACACATGACCTACACACATTGCAATAAATTTTCATATTGTAAGAGAAGGCAATGTTATGAGAACGGTAAGTGTGTTATACATCATGTCCTAGAGAGAATTGCGGCGGTGCCTACTTGATAGCCAAGTTATTCTCCGCCTTATTGTTAAGATATTCTGATAAGCTGCTGTGTTAATTAATTTTCGACGTCTTAAGCCAATAAAGTTTAATGAAGCTTATAAATAGGGTAGCTTTTGATTTATGGATTTATTTCTTAGTTAAATATTCCTTCTTAACAATAATTTAGTAATTAAAAGAAAAATTTAGAACAATTAACTAAATTTAAAAGATTTTCTACCGTTAACAAGTGCATTTATTTTTCAATTTAACCCAACGTTTCGTAAGCTTTGCAGCTGTGGTGGTCTTGGTGACTGTAAATTTACATTTGTTAAATCATGCTCACTAATAACTTCAAACATCACTAGTTTAGTATATGATTTAAAATGAAAAATACTTACGCTACAATAATTGCGACTTTTCTCTCTCTACGTACCACGAGTAGACAACTATTATAACTCACGAGAAAAATATAAAACATCTTGGACATTAACGATATTTTATTAATTAGTGTAGTCTAATTCATATCCTATTATAACACATGTATGTATAATATGCAAGTATAATCAGATGTGCTGCATTCGTGAATAATTAATAATATCTCTGATAGGGGTTTGATTGCATCATCGAGTAATGAGCTTATTATGACAATTGATTATGTTTCCTTATGTGAATTGAATTATAATGTCTTGGTTCAGACAAAAGAATCGTTGCTCTTGCGATCATTGCGTAGTATTCAGTTTTATTTTTCATTTATTTTTAGTACTTATTTACTACTACTACTAAATTTAAAGATTTTAAAGAACAGAAATACTTATATTTTTTTCTATTTCAAATCTACCTACACTCGCAAATCATGAACTCCAGCGATCACAATAGCTGCTATGCTTTCGAAACGTTGATTTAGTTTAACAGTAAGCCAAATTTATAAAAATAATCGAAGATCGAGTTATTTAGTGGAATTATAAATATTAAATAAAATTGCAGAAAAACCTAAAAATGTGTTTGAATTAATTAAAACAACTAGGCTTTCGTAAAAAATAAAAGTTTGTAAACAAGAATATAATAAATAGTGAAAAGTCTGGAAGTATGCAAATATAATGTTTTTGCTTGGTTTGCATACATAAATAAAAGGATTCAGCTTCTTTTATTTTATAAACAAGTTCCTTTCTTAATTATTTTATTTTTTACAAAAGTTTCTGCACTTTATACCAAACGAATTCTTTTGTGTATGACGCAAAGTTTTAAGGGGTTTTTGTATTTTTTCACTATATATAGCAATTAATTTTATATGCATGAATAATTTTAATAACATAAAGTTTAAAAATAGAGACTAAATATTTTTTTTATACTATCTATAGTCGGCCACCCACAATCGGTCTGATATTAAAGTAGAGTATGGTTAATGAGGGAGGACCATAAATAAGACACTTTAGATCAGTGTTTCCCAAAGTGGGATCCACGCCCCACAGGGGGGCAATTTGATTGTTAAGAGGGGGCAAACCCTTTCGCCCCGGGCCATTTAAATGCAATGCTAGATTTCAGTGTCAAATTTAACGAAAAAGCAAATTCTTAAATAATTGCGGTAAATAATTATTAGGTGTAATTTCACTTGACGTGATCAAAATATCAACTGGGTGTTTGATTACATAGGAAGGGCATAAGGATTTTAAAACAGCTAAGGTGAGGCATGGCACAAAAAAAGGTTGGAAAATACTGCTTTATGTAATAGTCGCTTCCATTATACCGACTTGACGAAACAAATACACACCATTTAGATTGACAGACATACTCATGTTTTATATTTGAAACGACATTTGCTCCGGTCTTTGAGCTGGTAATCCGTTTAAATTCAAAATTATAATTACACTTTATCGACAAGAAACAGATGTGAAAATATTAACCCTATGTTTATAAGTTTGGAATGAAATGGCTCTTGATCGTAGAAAGCACATTTGACTGCTAAGTGCGACCTTAATTAAGGCGAAAGCTCGTAAATTTTCTTCCACTGTACGCGTTGAAGGAAAACTATTAAGGCTCCGTTTAATATATAATTTTAGACGCGGTGATGTGGGATCACAAGACAATTTGATTAGATCCGTATATACCCGCTTGTAATTTATGTTGTAACCGTGTTCACTTATAATTCGACTAACTCGGATACATTTAAACTTGTATTTATGTCATAAATTAAATTTGTCTGTTAACGTTAGGAGAAAAACTGTTTTTGTACAAATTGAAATACAAATAAATGTTATTTTGGTCGTTTTTAATCTCTATATATTATAGAAGCATATTAACTTTTAATAATAATATTTCATAGAATACACTACCCTTAGCATAAAGCTTTATTGACTATTAGATCACAGCTGAATAGAGAAAGAGAATACGTAATATTTTACATGTAGACAGAATATGAAACTCCACTCTCATATTAAATTTAATGAAGTCCGTATAATCCATTTGTTTAAAAGATAATTAAATAAATCCCAATACGTGATCAGTTTAACAAACATTTGTGTAATCATTAACAATCTCATTAACTTTGTATCAAATGAGAACAAGTTAACCTGTGACGCGTCTAATTAAGTCACTATTATTGGCGCCAAAGTTCAATTTACTGAGTAGATTTACTACGGGATGCTAATTAAGTCCTTTTGTAAAACAAATTTTCCAATTAAACCTATAACGGTTTAGATTAAATTACTAATTGAGATTTCTTATTTTTTGTTTTAAAATGTCATTAAATAAAAATCATATTTTCATTAAAACAAATTAAAAAGAGGCTAGTTTATAATTTTGTATGGCATTCAATTTAGTTCACATAACGTTTAATTAAATGTGAATAATGGTAGGCAAACTCATAGTGGTCAAAGCATCACAACTTTCAAGTGTGAAACCCGTGAAACTATCTAAA
Source organism: Tineola bisselliella (assembly GCA_028551675.1). Lineage (NCBI taxonomy): Eukaryota > Metazoa > Arthropoda > Insecta > Lepidoptera > Tineidae > Tineola > Tineola bisselliella. Next base: position 61,740 of record JAPWLS010001023.1, on the reverse strand, counting down.
CGTGTTACGGAATCAGTATGGAATAAGTGGTAGCTTACGTTGCTTATAATAATTAAGAACTCTTATTTTTGAAATAAATACATATATGTATAAATACTTAATTAGTAAGGACTCATAGGAAACATTATGAATTCCTATAAAATATATAAAGTCTTATCTATGTGTTACTAACCGCTAAACTTTATAACATTTGAATCACATTCCATCAGACGATCATTCATAAATAACACAATCCTGGATTGAGAGACTGACATATTTCTCACTTCTTTGCGGAATTCCCCGGAATATTGATCAGCTGAATCTCTCATACCGCAACGCCAGATGCGCTCTGTAAATTACTTTCAGATAAATTTACTGTGCTTATTATTCTACTCCATATAAAATTTTCTGGTTGACGATAAAACAAAATTTAAATGGAACGCCCTCGAAGCAAATACTGACTTTCTTATAAAATGATATTAATAAATATGAGGTACACAAATGTAATAAACGCTATCATATTCACTCGTATGATTGAAAGAACAAGGCAAATCTTTTATTTCGTATTTAATAAATAAATTAGTATTAAATATTACTTACAATCATCTTTATTTTGATTAATTTTAAACGCTATCATATTCACTCGTATGATTGAAAGAACAAGGCAAATCTTTTATTTCGTATTTAATAAATAAATTAGTATTAAATATTACTTACAATCATCTTTATTTTGATTAATTTAATGTAATGCAACAATTCGAATACTTTGTCGCTATTTTGGTTGTTGTCACTCTGAGGTGCTAACGTTTCTATTGTATTTTCTTTTAAAATTGTATTGATAATCATAATCCTATATACTCTTAAATGTAGTTTTAAATTGCTATTAAAATTTACGCACGAAGAGAGTAAGCATACTGAATAGTTCTGCAAACTACTAAAACTAGGTTGTTCCAATTATTAAACGTACGTTTAGTTTCGTTTATTCATCAAAATTACGTAGTTTCCCATAACACCATTTGTCGCATATGAAATAGAATTTAACATCATTAAATTTTTTAGTAAAGCATTCTAAAAACAAATGTTGACGTGTAATTAAATTATTAGTATTGCAGATTACTTTCATATGTTCTGTTTTTTAATTAGAACAAAGAATTTTTTTACCAATGGGTAGAAAATGAATGGATAGAAATAAAACAAAAACCTGGGTACATATTTTATTTTCAAATATCATAAAATGATATTAACATCTTAATTTTAACATTGATAAATATCGGTTATTGTATTGTCATTGTAATGTTTATATTTACAATAATAATAATTAAAAATGTCGTAATATTTATTGTCATTACATTATTGTCATAACATTATTGTCATATTATACTTTAAAATAATAAACTAGATTTATTGAAATATATAAATAATTATGCAAAATATTCAACTTTATATGATATATAATTTAAAACAGGTAAGATCAAGCAATTTGACGCATGACCCGCCTGTCAAATAGTTTGTAAAACAATGTGAAAATCTTTAAGGTTTCTGATTACTGAACTGATTTCGACTTAATTCCTTTTGGCTTAGTCACGCGAATTTCGCCTTAAAATACATCGTTAGATTCGTCCGAAATGTCAAACGAATTTTGTACCAAGGTGGGTCGCATTTAATTTGTTTGTCTGTAATTCTTATGAAGGCACAATTCACGAACTTATTTTTACTGGTTTATTTCTTTATTATTTTCGTAAAAACTTTAGCAATGTGCATTAACATTTTATTTGTTTTTCAATAGAAAACTAAAAATATTTATAACAATTCTCTCTACACAACAAAACTAATCTTTTTCTCATATAAAACTTGACATCTATACCTACCTAAAACATTTGTCACTTAAGGACTACAAAATTTACTATCAGTATAAAAAGCCTCGCATTTGGAACAGTTCAAAAATATAATTTATTAAATAATTTTAGTTCAATGTACTTTATTTATCATACTAAAAGCATGTTATTAATATGCAATAATACATATCCAAACTCATCTAATACAAAAAGACTTCTGTTACTAACCCATGACATAAACAAACGAAATTATATTTCTTGAGATTACTATTAAACTTAATTATAAACAACGATAACATATTACTGATACAATTAATTTGATTTTATAACATATAATATGAATATTCGAACTAATTAATTTTGTTAACAAAGCAAAGACTTTCTTATACTGATAATAAAAACAAGGGCCCATATTATTGGAATCCTAAAATATTACTTTGTAACCCTTATCATGACCTTGAATGAGCCGAACAATTCGTATTAACATCTATTCGGAAGACATAAATTTATTATAATGTAATTAATATTATCTAACGTTGTTAATTTCTACATGAATTTTTATTAGAAATATTTAGTGCCATTAATATTTTAGGCTAATATTAAAATAATAAATGCAATTATAAATAATAATAAAATAGTTATGTGTATCTATCTGTTGAAGCTAATAACATACATTTGATATAAAAATCCTAAACGCAACTAAATCTATATTATTATCGATAACTTTATTGTCATAATATTTCATTACGTATAACATTATAGTATTTATTAACATGTATTAAGAAAAGATACATTCAAACCTAACTAGTATTGGTCTCTAGGCATCTTATTTCTTATCTGCTAAATGTATATACCTATATAAATATCTATAATAATAATGTCATTATATGAAAATAGCACTAGCATTCTTACATAATTAATTATTTGTCTCGATTATTGTTCAATAAGTTATTCATTACTTGTTATTATTATTGTTATAATTAAGAATTTAAGTTTATAGTTTCAAAAAATTAAATATATTTATACTTAATATTAAAAACTTTAAGAAAACGACATTTAAAGCCACGCACGTTACTTTCGTTATTTCCATTGTCATTTGTTTATGTAAATTTTTAAATACGAGAATTTAAATAATACATTTTTGATATGATATAAATGATACGTCATCATAAATACATTTATTAATACAAACAAATTTCAGATATCTTCTCGATATTATTATTAACAAATTTACTTAAATATTATTTGTATAAAAATTCATAATAACAGCCACTTGTTATTCTCTATCACTACGATTTCTATCATTTTCTAACAGTTGGCACTCGCTCATATTTAAATAAAAATACTAACAATTATTTTTTTTAAAACTAAGCTACCTCAATTATAAAAATCAAAAATTATTGTCTTGTAATATTCCTATAGCAGAAATCTGCCTAAATACCCAACAAGTACTACACTAAGTGATGACGTCACACAACTACGCAATGCATTGACTGCGTTATAGATATAATGACGTGGAGGTCCCGAAGGACGAACTTTTTGTCGTTCAGTTCTCTGAGCATATTCATTGTGAGTGCTATTCGCACCATGAGCATTATTATAAAAGTTTAAAGCATTATTGAGCTCGGCTTGTCGCACATCTGGGTCTATGATGTTATGCAAAGAGTTCCGATCGTGCTGCTTCTTTGGTTGTTTTTTAACGGGACGAAGTGTCGTAGCTCTTGTAGTCGTAGTCGGTCGCATCGTAGTCGTCGTAGTTGTGGTTGTGGTGGTTGTTGTCGTAGTCTTTTGTGGTGTCTCTGTGGATAATTACAATGAACACATTACCGTTTATAATCTATATATCATATAATATATTACATTAGAAATATAAAGGCAGGTAAAATAATAACTTACCTTTTAATAAAATGTTGCCCTCTGCTTTGCCATATCCGTTGACAGCCGAACATGTATATTCACCAAAATCATCCTTCTTCAATCGCGTTATTGTCAAATTCATACGCAACATGTATTCGTTCCGAATTTCTTCTGATATGATAATATATTTAGAATCATTTAATACTTTCCATCCTATAGAAAAAAGGAGTCATTATTTTTAAAATAAATACAAAACTATCAACTTCTCAGTATCACTCGCAAAAAAGTGAAATAAAGTTTTTGGGATAAAATATTCATACCTGAAGCAGATTTATTTCGGTGCCATGTGTTGAGAGATTTGGGGGAGGCTTCTACCTCGCATAGAAGAGTGACCTGCATTTCCATCGACCGCAGCACAACCGGGCTCACCACACGAATAACCGGTTTGACTATCGATGGAAATAAACAACATCATTAGTGGTATTTACCCATTTCATATCTTATTTATTATGCTGTTATATTTAATTTACATTAAAATATTTAACAATTTAATCTATTAAAAGCACTGTTATAAATAAAAACTGTATTTAACGAAATATATAATTATTATTTTACAAAAAAAAATATAAATTACATTAAAAATAAAAAAAGATGTACAATAAAACTTACATAGTACAGAGACATCATATCGACGACTTTTTGTAGGCGGAACTCCGTTAGCTGCAATACACAAGTAGGTCCCCATATCAGCTCGCTGTAAACCCCTGAGGCTTAGAGTTTCAGCCACGTAGCTGTCCAATTCTGTTTATTAAAAAAACACACGTTTCCAATCATATTTAAGTTATAATTCCATTAAATTCCATAGTGCTGCCAAATTAATATAAATTGATATAATATAATTTAAAACTTTATTATGGCATACTGCCTCCTAAATCTCAGTTAAAGACATTAAACCGCGCTCCAAATATACGAGTGCCTGCGATATCCTCGAGTACGTACTGTTATGAAATTGTATTTTATTAACGGGTTATAAAGTTAGGCTGCGACATGGCAAGCAGGAACTGTACACGTCACTACCAATCCGACCTTTAAAATTTATGTGATAATTGTTAATTCTATTATTTCAGTACGTCTCATTCATCTAACTTATTTTACGATTACCGTATTGAACATTGTTAAGCGTTAAAGTTGCAGTCAAATTTACAAGAAGTGAACATGGTTTACATTCAAATTACAAGTATGGCGAAGTTTCTCTGAGATGACAGTTTTCTTAGTGGGCGAACTTGCCCGCCGTTTATGAGACTACTTCTTTGTCGTAACGAATTTACTGTAATTCAACTTCTTAATGATAAATTGTTAAGATAGTTTTATTGCATAAGTAATTACAATATTAATAAAAACTAGTTTAAAATACTAGTAATTTTAAATCTCAGAACATAACTAGAAATTTTAAATATTTTATTCAGAGATTTAATCGTTTATTTACCAGAAGGACACAAAATCCGTTACGCTCGCTTAATAAAATTGGTGCCTTGAATTGGCTTAATCGTAATGAGTAAAATTTATACACTTCGTTAAGCTAATTTAATAATCCTTCGCAATGTTTTATTATAAGCTGCTTAATTAACAAGGAGGGTTCGGCCTCGCGGCGACGCTCTGTGCCGCTTCCAAGCGCCAACAGAACTAATTAACTACCATTATACACATTTTCGATTGTTTATATAACGAAATTATACGCAAATCTTATTATGATCTATAATAAGAATAATAACAATAAAAGCGACTTAGCAATAAATATATCTTAAAGTTTATTTTATAATATGTGTCTTCCATATTAGAAAAATCTAATTTTATTAATATTTATAACATAAAACATCGCGGTATAACTAAAATACATGAATAAAAATCTAGTAAATTATGATAAACTAATGAGTTAATTAAACTATAGAATTTGCCAGAAACAAAGTTAGTTAGTTACTCTTACGTTATCAAACCGCCAGTTAATATGGCTTAATCAATCACTAGTTCTATTTGTAATTCAACTCAATTTAAATTAAACTGATTTTAATTTATCTACTTATTTTAAGTACGGTCCCATCTGGTTCACCTATTTATGAACAAAAACTCTCGCGCCCCCGTAGCTTGCTTATTCTTTGAATGGCTTCTCTATGCTTATCGTGATTTCGTAAAGAAAATATTAAACTAAATAACATTCAGTTTTTCGTAGACGTTAAAAGATTGCTGACCGCAAAGAGCCATTGAATGGCAATCATTCAATTCTTTTTATTTCTTGGTCAATATAAACAATACTGATACTAATATAATTTATTGTATGTAATATATTAAATGTACATAATATAAAATCGTTATATAAATAAAATGACTTAAAATTATAAGTTGAATAAATTAATTTAAATACGTCTTCATGTGACAATTATTTTAAGTGTTTAAAACTAGTTTATATCAGAAAGAAGAACAAATAGTGTGGTCTCATAAAATATCATGCAAGATACTAAATTGACACGGAATTTCTAAACCGTAAATCTTGTTTGAAGTTTAATTATGTGCCTAAAATCATGACCAGAAAGTAACTTTTGAATTATGAGCAAAAGAATTCTCGAAAGATAAATGTCTTGTTCCGATAACAAAAGCATTTCATTCTGTTATAAGTTTTACTTTAAAAATTGGTTATTCTGCTAAAAATACTATGTTTACTTATGTACAAGAGGATTACACATTAAACACATTCAATTTGTATAAAATTATGTATAATACTAGACGTCATTGGTGAATATTAGAAACAGCCTGTATACAACCTTTTGTATACTTTAACATACAAGTCTTTTGTTCACGCTTAATGGCGTAAATAAAACGGGTCAAATTCTCCGAATGGTACACCGAAAAAGGTTTTAAATTAAGCGTGGAACTAGCAATTTTGCACCTAACATAGTTTCATTTAGAAAATGAATTAGTACAGCTCGAATAAAACAGATTAAAAGGACAACATCGTCTGTTTGTGTAATGTTTAGTTCCATAATTGCTTAAGTTGTGTCTCACCTTCAGGGACTAGGGACTGCGCGGGTACCTTACTATAGGCAAACATTTTACAAACCTGAATAAAATTTCAGTAAGCCGTTCATTTAATTTCCTGACCTGGGTGTGAATTACAAAATTTTTTCGTTAATGCCAAATTAGAACTTATTGTTGTTTTTTTTTCTACGGAAATGAATTCGTGCCTAACGACAGCAATCACGTTTTTATTTTCGAAGAAAAGTTTAACATTTTTAAAGGATATAATAATATAACTTGATTATCATATTGTTAACTAAAGGTGTTTTATAAATCCACGCACACAATGGAAACGTACATTTAACGATTATAAAAGCGGACATAATTGCGCAAGTAGCGTCAATAACGACGGGCAATATCTTAATAAATCCTATAAAACTCCGATGTTTTAGCCGCGGAACGCACCTGCGCCCAATCCGACCGGGTGGGGCTTTGAATGCAAAATAAGTCTTGTTTCTTTTTTACCACTTAGCTGAATCCTGCCGCTGTGAATAAAACTCAAAAAGAAAATCGTTATTTTATACGTTTTCAGTTTTATGTAATTTTATAAGTACGTCATTAATTTACAAATTACAATACATTTGATATTTTTGTGTTTATTTCAGTGTATAAAATATTTCTTAAAACATATACAAACCTATATTAATTAGATTCAGAAATATTAAATATATAATTTATTTGAAATTGCATTGTGAAACCATGAATAGAAATGCATCTGGCGCCTTCAATTAGAACGAAACAAAACGAATATTCAGAATAAAACTTTATTCAAACTTACCTTTATACTTCTTTCCATTATCATCTCTAAACACAATAGGTCTGCCAACCGTTCTCTTCCATGAAATAGTAGGCGGTGGTTCCCCGGTCGCTGTACAACGAAGTTCGACCGCGCCTCCTTCAGGTGCACTAGCCTCAGATCCATCATCATCAGCGATATCTGGTGGTATTACCACTGACAGATGCCCCATCTACATTTAAATGTAATTTTATTAAAATATTGTTGTATCAAAAGCTTTCGAATACGTTTTATAAACTCATTAACTTGTTATTATATGACATTATATTTCGGCTTTTGTAATTAATTACGTAAGTACATTATATTATTTAATAGTTTTAGCTTAAAGCTTTTAGGTAACAAGATTGCCCATATCAATTTGTTTGTAGATTATTATTATTATTGCATTAGTTTTTTACTCCTTATTAATTCTAACATGATATTTGAATAAATTTTATTAGTTCTTGGTAGACTGAGTTTGATTATTAATTAAGTAGTGCGATCACTTTCAAACATAGTAGCCAGGTATAACGAGAGCGTACGCTGTCAATCAGGACTATGTAGATTTGTCTCTCAAGACTGTCATTAAGCATAGTGGAGACCTCGGTTGCCTGCAGAGATTTCTCTGCCAAAGCATTTACTATTTGTCGTTGTAGTTGCTTTTTATACATTACTTTATTGTAACATAATAATATAAGTAGATAAAATCATTGTATCTTTAGATAAGGTAATCATATAGAGTATTACGGGCAAGCGGTACAATATTAATAGTTACCATTAACAGCGTAGTGCAGGGGAACAAAAGGAAATACAGTCATTACAGGACCTACCGTCCCGGAAACAACCAACTTAACGTTCAGCTCTTCTGAGCGGAAACACACCGAGAATATTGTCATCAAGAATAATGTTGCTCAGTAAGTATTATTTATAACAAAACTATTTGAGCTATTTGTCATAAATTTTGAAAATCATGCGTGAATTCTTAGTTTCATATATTTCATTTCATCTTTGGTACGGCATTCGTTGTTATATTACTATTTGCATATTAGATATTGGTTGATCTAACTGTTGTTAAAAATAGCACATTATGTGTTGCCGTCTGGAATAAGAAATCACAAAAGAAAATCGTAATATTTAATACTAAGGTCAATCTCGTAACGCGAAACAAAATAACAAATAACCAAATCAACTTGAGCCCCTTTCATTATACTATAAACACATCGCATACATATATGAACCTACACTATTTTACGCCGCTAATCTTAAACTATTAAATTTGAAAAAATACATAACTTTATGAACTGATAAAGGGATTAGTAGTTATAACGAAAAAGAATTAACATAAAGCATTGTATGTGTAGGATATCTACACGTGTGACATCATGAATGTAACATGAAGACATATTGTCCACATTCCGCGCGCGACCCCATGCCCGGTTGGAGCAATACCGACGACGACTTTGACAAAATTCCTCGAACGCTACTCACGACTCGTGACCGGGGCATTTGTCAAAGACAGGTGAACTGAATGATATATCAAAAAGAATACTTACCTAGGTATAATATAAGTATTCTTATAAGAATATAAAAAATAACAATTGATCAATATTAATATGTAAAATGATGTATTAATATTCGTTTTACAGCAAAAGTAAAATATAATAATTCATAAAGTCATAATAATTACAAAATTATCAATATTATAAGGGGAGTTAGTAACAAAATCAACAGAATTATCGGAAATTTAACTCAATAAGCAATACATAAAAGGATATGCTCGGAGTAGCACGGATACTGACTAATCTGTCACGCACACATGAATCGGGGCCGACAGGTAAAGGATGACCCTGACTATTTGTGAAGATAAAGCAAATTTCAAATTGAAGTCTGTCGTCTCCATAGAACAACATATTTAATTATTTTGGAAACATAATACATAAATGCTAACAAATGATTGAATGATGAACTATTTTTTTAATTAAAATAATACATTGTCAGAAATAAAAGAAGAGCTGTATCGAAAAACAAATACGTCGTTTTTCGTACGCGGTTTAACTTTAAATAAATCGCAATCACGTCTCACCGTCAAAATATAATACGAATAAAATGTATATTTATGAACAAATAATGATGTACACGCGGGTCACGTTTCTTTCATTCGCGCGACCACATTTACTGATACCTACACATACAACACACAAAAAACGTCCCTATTTCTAAATACATATTGTATAAGTATACTCATACATAGAAACACTTAGCTCTTAGTGAAGAATATCAACAGGTACAGTCATTTGTTTCCTCGTAAAAACATTCTCTCAAGTTTGGTTTTGACGTAAGTTGCCACTTCAAACTCGAGCATCACTTCAAGGAAACAATTATTAGGATAAGAATGCTTTTTTGTTTTGTTTTTTTGTTTTCAGCTAAATCTTTACCGTATATCGAAGAACTTGGATAATAATGTTATTTATAGAGACGACCTCACCCCGTCTTTATTGTAACTAATAGAATCATTACTTATCGAATATCATTTTTATTGATATTAAAAGGATGATAATATTATTAATTACATAATACGCTACATTACTTTTCCAAACGTCGTAACAGTTAGAGCGTTCACATCGTTTTTCCGGCAATGACGATTCGTTTACGGCAACGCGTGGTCCGTCCAATTATTCGAAGCAATGTTCGTACCGGGCTGACAGACGGCATGATGAACGAGCGGCGCCTCTTTATTACTTTTTTTCCTACGCGCTTGACCCCACCGCGTGCCACTGTCCCGCCATCTTAGCGTGAAATTTACTGCCCCACAAATTGTTCTCATGACTAAATTTACGGTTATCTATTCTGTAATGACTAAAAAGTTTTTTCAAATTTATTTTTTGTTTTTTTTTTCAAACACACGTGAAACACGTCCTACACAAACGCAGTACTACTACATACATTATAATCCTTATAAAGTTCTATAACGTCCATAAATTGCTGAAATTAAGCTTCATTATACAACTCATATTCAATGCACGTGCCTACTAAAGACATTCAGTTTTAAGTTTACGGTCGCATAAAGTGAATTCCTTATAGTAAAGTAAGAAATTCCTGGGGTGCCGTCGCTAAATGTTGTTACCTCAGACCGTTAGTTGCGACATCACAAGGGTAACTATGTGTCGAAGAATGTGTTTATACAGCCAAGAATGAAGCTCCTTAGTAAAGGAATAGAATTGTTTCATCTGCTTGTCTAACAGTTCCAACATAATATTTGACACAGTTTCCAAAACAACAAGCAAACTAACCTAACATCTAACTAATATAATTTTGGTATCGTGAATTTTACAAATAGTTTTAGCTTAAGATACATAAGAGAAGATAAGTTTGAGTACAATTGTACTTTATACGTCATAAAAATACAATATAAACACTAGTGTATGCGTATGTGTGAGTGTGTGTAGCATATGAATGACTGTATATAGGTGTGTGTGGCTTGACTTTAGTGTACATTAAATGTATTGATAAGCTCAGCTGACTTACTTCTTTTCAAGTCATAAATTATTTAGTCTTAAATAAAAGACGATCTCTGTGGCACAGTGATCTTGAGGTTGATTTCCGATCGAAACAAATTTTTAATAATATGGTACTGTAACTTTTTTTCTAGTCTGTGTTAGATATTTGTGTCATTTTTGGGCTTGGCTTTAGTTGAGGACCTCAAAACTGTACGAATAACGAAAAGGTTAGGTTAGGTTAGAGTTAGCTCTATATCAGTAGATAAACTTGTCTTTTTTAAAAAAAATTGGCACAATTTAGAAAAAAAAATTTACATTTTCACATTTAGTAAATCCTGGGGTCCTCAACTAAAGCGTAACCCATTTTTGTTCACATAGCTTACCATAAGTAATATAATATAACATTTAATTTTTGTAAATAAAATACTCTTTTTAATTTTGGCGTAATCATGTGAATGTTTATATTTTAAGCAGTACAAGAATGAAGAGAATGCAAAGGTATGTTTTGAATTTGACGATGAACTCTTTCGTAAAACAACAATTTGCGCCCATTGCTGACCTTTACAAATGCCTAGAGCTTTTGCTTTATACCGGTTAAATTACAGACGTTTCGTTATGAAATTCCACGAATGGTCTAAATATTTTAGAGAAAACATTAACCGGTCTAAATATGATTTGTATATTATTATTCGGAATGTTTTTGTTTCTACTTTTCCAATTCTATAATTCTCTCAAGGGAAAAATGAATATCAATAATACCTTTCTCCAACTTGAACCATATATTTTCTCTACTTTATGTCTTGAAAGTTTTTATATATTTTTATATAGAAAAAATTGGATTACGATTAGCGATATTACGACATTATTACGTTTCCTGAATTGTAAACATTTCGCAAACTGGATTTTAAATCCGCTCATAAAAGTAATCCGCTCGTAAAGTTACACAACGATGGACGACATAAGGGTAAGGGATTTTCTCGCACAAAGATTTCTAAGTAATTAAGATAAAATACCAAAGAGTTTTTGTATGTTCCATAGTCGAGCGAGGAGGATCGTCTGTTCGTTGTTCATTGCTGATACCGCTGTAATCCTACGACCATACATTAGCGGGGCTAAAGGATTTACGTTCCACGTCCAAATTACCCATATTGAAAGTACCCATTAACATTAAACTGACTAAGGCTACTTACATAAGCAAGAACAATTAAGTGATTGTCCCTTCCAGTCTAACGAACATCGTAAAATACTTAATATTAAATATTCTCTCAGTGTAATAGGTTTTTGAGACTAGCAAAAATATCGATTCGCAATCACAAAATCACTCCGTTTCAACTTAATTACGCAACATCTGGTACAGAGCAGTTGAAGGCAAAATTAATAAATTAAAGCACTTACACCGTAAAAGCATTTTATTAACGATTGGTTTTTATGAAAAGTTCTAAATACATGTGAATATTGGGTGCGGAAAAATGTTTTAAAAAAGAGGGTAGAGTTAAAAAAAAATAAGGTCGTCCATCACCTCCTCTGTCAACACGTTAGGCCATCAATGCCGCAAAAACAATTAGTAGGTCAATATTTATTTGATTGCGCGAAAAATAAACGAGCAAATGTGGCCGTCCCGAGAAAATGGATTCCGCAAATGGTTCCTTTTTACGGACTTTTTCTAATAAAACTGATGACTAAAGTGTACATATTTAGATACGTGCCTCTGACACACTCGTAGAAAGCCTTTATCTTCAAATACTACAAAAGAAAATCTTCTTCGTCTAATATATAATGTAAATACATCGTAAATATATCGTAAAATATATTTTTATATTCGGTTAGTACCCACTTTTTTTGTATTGTTTATTTAATAGCAAATATCCATACATACTGTTATATATGTATAATAGTATGATTTAATTTCTGTGATTTAAATATATCCTAATTGGAATTTATCCTAGTAGGCAGATTAACAGGTTCCTATTGCGAAGCCCAGCTGCATCAAAGTTGTTATCCTAAAGATCATTTCACACCAACGTCAAAGTAGTAAAATTCACAATGACTTCGTACTAAGAACGTTACACCACATCATAAAATTGATATAGTAAAGATACGAGTAACTTTGAAAATAAATAGGTTATGATGCAATCCGCATATTATAGATACATTTGTAATGTGTGAAACTAATTGATACACGCAAGACACGGATGTCACGTATTAATGCAAATTTGATAGGAAAAATGTTTGCAACTCGTAGTTTTCTTTGTTGCAACAGTCATGTAAGGAACTGCTTACACAAATTTACTCAAGCACTTCCGAGGTGTTACGCCCGTCCAATGCAAATAGTAAGGGATTTTTTTATTCCCCAACCCGTTGTAATATCGAACCTAAGTAAACATGAAGCCTGAAGCGGTAAAATGAGCAATTCCCTTTTTGGTTTTAGAAATACTGTGGATGCGGTAAAAATAACACGATCATCAACAACTAATCATTTTTTCATTGTCTATGTTTTTATTAATTTCAATTCTCCTAACAAATTAATATTTAGATCATTAATTTTTTAGGTAATTTTTACCGTTTTAAGTGTGTAAATTATAATCGTATTTCCACCCAAATATACTAATCACTATAATAAACACTAAACCTATTTGTATGGTCAAGAGTTACATTTGAAATAAAAACAATATATATTAAACAGCAGTCGCTTGTATATGAAGATGTCTTTATTCCTCCCTGTACAGCACATTCCGCGCACGACTTGACAAAATTCCAACAGTTCCCCCCTCAACGTAAACCTGCGGTGAAGAGCCTCAGGTAAGCTGCCTGTGGCCCCGTCGGAATAATAATGTATCAAAGTTACGTCCCTAGTTCGGATGGAACGCGCGGAATGGAGCTTGTACACTGTAATACAACAATTTTCTCAACACCCGCGTTCAACATATAATTCATGAAGACAATTCGTTTTGTGTCCTTGTTTCTTTCAAAGGGTTTCATTTTAATTAGGAAATGTATTTTACGACAATTCTATGACTTATAATTTTAGTTTATATTAATATATTAAATATCTACCGATATTTTGTAAAATGATTTCTACTGGATATTTTCGTATTCATTGTATAACAGGACCGTCTCTCAAATTTTCAAGCAAATTCAAGCGCTATATTCGAATGGTTAAATGGTTAAATGTAAAGACATGACGTAATGTTGATAGATGACCTTTCGTGCAAAAATCTAATTACACCTTACCTGGCTCATCATGGGATCCGTATTAATTTGACACATATACGTGCCAGAATCTTTCGGTTCTACATTACTGATGTAGAGTTTCCACGTGTTGTGACCATTGTGTGTAACAGAAAGACGGGAATTGAGAGTCACCATATGCGTGTGAATAGCTAATATTGTTTTCGTATCAGATTTTATCCAGGCAACCTGTTAAAGAAAAAAGCAATTTAATTAAAACAAATATAATACCTAATTAGTAAGTAATTTATTAAAATATCAGGTCACCTTATAGCTTCCCAAACGATTAACTGTACAAGTGAAGTGAATATCGCGTCCCTGAGCCACAGTGAGATTCTCGAGGGGTGACAGAAATTCGGGATCCTGCTCGCTGTAACCTGACCCCTGCAGCTGACCTAAAACAATATCAATATTTAAAATCCAATTTTGTTAAGCTTTTAATTACGCAACTTTTTCAACTAAATCCAATCATGTTTACTTTAAAACATTAAATATTTGTTCGATCGAAAATATTAATTAAAACATCAATTATTATTCATTAATATAAATGACCCTAAATATGACAAAAGTTGGTATATCAGTAAACATTGGAAAATAAATGAGGGTTTTCTGAGAAAATTGTTCTTTTTATTCACTACGCCTTACTGAATATCCCTATAGGTATATATCTATAGAAATAGCAGAATATCAGTGAAGTTCAATCGAATAAAATTTATATCGTGATCAATTTTATTTTTAAAAAGTATTGCCAAACCTCCGGTCAAAATTACGTGTAGGCGTCAATGGACAAACAAAAAACACACCACAAAGGCATAATTTATCTCCCGTCACAATGGATAAAACTAAAATAAATGAAAAAAAGCTCATAAAACGTGTGCCAAATGCTGAACCGACTGCGGGCGACAACCCACCATTATTGCCCCCGCAAGTATTAATTTCCATTTAGGATCGTTCAGCCGACTCGCTCGAATCTGTTTGCAAAAAAGACCAAAATGAATATTAGTCATATCAAAATTTGTGCTTACGTTTACACGAATTATTACTATTGAACATTTATTTGCAGTTGTTAATAACGATTATTATAAAATCAAAGAGAATATGAAACACAATCCGTGCATTGTATTGTAACCTAGTTTGCAAATACCTGACTATATCAATCTACAATAGTGAAAGCCTCAAATCGCAACTGCGGGCAGTAGTTTGGTTTGCCATAATTCCAAAGTATTACTGCGCGCATAAATGCTACAATATTGTTAATAATATTAAAATTATTTATTTCAACTCATAGTCATACAAAACAAATATTTCTTCCTATTGTAAAATTTGATACGCGGTTTATAATTACTTTGACAACCCATGTCCTTAAATGTAGTGTTTTAGAATAATTCGAATTATTAAACTGAATTCGAGTGACGACTAAAAGTGGTAACAGGTGAGATTAAAATAGCAAAATTTCATAAAACATTCAAACGATAAATAATTTTGTCTCATAATTTATAGACTGATTTTCCTCTCATACCCTTTCTCTCAAAATATTTTCATAAATTAAAAAATTGGTTGGAATTTTTGTCAAACAATGGATTCACGTTGATTATAATATTTTCAAAAGCGTAGGTCCAATGTTCGGGGACCTGCAGGTTCAAATTTAACATTCTTCATTGAATTCCTAAAGATTTTTCGATTAATCAACTTTAATGAATATTTGATTTTCCTGTGGTGCACTGTGTTGAAAAGATAAAACCAACGGAAAATTAAAATTGTTTCATCGCACGGCATGGTAATGGATTTCCGGATCAACGATTGATACGACTCGTGTAAATTTAATATACGCTGATTCAGTTTGAATATTATTTATTCTGTCATGTTCAATAGATACGGCGGTAAAAACTTATTGAAAAATAAACCAGCACACTGTTATATAGCAACGTTAACTGGACATGCACATTTAACGACTTTTATATAACTTTTAAAATACAATCTATCAATACTAATAGGGTCGATCCGTGACGTAGCTTAGATTCTGATACTGGCTGAAACATTTGCGGTAAGTCGACCGTGTCAAATGAAAATTAATAACACGATGCTGTCGCAGACCGCCGCTGGTAACCTCGTTTGTCTTGATATCGGTGATGGCTCTATAGCTGTATCCTTTATATTTATTTATTTATTTTTATTTAATAATTTTATTTAAAATATTCAAGTCATTGTACATTGTGTAGAAGTCATACCAGATGAATATGTGACTATATGAAAAACGTATTTTAATTTATACACGAAAACTAATGACTAAACCGTTGGACTTATGACACAAGTATAATAAAATTGTTTCTATGATTTTCTCTAGTATATTTAACTCAATAAGTAAACATTTTTGGTTTGCACAAATATGAATAATCTAACTGAATATTTGTATTCAGTTTCATTATAGAAATTCAATCGTATTGCAAATACCACATTTGATATATTTCATGTTCATCAAACATGTATAATAATTACATTCTGTTGATTGCATTGAATACTCCATGCTACCACAAATTTGCATATATCTCAATAAGCAAAATTATCTATAGAATGTTTTCCGTGGATTTAAACATTTTATTGTAAAGTTTTTTAATCAATATTTTAAACATACATTTATACATAATCTAAAAAGAAATATCTTTAATTTTATATAGAATTAAGTTAGATAAATATATTCTCTTCTGTTAAATCGATAGATTTTTGAACAAATTTTCCATCACTATTCTAAACGTAACTTTATGAGACTTTATTTTATAAATAAACTTTCCAAGACAATGTTTTAATCTTCTTAGAATCTTAACCTATTTCGCATTGTGAGTAACAATATAAGCTAATTTCCGATGATAACCCATTCTCTGTCGTTTCTTCCATAAACAAACGGAAATTGCATTTTGACCCAAAACCTCAATCACATTGTTGGGAACGAAAGTCAAGATTCTGTCTGGCATTCAGAATTATGAATTTTAACAGATACAAAAAATATTAATAATAGATTTAATTTTAAAATGGTATATTAATTTAAATATTCAATTTCAATCGTACTGAATCTTAAATATTTCTAAAAACACCATTGTTAGGATTTACTGAGATAGATTATCCCGGATCTGTAGTAATGGATAATCCGCTATAAATATATAAATTATAGTGGAAACATATTAACTAATATATCCAATATTAGAGTTATATTCATTGTGAGCATTATAAAAGCTGTTAAATTACCCTCTGGTACCCTGATCAAAATCTTTGAGAACGTTACCTATGTCGAGAAAATATCATCTCACTTGTCAAGGGGATCATCCTTTGTCAATTTACCTTCCAGTATAATAACGACAGTGTTAAAGCCATACCTGCCTTAACTTCATATTATGTTCCTTCAATAGCAATTTAAAATAAAATTTGCAATTCCAATATCAATGTGTTAGAACTCAATTTTTATCCGCATAAAACTACAAGACAAATGGCAAATTTCTAAAATGTTATTTTTATAAACAAAAGAAAGAGACAAAATAAATGAAATGTAACATTTGAATTACTCTCAAAAGAATACTAAGTAGCAATACTTAAATGCAATAATAGCTTATTTTCACTGAAGCTAAACTAAACCACAAATTAAACATCGTGTACTAACAAATAGTGTACATAAAAGAGGATGAGCGTTTTCAATTAAGACTGGAATCCACTAGCATGTGTAGGTGAGTCTCCCTTGCGTCTGCAGTTTGTGGATTATACGAGCGCACACGCTACGTGAGAGAATCTCAGCCGGAATTACTCCTAAAACTAAAAGTAATCATCAGTTAAAATGCAACAATTTGTTCAAGATACATTTTTTTATAATTGTTAAACTTTGAAATAAATAAATAAATTAAAATTACATTACCTACATTTTTTTGTTGTATTTTGATTTTTATGTTGAATATATTTAGTTAATAAATAAGTAGTTAAAGAAAATTGATTGTCTAAAACATGTTATAAGGCTTCACAAAATATTTTCTGCCAGTCATGAGTCATAGTAGTATTATATTCACAGAGAGCAACGCAGTATTATAGTGTTCAAAGAGGAGAAAAGAGGCTACAGTTGGGATATTAATCCTTTCATCAAGCCAAGCCATTAGTAGTGTCCGAGATTTCCTGTATTTTGGGAAATGTTCAAAAGCGATGCATACTATTAATACAGCTAGCCAGTTGAGTTTCTTTTTAAAACTGAAATGAAACTCGGGGATTTCGTATTCTAAATATTTTAAATATTATTAATTTGTAATGAATATAAAAAATTATATATTTTAATGCAGTGTTGTTATTTGCGAACATGATTTAACTAATTTCAAAAACTGTTTTACAACTTACTCTACATGTGACTGCAAGGCTTTCGAAAACATTTAATACCAACCTTTTATATTTATTTCGCAAATCACAATCTTTTAACTTATGCAACCGCATTTAAAAAACTTTAAACTGTAAAGAAGCAATCTAACATAAAATATTATATTAGCTAGTAAAAGACATCTTACCAGCCACGATAGTTATAAGAGCAAATGTCGAGAACAGAGGCAACCCGCCGGTTTCTCTGGCCCTCGGCAACCGCATTGAATGCGCCATTTCTTATAACCTTAATCCAAACAATAAATTCTTAAGTGATGTCCGCTACTAAAAATAATTTGGTCTCTTCAACCATTTTCAAATCCCTATTGCCAATTTATTGGCTAAATATTTATATAAAATTATTGTATTGTTTTATTGTCATATGTTGCAAGCGGGGTGGGTGTTGATCTGGTTTGTTTATCTGTAACAAAAAATAACAATTTCGATTAATTGAAAATAAACGCAATTAACATTGTTGAAACAGTGCAATGGGAATAAGATCAAAAATGCTGAATGCTTCAATTTTATCTGTATTCATTTATTTCAATTGTAAATACAGAATTTTAATTATATTTATACTACAATAAAGATTATAATCACTGTAAAAAGTAGCGAATTTTATTTAAAAATATATGCATACATACGTAAACAGACATTAAATAAACGCAAAATGGGTTAACTAAAAAATATTCAATTTGAAACTTAACAAAGCGGAAACCAATAACTGAAACAGTACCGAAATAAAACGAGGAACAAAATATTATTTCCAATTATTTTTGAACGATTATAAAATTCTATATCGCATATTTCATTTTTTCAATTTTTAGGTAGTGTTAATAATTTAGGTAGTACACAACATTAGGTGATATTAACAAAAATTTACCCTGTGGATTTATTTTGTGAAATTCATGTCCAGGGATAAAGAACAGACTAGCTCTCAGGCTTTTCAGTTAGCCTTTGAGAGAGTGCGAGAGTTTAATATTCATATTTTGTTTTACTAAAGCAAGTGGACAATTCTTTTCTATATTAAATTCGCCATGTATATATTTTTTAAAGTTCTAAAATAATAATATATCCATCCATATGAAATAATTTTAGATATACATTAAAATATTGAACCTAAGTGTGTGTATAAACTAAATTAGAATAACTAGTGTTATGATAAATTTATAGTTTAGATATTCATAAACAAGTCTGTATATACGGATATCAACTATGTAAAAATTGCAATATTTTAAACTTTTATTATTAAAAACTGTATCCCAAGAAGAGACGCTTGACATTTGACTTTCAATGTATAAACAATTTATTATAACACCTCGAAACGCATCTCACAAGACCCAATGTAGAAACAATTTACATTAATACATAGCGGATTGTAGGTTAGCCGTATACGGTTGGTTTCATAAATAACAAATGTAAATAATAATTGTTATCATATTTTAGTTGTTTTATGCACAATGAATTCTAATTTATTCGCACCACGTTAATTATCTTAATCTATTAAACAGATTTGATGCAGTCAATTGTTTGCAATATTCAGATCACACACTATAGTAAATTTAGATAATTATGTTTATAGGCATAATAGTTACCGGCTGAATCAATTGAATCACATGCACGTAACATATGTTATTCGTACATTATTTACTGCTTATAGAATATACCTATTCGGAAACTAATTACTGCAAGTAAAAAAAAACATTTGAATTTATTAATGGCACTTAATAAATAATATTGTCGATGTTTTGTTTATTTCTGAAAATATAATTTTTAAATTTAGAATTTTCATTTATTTTTTTCTATATATTTTCTATACGCTTTCTAAACTATGTTTAAACTTACTGTTTATTTATTTATTTTATTTATTTAAAACTTTATTGCACTTGCATAAGTATTATTAAAAAGTATTTTTAATGAATGTCGTATATAGTCAATTTTTTACGCAATATGCTATTGTGGAAAAGAATATATAAAAAAGTTTGATTTTTATTAACATCGTTTGACTACACACAGCATTTTAACAAAGAGCTTGTTAAAACAATACCGATTTTTTGTTATTGCAGCAGGTGTTGTTATGTCCAAAACTAACGTTTTTTATTATAGTACTTTACCTGTGAGAGACGCAATGTGGTGTGCGCAAACTCAGATAAAACAAAAATGATTGCTCTTGTGCTGTAATATTACTACGTTGCATTATTTTCTGTTAATCTGCCAACTAATAGCATAACATGTTCGTGAGAGTTTCCTTTATACTGTGCTTTCAACAGCCAACAGATAACGTTTTTAGGACCGCATCGAAGTGGTGGGCAATAGTTTTAAACTTAAATGTACATTTGTTTTATGGTAAAAACAACAATAACGCTACCAATATAACGTCTAAATTCTTTTCATTGTGCGAGACGTGTACAGGAATATAATAGCCCCGGAACTCTTCGATTCCATTGAAACATGCGCTCTCTAACATCTTTCTCAAACCAACGACCTCGGCGACAATAAACAATACAAACAGCCTGGTCTGCGTTTGACACCAAACCGTTGAACGTGGATTTGAACGGTCTGGAGTGAGTTCGGCAGCATTTAGGGGACGTAATAGCCTTCCGCCGTGACCTGTTTTAGTTGCGACAAATAGAGATTTACGGAATTGTCGGCTAGGGATTTTCAAAGGGAAATATTTGTTTTTAGAGTAAACAAGAATGGTATGGATAGATTGTTACTTTCTTGTAGCACTCTTTTAACACATTAGGGTGTCAACGTTTGTATTTACAAACACTTTTTCTTATATTTCTTTCTATTATTATCCGATTGTTACATTTACAAAGGATTTCAACGATATTTAGATTGCACATTGAAATAGATACATTTTCCATAAGTGTATTTCGAAAAATATACACATACCTATAGATGTTGATAATTTCATTTAATTTCGCAAACATTTTAAATGTGTAATAATTTCGTATTTTTCCATTGTATTTGAGTCAAAACACGACCTCACCAGAATAAACTGAAGTGATTTGTTTACAAAGAATATCGTAAACATTTATTTAAATATTGAGCTTATTATATATACCTTATGTTTCGATAACAAAGCAGCGTTATACATTGTTAAGTGCCTATAATATGTGAACTACTCGTAAACTACCAACCGAAATTCCGCAACAGTCTCAATACAGCTGAGTAAGAACCGAAATCCACCGCATCTACGGCATTCCATTGCTAAATAATTTTACATCAGTTTACAAAGACGATGTTCCGTTATCTTCGTAGTGCCACGCCTCCGATACAAGTTACCCCAGTTCGTGCCGCAGACGCCAGAATCGCTATTGTCATATTTGCATTGTCTATGCTCACTCCAAAATTTCCATTAACATTAAGTACTTCGCATTCGTCTCTCATGTGATTAACAATGTCTTTAATATGCCCTGTTGGCCTCGACTCGCGTTTCAAACGAAATTATATTGTATTGCTTATGACATATTATGAAAATAATTTATCTACGAATGTGATACATTTTACAAAATTTCAATTTTACGCTTACAGTATAATTTTTCTACGAGTTCTTACCGCTAAAGCAGTTTTAAGCTACAAAAGTACACTTTATTTAGCTTAAAATATTACACCGATTTAGATTTAACCAAATTGTCGTCCACAATTAATAGCGGCGACCCTACCCAACCTCTGCACTCCCCAGATTCTTAACTCACAATTAAAAAGTTAAATTGTCCGGTTAATTACGGCCATTGTGGTGGACGACGTCTACTCATTATTCACCATTGCTGCTTGGAAATTTAGTGAAAAATCTGCGAGCGCCGTTTCTAAATCACAATAAGTAATTAGCTTATCTGTCTGCGTCACGCGGGCAGAGCGACGCGGGTGTGCGAGAGGGTATAAGGGGTTACGTCTTAGGTTAAGCCCCCAGTGTTAATCTCGTCTTTCCTTAATAAACGAAGTGAAGAACTTGGATTAAGTGATTTACAGTAGACGAAATCGTGGTTTACTTTTACCACTAACCAGAGATTTGTATTGCGTGTTTGGATATGTTAACAACCAAACTTATTGTTTGGATAATATGTTTGTTTAAGACTAGAAATAAAGTACTTTTGATACATTAATCTGATTAAATTTACGCTTCATAAACCTTCTATAAAATAAATATATATTTAGCTGGCATTTAACATGAGTGTCAAATTATTATAACCGAGACAAAAGTCATAAATTTTTCAACGAAAATTCTGCGTCGCTTTCTCTAACTAGTATTGTGAAGTCCTGCAAAGTTAAAAAGAACTTTTCGGTTAATCACATTCATTGTGGCGAAAAACTTTGCTCGTTACCGACAATTCCCTTAAATTCAAATTTAATTACAAGACCCCTTTTAAAAGTTTTAAAAAATAATTATTTATCTGTCAGAGACACGCACGAGATAATAAAAAAGCTACCAGTAAAATCTTAGAGAAAGTTATTTTTTCTATGTATTCAAGAATATTTCATTTAAAAATATTTTATTCCAATAATCAATTTATGAGTATGATACCATCCAACTGGTTATAATAAAATTTAAGTTAAATGTTAATAGATTTCTTAATTTAAGAATTATTAAATAGTAATAACACTATTATCCAATATTTGAATTTTAATAGCGGAATTAATCTACAATCTTGGGTCTTATTAACCTATAATCACACATTATCGATCACGGGACGGGTCTGTTATCCCTATTCGTTTAACAATACGAAGTAACCGAAATAGAAATTTAGATCTTATTTCTATAATCATAAGGACATTGTAAGAGAAATGTACAACGTAATTCTGCCCCCTATTTCACTATCTTTTGGGACCGTATTTGTTCTTCGTTATAAGTGTTTTAATACATACCCCATACTATTGAACTCTCGCTTTAGATGACTTCAATAGAATTTAATAAAGTTTATAAGGAGGCCTGAATTAAGACCGAAGACTTGTATTTTATGAATATTTTATTTCTTTAAGATTAGTAGATACTAATCTAGAAATAAAATACATTTGTCGTAATTTAAATAATTTAGCAAAAAAACACGAGTAAGACCAGATCAAGCACTTAGTAAATTGTAGGGATTTAATTAGGTGCGCTTGAGCTTTCTATTTATGAACAACCTTTTAAAGAAATCAACAACATATACGAACGTATAATTCTCATTAACTTCACTGTATTCAGGAAACGAAGTCAAAGAACAGATTGATTTCCTCAGAGACCTCTACAACAAGGTTTTGCTGATTTTTTGCGGAATGTTATTTTGCTACCCAAATGGTTTTATCCCTAAATAAAGAAAATATTGCCATATCAAAGCGATTAGTTTATTTATTTATTTCTCTGGACTAAGTTATTGTTTGTACTCGAAAAATTTGAATAATTCATAACAAAACTACAAAA
Source organism: Tineola bisselliella (assembly GCA_028551675.1). Lineage (NCBI taxonomy): Eukaryota > Metazoa > Arthropoda > Insecta > Lepidoptera > Tineidae > Tineola > Tineola bisselliella. The sequence goes on along the minus strand of JAPWLS010001023.1, from coordinate 37,713 downwards.
TTTATTCTGAGAAGAATGTCGGCTATTGTAAAAATATTTTTAGGCAGCATTTTTGTTGCGAAATTAATTAAAATGTTTCGCTAAAAATTGACACAGTAATAAAAACTAATAACATTTTTTTCTTTTTAAATACAATAAATATTGCTGCTATCTAAAATCAAAGTATTTGTAATTTATAATAATAATTTTTAGCAAATAAAGAATGAGGAATATTATTTTAAAGTAATTCAAAAGATTTACCGCCGCATTTATTTTCATTAATTTAATCCGTAGTGTCAAAAACTATGCAGCTATCATGGTCGCTGCAGCTGCTGCTAAAACTATCCATGAAAATATACTGTATTAGTCAAATCACATAAGCGAATAAATTTAGAAAACAAATTTACTTTTATTATAATATATTTTGAGTAAAAATGTCGTTAGAATGTCTCTTTCATTATTATATACCTACGTATAATACACTATAGGTATGTACATATGATGTATAGAATCATCTCTTTATAAAACAACGTCCTATCAACGCGAAAATCTTCAAAGAAAAATGGACGCCCTGTCTCAATGTATATTAATAATGTTCTCCTTTTCTTTATATTAGAAATTTAAGGTTTTTTCCTTGAAAAATAACGATGTAATGATAACATAATGAAGTTAATAAAATTTGATAGATATTCTTATCTCTTATAACCAAATTGATAATTAAATTTAATAAATTACGTCAACAATATATTAACTAAAATTATAAAGTTTATTCTTCTTTATATAATGTGCTCAATATGCGGAGTGCCAATGACTTCTTTCTGTACCTATGTATGCAACTTTTATCTCGACTACTTCTATGCATATATGCATATACATCACATAAACGACAAAAATAATAATTTAAAAAATATTCAAATCAACATTGTATGTTTAAACTTTAAACACCTTTTCTGAACACCCCATAGATACAACCCTCGGGGTGAAATAATTGTAACTCGACAATGGAGTTCGCATATTCTCAATTCCACAAATTTGAAAAAAAGTTCCATTATTCCGTAAAGTATTATACTTCTCAAGTTTTCCTAAGTTACGGAATTGAAGCACACCTGCCCTGGCTTGATTTTAAATAATGTGTTTCTAGTTATTTTTGAGTGATGAAAACGTATTTTAATTGACTCAACAGAAAATATCTCAGTAAAAATCAATAATACAGAAATACAATTTTGCGTAACAGCTACTCTTGTTTAAAATATAATATTGCTATCCACAAATATTTGCACTTTATAATTTACTGTTTATGAAAAGCCAAAGCTTGGATCAAATATTGATGTAAAACTGACATGATGTTTATTCAACTAACCAATATAGGTTGTACTATAGAAACGAATTTGTATGGATAATAAATCTATTGGGTTATTACAGTACCTAATTATAATAATCAATTTATTTTTTCATATTAAATCCAGCACTTAATTTAGTGTATATTATAATAATGTAAAAATGTTATTAAGTGACACAAATCCGATCATGTTCCTGAAGGAGCATGTATTTATTGGAAATCTTTATGTTATTATTCTGCGACGAGGAATTTCGTGGCGCTAATACCCGTCCCGATGAACATTTATTGAACTTTTTATTGAAAAATACCAACGTAAGTGAGTGACGTTCGTAAAGGAATTTGATTTCTTCTTCAAGTATGTTGTTCCTGTTTTTAATCTATTCACATTAATCCGACTAATATATGATATGATGATATGTAGATATGTGTAATTAACATTTAGCGAAATGTATCATGAACTTTTTAGCATATTGCTACGTAATTGATATAATTAATATAATTATATCGAGCACTCTCTCATAACACTAGAATATCTCTCATAGCAATAGAATCAAGAAAACTAAATTCAACTTTCAGCACTGCATAGCATAGAAATTTTAAATAACGTATTAAATAAGTTGTTTATTGCATTGAAATATACAAAAGAAAATCACTTTAAATCTTTTGTTAAATAAAAGGATCAGAGAGTGTACGGACACTAAGTAAAAAATCCGATAACAAAGAAATAACTTTTGATATAAGAGCGAACTAGTAGTCCAACAATAAAGACTTCAGCCGGTAGTTCAACTTTTCCTCCTCATACAAACAAACAAACTCAAACCATATTGTGGCAAATCATTGCGTCAAATTCATACACAATTTGTGTCCGTATATAACATTGTCGACAGCCGCTGTCCTTACAAATGAGGTCACTGTGGAAATCCTAGATAACCTAAACTATTATTTCGTGCTTAGTAACCTTTCATAGACATGTACTAAACACTAAATTCCTTTGTCACCTTTTATTTTAAAAATACATGTTTAATATAGAATATTTAAAAAGTATGTAATAAATTTCTTTTTTTAAATTTGTTATTTAATCTTACTAAATTTTCTAACGAAGTTTTGAAGTGGAAATTGAAACATTCTTTCACGAATGGCTAATGTTTAATAGCTCACTGTTACTATATTTCATGTTAACACTCGAACAAATACAAATATCATCTCTAGATGCTTTCTAAAACTCTTTATTTATGTTACAAATTTTAAAAAATCATTATCTCTGCCTTTCCTAGTGAGAATGTGTTGTAGCAGAATTAGTAACTTAAGATTTCTGGTCAAAGTCAAAGATTTATTATTATTTTCATCGTAGACTTCATAAAGACAAACTTACAACTGAAGAGTGAACGTTGCTAAAATTCCACCTCGAAATCCTACTTTATTATCGCTTAGCCCTTTTGCAATCAACGCTCCGACAGTACTATGAAAACATACACGGGCGGTCACACGCTCTAATCCATTAAATGCAAATATATTCTTTTATGAAATGGTTTTTAAGTTGAATCTGGCATGGCAGATACGTGATAGATATGTGTTTGTGAATGTGTTGGTTGTATTACCGTAGACGGAAATTGTGCTTCGTTTTATCAAAGTGTTTCCGACAGTGAGTCCGCCACGGTGACGATACGAACGTTTGCATCTGTGCTCTTCAACCGCACTACTTACGAGTACCACATTATACATTTACTTGTTGAGATAAGCATTATAATACACGACCTGTATAATACCTAAACATGGAATTGTGCTCTAGAAACATTAAATAATGTACGAAAAAAATAGTCATGTATAATATAATTTATATAATAAGTAATGTAGAAGAAAAACTAATGTTAATTGCATTAGCTTTGTCCTTACTAGAGCTACATGTACAGCGAGGGGCAGCATCTCAAGTTTCTACTTCGAGGTGCTCGTAGCCTTGTCTTGTAAGACAGTAAAAAATATGATCCAAAAAATTAACTTCCAAATATAAAAGGCGTTGAAAGAAACAGCTAAAATTAGCAATATAAATCTCGAATATTATTAGTAATAGCTTCTGTAAACAGTGTTCTGTAAACGCGATCGTTACCTAAATGATTTGGAAAGTAGCCAAAACTTTTCATATAAAAGACATCTGCGAAAATCACTAGTAAATAAAGAATAATGTTAATTTAATTATATATTTTTTACTTGAAAATCCAAAAACGCTTTCATGACAGACCGGCATCTCACGCCAGATGTTAAGCTAGAGTGCGGTCCGTGAGTGTCTGCTCACAAGTGTCAACTGCAACTACTGCCACATCCACTATGCCTGCTTAAATGTATGTGCTCTAAACTCTATATAAGTGTGACACTTAAAACTGATAGTATTTCAAAACAATAATAAATATTGTAGCCTGTATGACGTAGACAGAAATTCTAAAACAATTATTAGGCAGTAAAAATTTTGAATTTAAAATTAAATTATAATAGAAAAACTGAAATTTAATAGTTCACTTTAAAGAACTTTGTAGAAGAAGTTTTTCTGAGTTAAAGTCAACTATTCCATGCTAAAAATATAGTACGAATAGCTTTGAAGTGAAACTAGAATTCAATTTAAGAAAGACTTACATCTTACATTTATTCAATCCGTTTGGAAACGGCCATGTCTAAGAACATTGTGTATATTTTAGCTGCGATCTGGGTTTAGCCTTTTTTAAAGAACTATTTATGTATATAATTTTATTAACTGAATTAAAAATATACTATTTTGCAATCAGTATGTATGTATGTTTAAATAATAATAACAATAATAAATACATACATACACATTGGTACATGACCCATAACCATAAAATACACTATATGGGGATTACGATAAAGATAATATAAACATATTACACCCAGATCCGAGAGACCTGCTTTTTCTTAATATTCATATATATTTTCATGTTGTATGGTAGCCTGACATATGACCGTGCTCGACTTAAGGTAACTACTATCTAGAAAATGTCTGCAGGCCACAATCGTCCCCGCAATGCCGGCTTGAAGACATGTTTGTACACCATCCAGGTAGCGCAGACTCATTACGTTATACCTGGCTACTTCCAAGAAGCGACCGCGCGTCATCAGAGTTTATCAATAAATACATATAAATAAATATTACGATTAAATAATTATTCGATCGGGAATCGAACTCTAGCCACAATAGCTATGTAATAATGTTATGTTAACAGATACTAACAAAGCAAAATTGTTATTAATATTATATCAACAGCTAAAAAATGTCATGTCAAAATCCTATCTAACATCAGATGCTTTTTATTCTTCATTGACAGTTTATTATTCATTTCATCTAGTAACACTGACATGACTATTGTTTTAGGAACAATGACCGTGTGTCATGCAAAATGCTCTAAATGATACAATTATTGAACAAATGCAGCTCCTAGTGCTTCATGGTATGACATGTCCCTATCTTTGAGCTTTCTAAACACTTCAAACTATTCCAAATAGCGTTGCGAATCTTTCTCGAATTTTAAAATTCACTTTTGAGTCTTTTGCGTTCTTAATAAATTTTCTACGTAATATAAAAATGTCATCACCAAAAAATATACAGACAAAAAAATAAAGAAAATATATCCGTTTATTGATTGGAATTCATATCTAATAATTGTTCTCCCAACCTTTTATTATTGTTATCACAAATATTAATCGTAAGAATCATAATAATATTGTTCGCAACCACTGGAAAACTTTTCCTTTCAAAAGAGAAACAATTTCACCAAAGTTTCCACCATGTGTCTTAACTTTTTTAACCAAACATTCCAAAATATTGTTATAATAATTATTGTAGTATAATAATGTACACAAACACACACAATATAAGATAAATACAATTTAGTTACAATTATAAATTTAATAAATACTTATTAATAAACAATAATAAAAATTTCAAAACAAACTTACCTCAACGTCGGCAGCTAGTCCACGTAATTAATCGCAAATTTTATATCACGAAATACAAACTTTTTAAACAGTACAGAATAAAATTTAAAAAATCCCGTGTATTTATTGTTTTATAAATCGCGACAATAAGTGGTACCGGCAATTCATTAGTAACGCGGTACGCGACCGCCCCCGCTTGCGTGATCCGCCGCCGTCGCAGCCGCGTCGCTCTGCCGGCCTTCGCCCGCACCAGCGACACACGACTCGACTGCGCATGCCTCCGACCTCCTCCAATCCCTGCCATCACTTCTAACAGAAAAGAAACCGCGGCCCTGTTGCTTCTGACGATGACGTGAAAATGTAAACGCTATGAATGCGCTTTATCGTGCTTGAATCTGCTGAGATGATCTACACCCGGTATATTAGGAGAACTTTTGCGGCGAGCACTCCCATTGTGTCTCTAACTCGAGCCGTCAACGCAAAACTTGGGGGCGAGGACGTTTCATTTGAATAGTTTGGAAAGAGAGGTCTTCAAGTTTATTTTATTTTAAAACTTGTAATTACATTGCATTTAATTTCTTATTCTCTGACTACATCACTATATTATTATACAAAATGATACAAGTATAACATTATCGTAGTTATTTGTAATTGTGATTTAAGTGTATGGGTGGATATTTATGGAGGGGCTAATCGTGGAGCAAGCCCAAACCGCACCCGTCTGCCTTCTCGTGATCCTCGAAATGTTTACGCTTATCTCAGATTATGGTCGTCTAAAATACTTTTAAACTAAATTTACAAGATGAATCTGTAATAGATGAATATGATTTTTAATAAATATATCTCCAACAGTTTTACTAAGTCGGATATTGAACTCAATACTGAGTTACGAATGAAAGGAAAACTAATAAATGAATTCCAGTAGAATTCTGTCGATAGTGGGTAAAATAAAACGCGAGAATTCTTGTGGCGATGGTTTTTGCGAAGACAGCTGTTGACTTTATGTAGATCGTGTCGGACTGTTCTGTCCGTTTGCTCGCTTCATAACGCTGACAATGAGATGAACTACTAACATTGTTATAGATACTAAAATTTAACATGATTACGTATAAAATTTAAACCCAAACTTGACAATTTTGCTCCACAAATTAATATGTAAAAATAAAAATTTGATAATTTCTACAAACCCAGTTTCAAACATATATATTATTTATTACAGTAATCCAAACATTAGTAATGTAACCAAATGAAGCCTAATCCAGGACGAACCTTCGTCAAAAAGGGACAAGTTAAAAGTCAATCAGGCAAATACTTTGATGGGACAGTTATGGTCAGCTTAATCGTTTGGCCTTTTAAAATGGACCAACTTAATGTAGATTTTACCATTTCGTTATACGCCACTAATACGTTATAATTAATTATATTTTACATTATTTATAATATTTACAATGTGTCACTAAATATCGACAGTGAATCAAAGAATTAAACATTATATTAAATTATTATTGACAATTTAACAGATAAATTTTAAATAGATTTTCGAGTAACTTTTCATGCGCTAGAAAATATTCTTACCAAGTATGAAAATCTCAGCAACAACTCTATCCGTATTTCATAAGAATTACAATAATATTTCACATATTGGATGCGGGCTCTGCGAAAGGGGTATTAAGTCACGTACAAGCGAAACCAGAAGCACGTGTGAGGGTACCTATATCCTAAGAAGAAAATGTTTTACATTAAACACTAAACACTAGATTCTTGAGAACAAAATGGTTTCGAAACGTCGCGTCGCGTCGGATTGAAATAGTCAAAAATCACAATATAAACCACAAAAATTATTTTAAATTAATTAAATCAAGTTTGCGAATAACCTAAGATGACATTGTAGTGTCTTTATTTTGAGGAAGGTTTCATAATAAATGCAAATAATTACAAAGTAATATGGTATGTAACTGATTTATAAAAAAAATCTAGGTACTTTGATATCTGCGACATTGTAAAAATATATCTTCAAAGCATTCCAACCTTCATTAATAAAAAGCCATGGGTATAGTTATGTAAAAAAAAATCTTTCGTAAAGGAAGGAGGTAAGCATATTGTATTTAAAAAAATATCTTCATGGTAACAGTCATAGATATTCCCTATGATTACTGATTAACAATTAACATGGTTATAGGTTTGAGAAAAGACGTGTTTAAGAAAATAATCCCACTAACTTGTGTAACGATAGAAAACGCCCGTGTAGATATAATCTTCACTGTGGCGATTGTATGCATCGTCTGACCACGTTGTATTGTACTTTGATAGAACTCGTGATAAGCTGAAATTAAAATTTACTAAACTTAAGTATATGAAAATCGTTTATTAGCATAGGCACTAAAGGCGTGCGCTTGCTCATCGTTAGACTCTACCATGACTTCGGAAAGGCGTATGACGGAAAGAAGACCACAAGAATCTCGTCAAATTCAGTTTATATAAAACTATATATACCTACTGTAAAAATATATTTTAAATGTAGATTGTATATCCAGTGAAACTATCGAGAGGGAAGTAAAATACTTGAAATAAAAATATGGGTCTTTAATAGCATTCCCATTTACCTGATTAAATGGAAATAAGGAAAATTAAAGACATTAGAAAGGTACAGGTAAATGTGTGCGGGGTTAAATTTATAAAGCAGATACAAATTGAAACCGTTGTCGGGTCAAGAAACAATCACCAACCCACGTAAGCTGATTAGGACTGTGCAAATAGACCCTTAATATTCACAGGTCAATGAATAGCAAGTTATTTGATGTAAACTTTCCCGACACCAAACAATTAATTCGTTAAATTAGAAAATAAAACGAAAAGTTTATACAACATTGATTGATCATATAATTCACCAGAATATTAAAACAAATACTTTTTGTAATTATATAATGTGAATACAAAAAGATACATTACTAAAACTTTGGAAATACCGTATTGGATTAAATGAAACCAATTTAAAGCTTCAAAGTTAACCTAAACGAGGTTTTATGGCACTCTTTTGCGAAGGACGGTACTTAAAAGATTCTCTTTTAGAAGTGTTTTTAGGAGAGAGGGCCCAACGCGTAACCGTAAATTCGGCTTCAACCGCCTCACTGCCTTAGTCGTGAGCTCCATAGGCTATTCTAATATTTAGCACACTGCATAGCTTCGAAAACTCTATCTAGACACAAAGCTATTGTCTTTAGAGACTGTTCTATTCACAGTAATTTGTACTTTGACTTCTGAAATGGAATCGCCAAGCAAATAGTAGTTATAAGGAGAAACCTGCCTATTCGCTGCTTTGAAACTTTTGTGAATTCAAGAGTATTTATTCCAGGTATGTGAGTCAATTAATGTGGTTTGTGTTTACTAGAGCTCGTTGTGCAGACGACTCACCTTCAGTTTAATTAATTAACTTTATCGTTTGAAACCTAATTTTGATCTTGGCTTTGTATTAAAACATTATTTTCACGGTTAAGTGAATTAAACATTACTTTATTATAGTAAATGTGAAATTTAGAAAAATCTATTGATAAATCATTAAGGTCATAAATTAGCACAAAATAAATGTAACAATTAAAAGATCAGCTGATACGAAATTTAATGGCAGATGAAAGGCCAACAGTATTCAAAAAGGGTCTAATAAAATATGTAGATTTGACTGCGGTCGTATTTTTCTCAGTGTAATCTGCATTATTCAGGCTTTGTCACGAACTTCGACAGTTTAACAGCGTTTATCTCTCGCCTTGCAAATTGAGCTACGACTTTAAGACAAACGGTAGTCACTTTCATTACCATAATGGACGTCGGTCTAAGAATCGGCTGGCGAGCCGACGATGGATTCAAGCTGACATTTTTCCTTGGAATAGATTTTTTAGCTTTATCCCGTATCCTTCTATTGTGTGTAAGCAATGTGATCTCTCGTTTACCTATTTTTGGAGTATATTTTTTTCTTTTCATATATTTACTCTTTCTGAAATATTGATGGCAATTTTCTGTTAATATTGCTTTTATTATTGTTCAACTCTTAATAGGATTGCGTGTTACGATGATTTTTTCATTTAACTAATAAACAAAATACTTAAATCGAAACCAAACAAAACACAACAAACAAAGGGAAGTAATGATTCATGTCGTGTTCCATTAGTATCGGTAATATCGGAAGCTAAGTCGGGCCATATTACAGGCTGGGCAGATTCGGTGCAGGAAGGAGTGGTCTAGCGAGCGGTCAGTAGACCAGAACTAATCGCTGATAGAGTGCTACGCGCTTGCCAACGTGGAACTATTGATTTACTCAGTATTTTATCGTAAGGAGGTATTTTAACACATCCTTTAATTTCAAAACGAATATTTTTAGAATTATGAGTTATATCGTCGCTAACATCTGTTCTTATTTATTTATTTATTTATACGTGTATTCTACTTATAATAGTAATATTTAGTGTAACACAATTTAAAATAAAATAATAAGGACGTGTTAACGGTATATAAAAGAAACTTAATAAAAGAAAAAACAAAGTGGCTCAAGAACATTGAATCACAAATCCGTAGCAAAAAATGTGACAAGTCATCAAATCTACATATTTTATTAGTCTCTCCCTCAGTGACTGCGACCCTCTGTCGGCCGGGACATTTCCTTATCTAGTGATGTTCTTAAAATATTATATTATATTGTCGAAAACTTAAAATCAATTGTCAGTACAGTTATATTTAATTGCGTATCTTGTGGGTTAGTCAATTAACCACGAAATATTGAAGTTATAATTAATATTTTTTATTACTTTCACATACCTAATAATTAGCGCTTTAAGGGACACAAAATAGCAGAGGCCCCGGGTTCGATTCTAAGTTGCAATATATATTCATTGTAAATTACAAATTTATTCTTCAATTGTTATATTCAATTCAGATTTAATAAATTTTGGAAGTTTTATCTTATAGTAAAGTTTATCTTAGTTTGAGGTTGATATGTTCTTGATATGTACTGTTCTTGATCGGTCTTGATATGTACTTCTTTTAAAAAATGAGATAATTCCAAGCTCTCATATATTATTTAACTATTAAATGTAATATAATTAATATATGCTGTGAAAGGGTTGATATATCAAAATAACTGCGCTATTATAGAGATGTAATTGAAAAAAATAGCTATAAAATACACTCAAAAGTGCATCGGTGTAAAAGTGAACAGCAGATAACGGTGCCATTACAATTTATGTTAACGTTTCACTTCACTGCAGTTTTATATTTCCGTAATATGCGAATAAAATCGACAATATATTCTGCTTTGACACTCGGACGGCATTGTCCAATATTGCGCGACTATTAAGTAGGTATCAGCGACAGCGGGCTCGGGAGAGAGGGGTCTCCGGCGAATGCGAGAACCAATGACACTTCATAAAGAACACTTTTACACTTCTCCTTTTATTTATGGTGCCCTTTTTGGTCTGACTTAACTTTTATCGTACTGCGTAATAAGGTTTTATCGGTTTTAATATTCATATTTTAAGTAGATATTTATTTAAAAATTTATCCAATAATTTCAATAAATAATATTAAAACCAGCGTACATTATATTAAAGTAATAGTCATTTATATAATAAAAGCTGTTATAAATTTTAAACTATTAACCGCATTAGACCAGCTATTATACAAAAAAAAAGTTGCTATAAATTATTTAAATTCAGGGCGAGCGATCCTTTTTTCCGTGAGTAATTTCCAAGCGCGGGATGCTTAATGCACAAGGGCGTAGCTATCATATTGCGAAAGTATAAGTGCTAAAATATTCTATTTAACGTATTAAAGACTGAACTTTTAAACATCATAATTGAATCCAAAAGTATACTATTAATTTATAAACGTATTTTATATTTCTAACCATAACAAAAAGGAGAAAAAAACTAAAATTATGCTTAAATTATTTTAGTTATAATACTTAAATGTAAAACAAATAATAAATTATATGAATTATTGAAATCTTTGTCTATTAGGATAGAAATGCCACGAAATCTCGGGGTAGTAAAGGAGCGGAGGCGAATGCGGTGCGTGCTACAACACTCTGCACTTCGGCGACGAGGACAGCCCCTGAATTACTCACTAGCGTTTTATATCATCCCTGAAATACCACAATGCTCAAATGCGCAGTGCCTTTTTTGTTTCACAATCCGCTAAAAATCGCAAAGAGGAACAACTTTATTGTGATTTTAAAAATAAATAGAAAGTATTTTTGTGAGTTAAGTCCTTCCCTATGCAGGTTGGTACAAGAACTAATTCGATACTATTTAATCCTAAATTAACGAACCTCCGCCAAAGCGTCTCGTAGATAAAATACTGTATCGACGCACGTTCTACGTAATTACAATATTAGACTTCTAAAGACAAAGTCAATAAGTAAATTTTATTAAAACACACTAAATATCTAAAGCGTTAGCAACTATTAAGAGGAGAAGAGTAATACTATAAAATACACCTGTGTTTCATAAAAATAATCACGTATATTGCGGTGAATAGTTTGCGGATGCTTTTTGTGTATTAGGACCTTTTTATTATTATTTTATTAAAGGTATATATCACTTTGAATTCGAGTAGGTTATCCCAATTGTTCTTCACCCAAACTCATTTATTAATGCTCTTTTATTTGGAAAGCCGATAATGTTTATAATACTATACACTCACTGGCACACAGCAATGGTTGTCGCTATGTTGTCTTGATGAGGCGTATGTTTACTATTCAGATTAGCAGAATTATATGTCATGCCAATTTACTATAAAAAGCTAGCTAATCTCTAATGTAGTATAATATCTTAAACTAGTGAAATAATGTCACATAATTTATATAGAATGTATATAAAAGCATATTGTAACTATGAACAATAAGCGAAACAAACAAGTGGTCACATAGTTCCTGTTTAAGTCCCGACTTCCTTGTGCCAAGTTGGGAGAGATTCTCTCTCAGTTCTATGAACTAAGTAAGATGAGCCCTCAAGCGATGTCAACTATATCACATATTGAGAGTTAGCTATATCATGAAATGTTTAACGAGAAAGCAAACCATCTTATGTATAACTTATGTAACAAGTATGCATGGATAACATAATCTTATTAAGTTATAATTCATGGAATGTTTTCTATGATTAAGATCAACCTTTTTGTTAAATAATTAAATATTAAATTCTCGGTCAAATTCTTAAATTTGATTTGTGGCTTCAAACTGCAATATTATAATTTTATTCATACCGAATTAAAGAAAAGTCGTAGTTTCATTTTTCTACTTTTTATATTTATAAAATATAACTCTATAATCGAAAATTTGAACCCGAAAGTGCCGAACTTATTTCACAAATGCTCAAGCAAAAAGAGTTGGCCATGACCTCACAAATCCGCACTCAAAGGCGCGACATTCATCTGACAGGTATTCTAAAAGCGGCCCATTAAGACGCTTTCCACACCACAGGCAACCGCGAGCACTCCAAAAGATTACTCAGCCAGGACAAGACAGGCCACTAAGCCTTAAATTGGACCATGAATTTACTTCACTACTGTGCCTTTTAAAGATATTTTTATCGCCTCTATTTATTTTTTTTTACCTTTATAATTTTTAACATTAGAAAATTTAATTTAAAACAGTTTATGCGGCTTACTTTATCTTGATTATTTTAATCCAACGTTTTGAAACTTTCGATCGGAAACATCGGAGCCGGATCATAAGATAGATGATAAAATGACACTAAAAACCATTTCACTTCAAACACAAGACAACATAAATACAACAATACAAATACAACCTAAAATAAAGCTGTTTTCATTATTGCGTTTGACAGTAACAAATATTTGAACACATTACGACTGCTTTACAAAGTCACAAACGTAACACGAAGTGAAACAAAATGGTATGCATTATTCAAAATCAGCTGCAGTCACTGACAGAACAAATGGGAACGAGTGTAATGAAAATAGTTGCAAAGCAAACTGTCTGCCTACCGTCGTTTGCGAGTGACAAACTCATTGTGATTGTATACATACTTATATAAGTATATTATTTTGCACAAATTCACTTATATAACTATTTAATTATAGTTTGAATTATATTAATTCTGTTTTGAAAGCAAAAATTATCACAAATTTAAAGTTAATATCGTTAAAACATTTGTTAAACAAAAACAAATAAAAAATTAGATTTTCTTGAATTATTAACACAACGCTGCAAAGCTCTCAAAACGTCAGATTAATATAATCAAGATAAAGGCGATGATAGTAAATCGTATAAAATCTAATAATTTAGTTAAAACGTCAATAAAAACTCGATAGACTTTTTAAATGATGCTGATATTTATTTAAACATTTGAGAATAAACTGTCTCGTTCAATTTTTTCTGATACATTCTAAAGACAGTCGATATCATGGAAGAATAGCGAATTGAAATAAACTGTAATGGAAATAGTTCCGCACACGAGATACGCTCACAATCCGACGAGAAAATAAATGGAGCGCGCAACTTAGCTCCAGACTTCTCTGAAATTAAAAAGTAAAAAGCCAACTGAACATTTGCAACTACATTTTACCATATGTTGTTGTACACACGTGCTTTCGTCCTTCGAAACATTCTACAAATTGATATTTCTAAGTTCATACTTTTTTTTTTAAACTTGATTTTATTTCTTATCAGCTGTATACTGTAGTTTTATCCGCGTTAAATTTGATGGCTTGCCCAGTACCTTCCTAACCTAGGTATTGACAGCTCTTCTCAGCGATGTACAGTCTGCCGCTGTACCACGTCCGCGTCGAATGTCGTTAGTCTTGCTTTGCGTAGGTACTAGCCTACAGTTTGCCAGATTTATTTATTTTAATTAACTGGACTTTGACTCATTTATTGACGTTTATAATTATTATTTGATTTATGATGCATATAGTATGTAACCTTCATTAACTGTTGTATTGTGTTAACACTTCACACTCAGGCAGCTAGCATTTAATAGCATTTATATCAAGTAGGTGTATTCATAAAAAAACAATTACTGTGTAAACTTGCCCTATGCTTCCAATTTAAAAATGCTTACTTATTTCGGTTTTACTTATACATACATTTGACCTTATCTTTTGTTTGAACATATAGTTTACATTAACACAGAAAATTAATAATTGGAAACAAATGCCGTAATTAACATAGGATTGAGCGTGTCTGTGCGATGAGACAATGGGTTCATTGAATTCGCTTGACACCTGAATCCTAAAGCTCGGAATAACAAAATGGAAAGCCAGTGACGTCGACACCAGGAAATTGAAACAAACATTGCAATCTCCCAGCCAAATACTTCGTATGCATTAAAAAAAAGAATTCAGTTTGTTCCACCCACAGACCATGGAATTTGCTTTACGTCAATGTTAAATAAAGGCTTTCTGAAGCGAAACGAAATGAATTTATTCTCATTTTTTATTAACGTATTTTTAGTAATTATTGTATAGCAGATGATTGAATCAATATAAGGTTGTTTGAAATGACAATTTTCTTTGTCAAAAATTGTTACCAAAAGGTTTCATTTGTTATTAGACATTTTGATAACCAGCGAAAAACAACTTGATATTTTTTGTGTAATTTATGTAATATTTACTAGCTATATAATACAATAATAATACATGCATACAAATCCATATAACATTTTTGTAATGTAAAATACAATAGTGACTTTAATAACAAAGAAGAGGTTTACCAGCACCATTCGTATTAGAATGGAATTCGTATCATATGCAGGCGTACCGGGAAAGTTTTGACGATATATCGGCGACACACGCGGCCCACAACGCTTTCTCACAATGTGAAAACGCTCGAGCTCGCAGACACGACGTGGCAGATAACGGCACGTCATAAAACATGCAAACGCCTAAAGTTCCCCTTTAATTTTCCTTGTAAAACTTTCACGAACTTTGTGTTATTGAATTTTGTGTGTATTGCAATCTGTTGTTTATCTCGTTTGCGCTCTTTTACGCCTATTTGTGTTGTTTATGGAGTCTCTTTTTATTTCTTTATTTTTTCCTTTTTAATATTTACTCGTTAATTATGGAATACTTTCAGCATGTCACCAATGTTATATGTTGTTAATTAATTATTATATAAGTTATAACGGGTCACCTGTTACAATTATAGTATCACATCGAAAATTAAATGAGCCACTGGCATAGAAACAAACAATAGTAAACAAAGCACAATAGGAAAATGATAAAAAAAAACGCCATTCATGCAATTCAGAAAAACACAACAGTTTTTACGAAAGAGCAGCTTGGCCTCGGAAATAAAAACTGCCTCCGTTGCTTTTGCTATTTACATTTTAGGAATTTACATTTTTTCACTTCTTAAACTATGCGCATGTAATAATTGTAAATGAAAATTAGGTACTTATTTCTTTATGTTCAAATACTAGGATAGTGAATTCAACGAAAGCGTTACATGGCGTAACTCTGACAGTATTATTGAACTGTTCCGCTACGAACAAGAGATTTAACCGCAAGTGGTTAAATACGAAAGAGCGGATTGGTGTTCCGTAGAAAGTTTAACCGCGGGCGAGCGACGCGAATATGTATTACTTACTCCCTACGAACGCCAGTGCTTCTAACGCATAAGGAGTGTTTGCTAACGGAGATTGCAATATTATGTACCAATCTCCAGCCTTTTCTCGAGTATATGCAATCTCGCAATACATTCTGAGGACATTCGTATAGATATTTTGTCATTCAATATGGTATAAATATATTTATTTTTTCCTATTTTATTTTTCCTTTAAACTACTTTCGATTGAGTCTTATTGTTGACTTTATGGGTCAATATAGGGATTTAAATCTACTACCAAATATTATTAGCATATTACTAGTGAAAAGAATACCCATTCTAATATAAGAATTACTTATAACAGTTTATAAAATTTTAAAACGTTTTGGTTTAAATATATTTTACTTTTTCAAGCGTAGAAAATAGACGGGTTGAGAGCTCTCGAAGCAATTTTTAAAAGCTGAAGTGGCATCGGAGAGATCGCTGATATGTTTGCCTTCGGATCAACTTTGTTCAGTTAAAAGCGAGTAGGTACTTTGCCGGGGTGGTGTGAAAAGAACAAAAGTTGATGCCACTTATGGAACTCGCTCTTTTCAATTTCACTCGCCTCACATTAAACTGAATTGATCCACAAATTATCAAAGCGTTAATTACCTAATTTTTCTAGAAATATAAAATTTTGTTTATTTTATACTTTCATAGATCAATGTGGTAAAACGACGAATAATGGATAATAGTAGTATGTCGTCGTAATTTAAACTATATTCCTTGTATTTATATATAATAGCATGAGCGTCGGTAGATGACATGACAAACGGGTCCGCGCAACGCTCTCTGACGGTACCCGGGAGATTTAGTGCTTGCACTGCGTCGCGATAACTACCTCTGTTTACACTACATTTAACTTGTGCCGAGTGCCACGAACTTGCCCGATGGAGTATAGCCGCTTTCGAGGCGAGGTATGTGAACAAAAGCCGCGGTCTACGTTAAGACTTAGTAAATAAATCGTCTAAGAACACCAAGCGTAAGATTACATGTTACTCGTGTATTAACACTAAGTTTTAATTTAACCATCGTTTTATATACACAATCATATATTATATATTTTTCAATTTAAATATATAAATTATAATGTTATTGTACAGATTTAATCATTGATTTGGGATTAATAATAAATCCCACGAACAAATTTGCAATATATTTTATGCCTAATTTGATTCTAATAAATCAGCAATATAAAATTAACGTAACTACAATGTGAGATGTGAGAACACTTTTAATTCCATATAAGTGGATATCTTGCATTGTTACTAATAAATTGTAAACGAGTACTTCAGAAAACAACACTAACATTTTAAAGTTGAAAATTTTGAAGTGCTCTAGTTTATATCGAGCAGCGACCTCACCCCGCCCTCGGGTGCTGCTGAAACTTATCAGAGTACAGCACTTGAACAAATATTACTTAGCAGGCACCGAGCTAACACTGCAACGCTTGTACCACCCAAAATTGTATACACTCATTTAACACTCCATTACAGCAAAACATTTTAGCAAATCTTTATTAATTTTCAAAGTAAAATTTGTTTATGTAGTAAAACATTGTACCTAAAACTTTTGATATACATATAAAGTAGGTATATAACTCAACATTAAATTTGCTCGTTTAGAACACTATTAACAAGTCAAAGTGTTCCAGTAGGTTCCTATGGACGATGTAAAACAATAAAGAATAAAGTATCTGCCTTGAAAATAACAAAGTTCATCTCCGTCTGCCTTATCTCACTGTCTGTACGCTACAATTTCTAAAGTTTAGTAAGATTAGACTATTGTAGAGATACCTATTATAGTTTGTAAGTAAGAATAAAGACTGTGTTGGGATGGTGGAAGCATCTTTTAAAATTCGTAGTATAGTCAACCCTTTTCCTACCTAACGAGTACTACGTAACTAATGAGTTTTTAATTCATACGCTGTTAAAATAGTTAACTGAATTTGAATGAAATCTCTGTTTCACCTTAAAGTTGGCAAGGCTTGACCCGCTTTGACAAACAGTAGCTGTGAATGCAATATAAGGCTGCAATTTTGCCATCAAGCTGTCTCTCTCTCGAACAAATTTACAATCCGAAATGAAGTCTGAACTGTCCGCTCTGTGTACCGATGCCAACGGCACATTTTATTGCTTGTTCCGAACCTAATTCAACCAGAGTATATAATTGTAAAATAATTAACAAATGTTGTAGTTCAGTTGTTGTTGTGTTATGAAGGTGTTCTTTCAATACTTAATTCAAAATATAATTTAATATTTATGATTTGATTTATAATATAAGTAAAATACATTAATTATAACCAGAGGAGTCCCTGTCAACCTGGACGGAGCAACCGTCTCCCCCAGCAAGCATAGTAGAGTTGACTGTTACACGCAGACATCTGTCTGATTCATGGTATCATTAACATCAGGCGGAATGTGATCATATGGCATGCTACTCTTAAAAAGTATAATATATAATAAATAAAACAAGTTCGCATGTGTTGTATTAAGTTATTTACGGACATGATTTAACTAATTTAAAGGACTTTTTGTAACTTACTAGACAAACGTTCCAACATTTCAAATGTTTTACAACTACTATGAATAAAAGTAGACAAGTCTCTCATAAGCTTCGCGCGTAATTCGTTTAACAAGCTGCTCTAGAAAACTAACTTCAGTGAGTAAATATTATTAATAATAAAACGTAGAGTGTATGCGTAAGTAAATGGTAATTAGTTTAAATTTGTTACTGCTTGGTGACGTAGCCCTCTGTGCTCGGAGCATACAATTTACCAGTTCCGGATGGGAGGAACCACCCGGTTAAGTGACCGGATAATTAATGTGCCGTCGAACGAGCAACGGATGCAGCCGTTATGATATAACGTTCACAAAATAAATCCGGAATATAAACAAATTGTTTAGTTATTGAAAAGCTAAATTATTCAAATTTGATTGAATTGGAATCTATCACTGTAGTTTATTAAAATATGATTGGATTGCTTTGTATGTAGTTGCGTCTACTCGTGGACGAGTAAATACAACACATAGCTATTTCATTTTGTTTAATTTTCAAAACTATTTTTTATTGCATTAATTAATAAAAATAATTAAAGATTCAATTTATTCATGCGGGTTACTATTGCGTTTACTTTTATTAACTTAAATACGACATATCGAAACTTTGCAGCCATTTAATTATTTACTAAATAGTGATGTGGGTTTAACCATCATCGAAACACAGTTTGCTTAATTAAATTACTAATTAAAAGTCAAAAGTTTCATGTAATTTGATTTGTTAACCTTGTTACCGCACTAGGGGTACGCCATTTGTGAAATAAATCGTTTATAATCAAGTGTCGTGGCGGTGAGAGACCGTGACGTCATCAACAACTGTCTTCAGAGAGACATGTAATTTCCCTCGCGTCAATTATCAAGGGGAAGAGCCTCTTCAACGCCTACTGTCGAGACGGTCCTGATAACTCTTGTAATAACACTACACGGAATACAAACAATTCCAATATGGTGTGATAACAATGGCTCTGAGACAAAATTTAATTAGGATTCCCAATACAAATATAATTTATTAACACCCAATACGTATAGGTGTTTACATTAACACAGGCAAGACGCTCTGAGTCAATTTGCCAATTCAACAAATGAATTCAAATATACACATATACCTACGGGTATAACGAATAAAATCTGTCTAGTAGACACTTCTCTGTAATAGCTCATAGCCAAACTTAAAATACAATACCTATATATTATACAATACGTACGGGTATACAATGCCCAAAACCTGGAATCAAATATGTATCATTTTATTTGATATATAGTCACTCAGCAAAACAAAACTAAATATTTTTAAAGGACTATTACTATCACGTTTATTTTGATTAATTTAAAACTACATATTGAAAGGTTTATACATCATGTCCCCAAATAACCTAACTATTAAATATCAGCCTTGTTAGCTGAAATTAAACAGTACATTTTGCATACTTCATCTAAACTATAGTACGCCACGACTCCTCCCCCACTCCTCCTCGAATATACAAATTGCATAGTAGTACAGTCTAAGTACCGGATAATCAATTAACCAGTGACCGGCTGCATCCGGACGCAGCGGAACTGAAACTATGACGAGAGTCGAGATAAATGGACCGGAAAACCGAGAACCTCCTTGTAAATTGACTATAGGTATATCCATTTATACATATACCTACCTATTATATGAATTATTTTCTCACATATAATGTAAGAATGGTTAGCTGGTAGAAAATTTCGAATGGCATACTATTCTTTGTCTTGTATATATAAAACTGAAACTTAATTCCATAATATTATAGAAAATTATCTTATATACTTTTATACCCCAATAAAATATTTATCCAAATTATTATTAGTCAATAAAAAAGGATCATACTAGGACTAAGCCACATCTTAAGTAAGTGAGGGTGTCCATAGCAAACAGACTTTTGTGAGTTGATCTGATTGATTGATCCCGGTCATCGTCTAATCCTCACGATTCGCATTATATCCAAAAAGGTATTTTGATTATTGATAACAAATAATCAATTAAATTGTTATTTGTTGAGTAAGGCAGTTAATAATATGAAAATAAATGATAATATGAAGAAAAAAGTGATAAAAATATTTTATGTGTAAGTGCGATCACACGAAACCCTCAAAAACCATTACAATCACCATCTTCCTTATCTATTATAATTAATTAATTAACTAAAGACGTATGTATTTTCTTAACAAAATATCATTATGTAGATATAATATTATAAAGTACATGACGCTACAGCAATTTTAAACAAATGTAATTCACTCAAGATGTCCATGACATAAGCAACTAATAACATCTGAACAATAGACAAGTGGGTAGGCATGCTGAAGCTAATCGCAGTATAATAAATGATGTTGTGACAAAGTAATTAATTGTCTTCAGCAATGCACCCAGCTGCACTAACGTTGGCTATCACGTAGGTACGAGATTAATGGTTCTTAGTATAATTTTTAAAGTAATTTAAGTATTAAATGTTATTATTAAAAATGTAAATAGAATGATTAAACAATATGAATTCAATGTATATTCATTTTATACATTAAAAATTACAAATAATATAAAACATTTATAAACATACAAGCGTCCCATTCGTTTGAAATAATTATTAAAGAGAAAGTATTGGATAGCCATGAGCTTGTAGTTGGACTTAATTACCAATCGATGATGTTTTTAGAATGTAAAAGTTGAATGATTGAATAAAAAATATTATTGAACAAATTGTGGTGTAGTGTGGTGTGGTCCCAGCAATCCATGACTATAATACTTCAAATAAGTCACAAACTTAGCTGCGTTGGATAGAAGTTGAATCCTCGGAATAGAAATGCGATTAGTAAGGTTTGTTTAGTTTGATGGGATCCCCAGTAAGCCACTATTACTTAGAGATAGCACGAATTTGCGGCGCTGGTGGTTGATAACGCTCCAGAACTGTTACAATTGGATTATTTAATCTGTAATCCACAACATGGTTCGCGATACGGATCTAAGTCAGATGTTGTCTGTCTTGCTTAGCTGAGGGAAGTGGCTTAATGACTCGGAAATCATTCGGGTTAGGATATAGAGACGCGGATTGAAAGATAAGGGGTTACAGCTTTATTTGAGAGGAGATTGGCTGTTTTGTAACACCGGATTTACGGTGGAGTATACTTTGTCTTTTACTTTGGCTTTCAGACCTTTTAAGACATTCGTTAATTTAAATGAAGAAAGTTAATTCTTAAAGTTTTGAATGAAAACGCGACGCGCCATACGATTACAATGTATAAACAATTACTTACCTTAATTTGCATTTAATTTTGTTTCATATTTAAACTTGCCTTTCATTTATTACGTAAATTTAGATCTATAAAAATTAGTAAAAATTGAGATATTAACGCATACATTTTTTAAATAAAATTACATAAGTTTATGTGTGGATTTAGAGATATACTCGTACCTGATGAAGACCCGAGAGAACTTTGTGAGCTTAAACCTTATTTATCTCAAAGAATATGTGAAGTAAATCGCTCTATTTAATTAATCTTTTACGGATCTTAAAATAGTATCTAGAAATAGAAATAATTAGTAACAGCGATTTATTTAGAAACAAGCATATTTTACTATAGATTTTTCCATAGCATTTCGCACCGTTTTCCAAGTGGCCAGCTTGTGGATTACTAGATTGGGAGAAGCGATTACACTAACAAATTGGAATCACTATCAGCTGCACACGCTACGAATGAGAGCCAAAGAGCGTCCCTTTTAATCCTACTGTCTAATATGCAGTGAAGACTTTATCGACGTTGTAGGAACTAATACCTCCAAAATTCTGAAAATAGAATTCGATAGACTACTAGGAACTATATGACTTATCTAAAATAATAAGAAATATAATGCGGCAGAGCTTGGACGCAAACACTAGGAAAATGACCACTCATATAACTCATATAAAACACATATTATTATCTACAAATGAATACAAAAATATTTCGATGAATATTTAATCGATATCAGGTCCGCTTCACGATTTGGAGGAAAACCGTAAAATATTAGATAATATTCGAGCAAAATAGGTTATATTCAATTAAAAGTTACCAAAATTAGTAAGAGGAGTTCACGCGAAGGTTTCTACACATTAATTATCTCTAGCTGCCATCTTGTAAAACCGACACGGGCTTAGCAAATATTAGGAGCGTCCAAACAAGTCTTCTTAACTTTGAAAAGTGCTTAGTCAGCTCAAAGCTGTAACAAAGAGATTATTACAGACAACTTCTGAACTTACGAGAGATTTGCCCAAGAAAATGTGCCTCAAAATTACTTCATGTATGGCTGGCTACCTACGCATGAATATCCGCGTGTACACTAATACCATTTATAATTATAAACATTTCCGCTTTAAATCTTAAGACATTAAATCTCTAATTTGACTTCACAACAAAGTTATCGTTTCAAACACCATTTAAACTAAATGAATACCTAATTCCCGTCTATCTGTAGAACAATAAGAGAAAAGCTTATGAATAGCTCCGCGTTAGTTTAGTCGAATCTGTGTATTCATGAAACAAGTTAGTATTTGTTATCAGTATTCTGCACTTGGGTAAATATCAGTGGAGCTCTCGTAGTCGGGAGTTGAGAGTTAGGAGCGTTTGTCTCGCTGGCTCACGTCGTTTCCCCGACTAACTCGAGAACGCACAGCGGTCACAATTCACTTTTGTTAAACAGAATTTGCGCATCTCGTTTATAACTATATTTATATTTAAGCCCACATATTATAGTTCATAAATATGTATACCCATTAATTCGATTCATCAACAATTTTTAATAATTATTTTTCTTCTCCAGGTCACGTTCACATAAACGGTTGCATTTATATATGTAGTATATTGTGAATCTTTATAGCTTAGATCAAAGCGTGATTTAAATTCACCTTTATATTTATTTAATTAAAAATTAATAAATACTAATTATTTTAGTTTATTAATAAGTTTAAGATTATACACAGCGTATATGTAATTTACATGTGATATTTATTTTAAATTTTAATATGAAAATTACAATATATTTTTTTAAATAATGATATTGCCTCGTCTCATCTGGCTGTGTAGTGAGGTTTGCTGTGTAAGAAAATTATACGTTTAACACAATAGTAAGGGCATAGCACTGCATGCCATCTCGGCAACATTGAGTGAAACAGGATGCTCATTAGATGAGCGCCAGGGGCAAACTCCTTCAATGTGAGCCTCGGGAACGACTCGCTACTTATTCCTGATGCCATCTTTCATACATTTTGACACTTGCTGTAATTTTTAAAAACCATTTTTTTTTTAGTTTACCTTATACCGCTGTTTCTTTTATTTTGAATTTTATTTATTTATGTTTATGAACTATTTGAAGGAAACTAGAAAAGAGTTTCATACAATCTGTACACTCATTATTAACGCATACGTTGAAATACCAGCACGAAATAAATGGACCAAAATAGACACACGTTCTTAATATTCTTAGTTAAGTCGCTTAGATTCAATCCGACCTAATCTGGGATTAGTTTGAGATCACACGAATCGGTAGCAGAGGATGATAAGGTTTTCAATTTGGTGGAATAGTTACATTAAGCACAAACCTACCCAGAGACATCCTATAGAACTTTAAAATGGGTTTCTATAATTCTACTTTGAATTATATTCATTCAGAAAACTACTATTTCCTTAAAATAAATATAATATAAATAATTCGTTACTTTAATCGGAAAATTTGACAAATTGGCAGTAAAAATAAAAATTAGCCTATAATGTGTTTAAACAACAAACAGCGGCAGAATTAATTGTGTTTGAACACGCGCTGTCTGCACACTGCCTGTCTTTATTGTAAACAACACCTTGATATATATATAAATGAATGTTTGTCTGTATGTCCTTTATAGAATCGTAAACTATGCATTTGATCATGTGATGATCTTTAGCAAGTTGTGCATGAGCCCACGAAGGTTTTTGAGTTGGTATGACCAATTTCCGACAGATGGCGCCACTGTCATTCCAATGAATTTCATATATTACCGTGACAGTTCATGACAGCTCACATTGAACAGACAATCAATAAAATGACTCAAAATGAATTAAATACTATTTGTGTAATTTCTTTCCTTCAAATTTATTTTAGTTAGTGGCGTAGCAACGCGCGCAGGGTACAGCCAGTAACAAATAAAAGAAACAAGTTTGTTATTTTATTGAACTATTTTTAAATATTACCCCTAGAGTACAATGGAAAATGAAACGCTCATTAAAAAGGCTTGTTATAAGATTATTGATAATTTAGAGAAACTTAAGTGAACAAGAAAGACTAAACTGACAGACTAAACGTCAAAACACGAAATCTTCTTACATAAGCATTTTCGGCCTGTAGAATCGACCGCTACAACAATAAAAAATATTTACAACAGTCTAGTGTGACTGAGATGATTGTGTGTATGTTGGTGTGCTTATATACTTAGGTACTAGCTTTGTTTACATTCATTTTGACGTGACAACGTCTTATAATTCGATTGAGCCGGCAGCACGCACGAAAAAACATGACTCATGCGGCGTTACCTCGCTCTGAGGCGTAAGGTAAGGCTTGAAGTGATCTTGATCTTGATCAATTTCATTGTGATTTCCAATTACCTCCTTCTCTATATACATACAAATCTATTAAACAGATGAAATAAAAATTTTCTTTTGAAAAATGCTACCATTTCATCAGTATTTTCTTAAGACTGTCACGTTCAACTATCGTCAGTAAACCGACTTTACAGACAACCGATTTTTAAGATTACTACTAACTTTATATTGTACAGGCTATGATTGTCGTGTTTTTTGTGATTTCTTCTCGTCTTATGTCTTTCCGAAATCTCATAGATCCTGATTATGCGAAATAAGGAATATTGTTTTATTTATTTACTTAACAATAATATTACATACTGTAGTTTTCGATGGTCCCACACTAGGCATTGCCTGTCACGTGGGACCCAAAATATTGATTTTGATATTAACGATTCAAAGGCAATATTGAAAGTAGATTTGTTGGTCAATTATTAGCTATTCGTAACATAATTTTTAAATATTAAATTCAAGCTCGATATAAACTAAAATGTTACTCCAAAATTGAATATCTGGCCAGCAGATGTGACTTATAAATTCAAGTCGGTGTATAATTACATCAATGTAACCGCGGCTACGTGATACTGTGGGGATGCCAACTTATTGTGCCGCGAATACAAGGCAAGTTACTTACTTAATTATTAGAACAAGTCCTACAATTCAATTGGTGAATTTATGAGTGACATTTTGTAAGTTTAAATTTAGAATTTAAGCTTGGCATAGTGAAATTTTAATTGTATGAATTATTTGCATGTCATATACGTTATATAAAATATGTGATACTACTAACATTACTTTAAGACCTATATTTATGGGAAATAAATGAATTTGAATTTATTTAATAAAAAAAAAATGATTAAGATTTTCCTGGAACGAGATACGAGATAAAACAAATGCGTCAAAATAAGAAGATAAATGAAGTAATTCGAATTAACCTGTCGTGTAGCAGATAGATAATTAACACTAGATTTACCAGACTAGTCAAAATGACTGGTCTTGCAAGATCAAATTAAAATTCCTACTGCGTGTAACATTCTCTTTAATTCTTCTAATCTTCTTTAATTTGTAACAAATATATACTTTATTGGTTTTGGTAGAAATATGTATATTAAAGCTGGTAAATCTAGTGTTAAACCGGTTTAGTCCGCAAACGTAATAACATTGTTCTTTTTTTAAATAAAATGACATTAACAAAAACAAAAAAAAAATTATAAAAATGATAACATTCTTGTTAATGAAGAAATAAGAAACGAGTGTATTTGTAGTTTTACGTATATAAAAAAAAACGTAGGCATTAATTCAGTACGACTTGTACAAGTGGCCGAATAAATGTAAAGGTGTCATATACTCTTAGAATTTCGCGCACGTGCAACTGAAGCCTGTAGGATGCTGAATCGAGATTTTTCTATCGGACAAGATATCGTTATATTGATAATTTCAAATATTTCTACGTTTCATATAAACTTGCTGATAACGGTTTCGGCGGGTCGTTTATTTCATTTTCTATACATTTTTTATTTAAAAATCGAACAGTGTGGAAATAATTACAGCTATTTAGTGTCTAGATATATTATCTAAAATTAACTTTACTTGCTAAATAATTATTTATTGTATTGGAACACATGGACTCGTTAAAATACAAAAATAATTAGTTGTTTCAGGCGTTACTTTGCGGAAATCCATATTAAAGGAAATTGTTCAAAATTATTTTGCTTATAATTCCCGCTACAACATTCAGTAATTTGTCTCGACGCGTGGCATCATCAGGATACGTGCGGTCGCTTCGGCTTCGCTTCAACGACAACGCTGTTTTCCTTTAAAATACAATTATACTTAATAATATGCAGCAACTGTAATAGCGTTTTGTTCACTTCAACAATAGATATAATAATATTAAGTACTAGATGTCATTTGTAGCTTCATTTGAAGTATAAAATGCTTTGTTAACACTAGGTTTACGGACATTTTCTATATGCCTATTTCTATTAAAAAGCATCAATTTGACGCATGAACGAACACATATAAAAACACGTGTAATTTATGCTTTAATTTGAAAAAAATATATATAGGCATGTGATTCTAATTATGAAAGTTTTTAAAAGTTTTTGGTAATTCTCTGATAAAAATCAAAATGCGTCATATTGACGCGTCCCGTAAACCTAGTGTTAATTAATATTTGTTTTATACGTGTTTTAAATTCATAATCATTCTACACTTTGACATCATCTGCTTTTGGTTGTTCATTTCAACTGTCTTTTGTTTATGTTGTAGTTGTTTTAAGAAATAATTTTTATGGCATTTTTATTACAGGCAGTCCTCGTACTTACGGCATGTTAGGTTCTCGAAATAAGCAACGTAAAACCCAAGAGCTAGGTTCGAAGATAAATAATAGGCCTTAAAAGACGCAATAACTCCTTGATTGATCCAGTGGTCGCAACAACGAAGTCGTTTTTGGAGGTAGGAACAAAACTTCGCGACAAGTGAATTCTCCTATGCCGGAAATCGAAACAATTGACGTATGCTTGAGGAATAGTGTCAAAAAATTGTCGAAAAAACGACGTAAGTCGAGGACGAAATTTTATTTAGTTTATAATAACAGATTTATATCATATGTATAGTAGTAAGCCCTGTATTAGTTTCATGAATTCTAACTTAAACAGTATCTTCAATATCTTAAGCCGTTTTATGTCGTCCTATCCTATAATTAAAATTTATATCATATGTAAAGTTAATGTAATTCTGTTGCTAGGTGAAATAAATAAATAATTAGTGGGTTTGTGAAGTTAATTATGTAGATTGGATTTTTCAAATGTTACCTCAGTTAACCTTTAACTACTGAAGTGGGGGCCTCTCAGGTTTTGAGAAAATAAAATTTTTGAATTACTCTAATTACCTAGTTTATTTGTTAATTTTTTAAAATATTTTTATTTATTCTTGCTGATTTATTGATACTTAGTTATGTACAAAAAACTATTTAAAAAATTATTATATTTAAATACATCCACTGAGATATTAAACACTAAACCCTAAAGATTTTTAAATACACACACACACACACACACACACACACACACACACACACACACACACACACACACACACACACACACACACACACACACACACATATATATATATATATATATATATATATATATATATGCTTGAGGCCCCCAGGTCAGTGTTTACGTGAAATTAAATCCACCTCAGTAGTTAAAGGTTGTATGTGATATTTTATACGGGATTTTTACGTAATTATGTTCCGTTTTATTTTATTACATTATGACGTCAGTGGAGTTTGATAAGAGAATTGTGGAAAACCTCACCTTAAGATAGTAGGGTTAGCAAAACAAATTTTTATTTTAATTATTTTAGAGTATCGACTGAAAGTACAAAGTGAATGTCTGTAAGCAACAGTTAGCTGATACGGCTGAATGAAGCACTATGCGGCTTATACTTAATCCGACTTATTTAGTGTGCAATCAAAACCTTTTAAAATCGTATTAAATTAATCAACTAAGCCGCATAACCTATGTAAAAGAGTAAATAAAAATAATTAAAATTAAATTTTATATTAATTTTTTTTTGCGGACGGTACACCTCATCAATATTCATCGACGTCAGTGAGAGATTTATTAAAGCGCCTCATATCATTACGGCTATGCATTTAGGTGTAGGTAGACCGGGATGACTGCTAATTTAGTATTATGTGAAATATGTAAGTATATCGTCGGATCGTATTATCATAGTCGAAATAAATATTTTGACAATTTTTTTTTAATTATTGGACACGATATGTGACCTCCAGTGGCCTGATGTAAAGCTACACTGGAGGTCCATGAACGCCGACGACCGGAAACCAAGTATTTCCACTCGTCATCACTATGCCGGCCCCAGAAATTATCATTATTTCTTATTAAAACATCTTATTTTATATCATGAGAAAGAAATTAACATCTTCTAATTGGTTTCTGTTATGAAATATTCTAATACATCAACGAAGAATATATACCAGTGATTCTCTGGATTATATTATATTTATTGGTGTAATTCTTTATTAATAATCAAAATTATTTATTTTATTTATTTTTGTTTTCTGTACTATTAACATCACCGCTCACATCTCCCAAAGGTTAACTGGCAGAAAATGCCTAAAGGCATTAAGTTCGCCTTTTGTGATTTTATTCAATAAAGAATTTATTATTATTATTCTCAACCTTTTTCTTTGTTGCGGTACACTTTTAACAATTTCAAAATCTGGCGGCACACTTTTAGAATTTCGAGGCACACATATGTTGAGAATCACTAAGAAACCAACACAATCAAACCATGCACTGTAACAACTTTAAAAACGCCACAGAACGGTTTAATAACATTACAGTGGGCTTATCACGAATTTAGTCTGGCTTTCGAATCGAGCTGTCACAAGTAAAACGGATCCGTTAGCAATCGGGATCATGAATTTTTACTAACGACTAACGAGCACCAGCAATCTATCAAATGAACGAAAGATCGAGACGTTCGAAAATTAACAAAAAGTATCTAAAATATTGTAGTTCCAAATCCGCACGCGGTGGCGCTGCTCAAATTTCCATACAAATCGCTTGAAGCGAACTCGGTTCGAAAGCCAGACTAAAATTCGTGATAAGCCCACTGTTGATAATGTAGTTGTTTAAATTTCTTTCCATTCCTTTAATAGCTGTCATTTGTTTTGTACGTCAATAAATGAATAAATTAAATATAATAAATTCATTATTACGTTCTACAGTAGACATATTTTTCAATTGAAACATTGTTTCATAGCTTTCAGAAATTGGTTGGATTCTTAGGAAAATTGTAAATCCCAATAACCTTTTATCCGTTTGATGATATCTTTGTTGAATTGTATTAAAAGGTATTTTTATTAACGGATACTGGGTAAGGACTTGGTATTTATTATTGAGAGGGATGCCTACTATGACCGTTTGAATAAATTTTTCGACGTTTTATATGATATCTAGAATCATAAATTTTGAAGATTTTTGTGGCTTACTTACGTTAAAGCTTTAGAGTAAGTTCCAAAAATAAATTTTTAATAATTAGTATAACTCATGTTATTTTCAAATCGCTCGAGTGCTTATTTGTTCATACCTACGTTCATAGTACACCCATCATAAAAACGACCTACAATATTAAATATTTGTTAGCAATTAATTCTACAAAATTAAGGTTAAATTTTAAATAAGACATCTTTCGTATTTACACTTTTCAGTTTTATAAAATGACCACAAATCTGGTATAGTACAAAAGATACCCAATAGAACCAGGTGATATTCAAGTTAATGTTTAAAATACAGTAATACCCCGCTTTACGCGACCCCGTTATACGCGGTTTCACTATTCAAATTTCACACATAATTGCCCCGCATTACGCGAAAGAGTGCGTATAAACATAATGTAGTCATCAACTTCTCTATGGTCGCGGGAATTTCAGTTAACGAGATTTTTTCCGGAACGTATCCCTCGCGTAAAGCGGGGCATTACTGTATTTAGTTAAGAAACTATTTATATAAGAAACATTTATTGCGGGTAGGAGAGTGAATGTTGAGCGGCGACGCTCGCAATGGCAGACCTTCGTGACTCGTCGGCTTTCTTCGGTTTAACTCGGCTAGTACCCTTTTGCCCGTATATAACTATGTCTGTTTGCATGTTTTATTTATTCCGATGTTCGCAGCCATGTGGCTTAGTATCTACATTTAAATGTCAGTTTGACATATAGCCACGTAAAAATAAATAACAATGTATATTTGTTGAATGATTGAGTTAGCCGCAACGTGCGACCTTTTTTTTGTTTGAAAAACTTTCTAAAAAATATGTAAGTATGATGAATGATGTAAATCCGAAAAAGGGGTCAGAGGAACAATACGCAACATACGAATAAAGGCGAAACATATCACTGTATGTACATTTTTTTACGCAAATCCGACATGTGATCGCAATGCGACTTATGTAAGGCACTATTGGAGTTAAACGTCTGCAGGCAGCAGTGGATGAGTTCCTTAACGCGACTGAAACTAATTAAAAATTGTACTAATTCGAAACCTTTATAAGTATGTATTTTATTATGCAAGTCATTAGTTTCTCTTTAAAGCTAAAAATCCTTTCATCGAGCCCTGTTAACATAGCTGTAACTAACATCCTGATACTTTTCAGCTTTTTGGTGAAGTAGCTTCAAAATATTGATACTAATAATAGTTTTTCAATGGTTTCCAAGATACTCAATACAACAATGAAGAATGTACACAAACTATGTACAATAACAACTTTCAATTGAACTCCTCAAAATTGAGACTTTGTAGATCCTATCATATTAACAGGACCGTTTTTGTTGACGTCACCTTTCCCTACATTTAAAAATATAACATTGAATGTAAAAATGATTTTAACAATTTTTTTTTAATTGAACACTAGCTGCATAAGGTCTAGAAGACGACTTCAGGCACCATTGAACCTATATCATTGCAAGTAATGCAACTGTAGATTTATTATATATTAGCAGCCAGTCCCGGCTTCGCACGGATGGACATTTATTTTTTAAACATTTAGAATTTTAGAAAAAGCGATAAAAGACATTTTATGACAATTTTTGACAACCATGAGTTACTTAATTGTAGTTTTAGTAAGGATCTTTATTTTTTTCTTGTAATTTATGTGATAATGTAGCATTCGAATGGTGAAAGAATGTTTTGTTTACGGTCCAGTAGTTTTTGAGTCAATTCGTTACAAACATACAAAAATACAAATCTTTCCTCTTATTAACACGCTTTTATTAGCTTGGGTTGTATGTATGTATGTATGTATGTAACGGAATCTTTGAGCATAATTATCACCAATTTCCAGAAGTCTGATTAATTTGAATCTTTGCATACGTATTAAGGATCGATGACAATGCAATAATTTAATAACAGTTTCCCATTATCCTTATTAGGACCGCCAGGATTTATAAATTCTTTTACAGATCCTGTGTAGTGGAGTAAAAGAGATAAAGCTAGCGCGCGTGTTTTGTTTTAGTTTTTTAAACTATTTAATATTATTTATATACGTATATTCATTCTATGTATGATGAACAAGACATATGCAATGACGAATGACTTTTAATATATAGTACATTGGAAGTGTGTGCTCAGAGCTCGTACATGCCATCGATCATGCCGGCGAAATAATACTTTCTTTTTTGACAAACAACAACAAAATTATTAAGTTTCAATGATTTATTTATATATGAATGAAGATTTTACTGATAAAAAAGCTTAGATATAATCTATGTCATTTTATGTTTACCCTTAGGTATACAATAGGATGCCAATGCCCCTATACAGCAGCTATTCTTCTACATCATAGTAGATTTATTATATATTATTATGACATTAGTATGTAAGTGGACAATGCTAGTATACAGGAGCTAAATCAAATTGATAATTATTTATTTAATTTATATTTGTATATATATATATATATATATATATATATATATATATATATATATATATATATATTGCGTATTTATTAATGACTGCGCACAGTTTAAACATTACATATTAAATAAATATTACGTATACTTCCCTAAACGTTAGTTCACACTCCACAGCCTGTAATTGTTAGTCCACACTCTGTAATTTATATTTTATTTTTGATTGGCAACTTTAAAAATGATGTTAATTTTTTTCTCATCTGCAAACACCAGGGAATAGACTGTTAAAAATCCATTTTTTTCCATAAATAGATATCTATATTGCAAGGTATAGTAGTTTGGAATGAGAGGTACAATGTTAAAAAAGGAAACCTAATTGAAATAACCACAATAATAAATATATGTGATTAATTTGTAAATCGGGAATTAATTAAACACATTTAATTACCAATTTATGTTTTAATTAACATTTCAGTGCATTTAAGTTAATTTTAATAAGCGTCTGAAATCTTGTAACTCCAGCTTTAGCTCCGGAGTGTGGTCACGTGCTGGACTGCCAAAATGACATTAAAAAAGATAACAGAAGTGTTATGTAAAGCTTGTATTCGCGAACATGATTAATTTCTGTATATGTTCACAGCGAACTACTTAGGCCTCCAAGATATATTGTTCAATCCGTGCAGTTGTTTTTTTAGATTTCCACCATCAGCCCATTTTGAGTTTAAATAGGTGTCATCATCATCCTGCTCCAACTTCTTCCATTCCTCTTGTTTCCTGTACGCTCGCAGCATCAGCTGTTTTCTGTCATCCTCAGAGAGGATTGGCTCACGACCTGGTGCTCCTTCTGCGGTCGAGCACAGCTTGGCCACTATTTTTGTTTTATTATTCTTTCCTGTAATGAATTGCCGAATATTATAACTAATTAAAAAATATATTATTAAATTTTAATATGAATTAAAAAAACATATAATGGGTTTGAGTGCCTTGTAATGAAGTTGTCAATATTCTACGTACGTTATGTTTATTTATACTTATTATTTTTTATCTCAAATAAGTGAATATATGTAGTTCTTTTTGAGGAAATAATGTCTTCAACCTAAACCTAATTTTAAATTATTTTAACTTTAACTCTTTCAGGTTTAGTGGTTAGTATTCTAACCACTTATTCTCTATTTTTTTTAAATCTATTTACACGCTATCTATGGGTTATGTGCCGTACTAGGATGCTTGATAAAGTCATTGTTGATCGAGTGTTATGAACCTTTGACGCTGACGTGCGACTGTTAGGTAAATTCAATTATTTATAAAACCAGTGCAGTGTTGTTTTTCAACATAGCAATTCGATTATTCATATAGAGGTAAGAGTTATTATTATGTTATGATTTTAGTGTTTCTCAGTGATCTAGTATTGGTTTCGTTGATTTATGATGAAAAATAAACGTAATCTCTTATTTTTTTTGTAATAACGTAAATAATACGATGGTTAGTATACTAATAAATAAATAAATAAATTCTTTATTGCAAAAAAACAGTAATATTTTTTTATGCATAACGTCGTAATTATCTACCAGCTAGCCTTTGTCGATGTGAGCGGTGATATTTAGTGCAATGAAAAGAAAAATAATAACTAAATATACACAATACATACATTACATAAAATAATAAATAATAATATATACATACATATTATTTACATAGTATTAAATACATACATATTTATCACCTTATTTCTTGAAAACCTTTATGGATATAATTGTAAAACACTTTTTTTATTAATAATTAAACGACATTCAAACTAAATATTCATTTGTTTTCTTTGTAAAGTAATCATAGTAGAACTGTGGCTGAAAGAGTTAACTCAAACATAAGCGCCTGAATAATTATAAACTTAATAGCGATAAGTGACTATGAATTAGTTTATACATAACTAGCGGTCCGGTACGTGCTTCGCTACGTATAAAGTGAAATATTAAAAAAAAAATTGGAACATCAAATTCATACATCAAACAGCATGAATGACATACAAAGTTTCAATTTGACAGCACAATCCGCCATTTATTGAATTAATTTGTAGCAAAAAATGTAAATGAAGAACCGTTCTACCGATTTTGTACAAACTTCATAAACCATCTACTAAATAGTCCAAACAAAGCCTAAACATTTGGTTTGGATAGGTGAGCCAGTTCTTGAGTTATAAAATTACAGCGAAAATTGCCACTTATGTGTTTATATATAATTCAGGCGTTTACACAAAATCGTATAGCTATTACGGTTTCTATACCTATACAACTAAATCTTGACAGATAAAGCACCAAATTAATCTATACTAATATGTAAAGAGAAAACATTTGATTGTTTGTTTGTATGTATTGAATAGGCTCCGAAACTACTGGACCGATTTGAAAAATTCTTTTACCATTACCCCTGATGAACATAGGCTATATAGAATATTTTCAAAAACGTATGACAACTTCAATAGTGTAACTCAAAGTGTGAAAAAAAAATTCATTATATTGCGTACGCTGCGGAAATTATTGACAATAGAGCAAAGTGATGTACTACAGCTTTATAGAGGACATCAATATCTACGAAAAATTCTGCGATATCATATGTCTAACTATTACAGTTATGTTACAATAACTGCTTTTTCATGTTGAAATTTAAACTTCATAGTATTTTATATCTTTATTACAGCTAGTAATAAATAATAGTAAAATATATACATATACCCAAATGATCACAAAGTTGATTTCCACTAAGCATTTTCTTTCCACAAGTCCAAAGACAAGCTCTTGCGGGATCTATCACTTCCAAGGCGGCCTGTGTCCCAGTGAGGTCCTCAACATTGTCAAGTTCCTGACGTACAGGATCATGGGGTGGTAGACCAGCTGGAAACACGATTTTGGTTGCTCCACGCAGCTCGTCCAATGCTCGAGCGACATCTTTTTGCGTTAGACATTTTCCAACTTCAATCTGTGGAGTTTAAAATTAACCCATTACTTCCCACTGTCCTATTTTTAAGACACTATATTCAAATTTTTTTTTAACCTATTAAAAGTTTTATTTTTTATTGTTTCTGATGAAATTCGTATTTTTATACTATTTTTCTGATGAAATAATTTTTTTCCGCTGAGAAAAATATTTACGTAATTTTAATGTAATTTTTTTCAAATTGATCATTTTTGTTGCCTCAAAAAAAATTATTTTCCGATTTATATATACCGTAAAAGAAAACAGTAACCAACTTCAAAGTACATAAAATTGATTCTTAGACTTCTACCAAATATATATAATATAAAAATAAAAACAAAATATAACTTTTATCCCCATTGTCATGCTTTTATAGGACAGGCTGACTCAGCGTTAAAGATTTTTTTAAAAAATTTTTTTGTCATTATTTTTTCTTGACGTTTTAAGAACTTAATTTAAAGATTTCACCAAAAAATTCCAATGTTTTCGACGCTTGGGAAGTAATGGGTTAAAATTAATGCAGTCTAAACTTAACATCACTCGATTTAACGACAAACTCCCTAAAGCGCCGAAATCACTTGGTTTTGGTTGGTTTATCATGTCTTCTATACTAGTCTGAATTAACCTTGTTCTAATTCGTATTTTTCTTCTTTCTACTCAACGACAACTCTCTATAACGTCATAAAAGGCACAGTCCTTTCAGCGTTCGTTATATAGAGTTTATATTGTATATGCGTTTGTAAAATTATAATACTGTATCAAACTAATATATAAAAAATTGATTACTACTTTCTATAACAAATATAAAGCTATTGTTCTATTTTAAACGAAAACTATTGATAATGGTTAACTTGAATAATTGACATAACGATTTTTGTTTATTACGTTTGTTTGTTTTATTGGATTTATAAACGGTTTGTTGTTTGTTTATTTGTACATAACTACAAGGAAAATAAATAACAATTTAAGTATACCATCCATGAAATAACATATCCGGATTTGTTTAGAAATATCCGGGTATAAGTTACGTGTTAGTATTATTATTATAGATTACGATCCTCACGACAATCTAGTGTGACTGAGATGATTGTGTGTATGTTGGTGTGCTTATATACTTAGGTACTAGCTTTATTTACATTCATTGTATTACATTAAGCAAAAATGTTTTATACTAATATTATATTGTACAGGTTATCTATACTAATATAATAAAGAGGAAACATTTGATTGTTTGTATGTATTGAATAGGCTCCGAAACTACTGGACCGATTTGAAAAATTCTTTTACCATTAGAATCGTACATTATCCCTGATGAACATAGGCTATAAAATATTTTCAAAAACGTTAGGGATCCGTGTGAAAACTTCAATAATGTAACCCAAAGTGTGAAAAAAAATCATTATATTGCGTAAGCTGCGGAAATTATTGACAATAGAGCAAAGTGATGTACTATAGTTTTATAGAGGACATCAATATCTACAAAAAAGTCTGCGATACCATATGTCTAACTATTACAGTTATGTCACAATAACTACTTTTTCATGTTAAAATTCATGATACTTTGTATCTTCATTATTACGCGAACGAAGTCGCTGGCAACAGCTAGTATACTATAATTGGAGAGTTTATTGTGTTTTCTTCTCGTTATATGCCTTTCCAAAATCTCGTAGATTTTATTTAAAGCTGTTTTTAGTTTTATTCGAATAACTACCATTTATTTATTATACTTACTAATTTTTTATGAATAAACTCCTTGGCTGCCTCGGCTGCTTTCTTCAGCACCTCCTGCATGTTCTTCGGAGGTGCCAGACCACAACGTCTGCCCATGGGGTCTTTTTCCATGACGTACCCAGGAGGGGCACACCGTTTAGCCCAAGGGTCCTCCAGTTTTAGTTCTTTAATCTGAAATATGAGGGTATAACATAGGAGTTATCTAATTTTTTGATAGGCTGTTACCTTTGGGCTTATCACGAATTTTAGTCTGTCTTTCAAACCGAGTTCGCTTCAAGCCATTTGTATGGAAATTTGAGCAGCGCCAGCGCGTGCGGATTTGGAACTACAATATTTGAGATACTTTTTGTTAATTTTCGAACGTCTCGATCTTTCGTTCATTTGATAGATTGCTGGTGCTTGGTAGTCGCTAGCAAAAATTCATGATCCCGATTGCTAACGGATCCGTTTTACTTGTGACAGCTCGATTCGAAAGCCAGACTAAATTCGTGATAAGCCCACTGAACACTTAATACTGGGAGAATTATTTAAAAAACATCTA